>OZ038452.1:11000471-11392407 GCA_964036195.1 Sphaerolaimus hirsutus | reverse complement strand
CATCACTTGATATTTATGACTTGACATGAACTGCTTGCCATTTTTTCACCTGATAGTTTTCACTTGACATAAACAACTTGACAGGTATCACCTGAAAATTGTTACTTGACATATTACTTGACATTTGACATGACATTTAGTTAGCACTTGACATTAAACTTGACATTTCACTTGAAATTTATCACTTGACGTTAAACTTGACATTTGACATGACATTTATCACTTGACATTAAGCTTGACATTTAACTTGACATTTGACTTGACATTTGACTTGACATTTGACTTGACATTTGACTTGACATTTCACTTGAAATTTATTACTTGACATTTCACTTGAAATTTATCACTTGGCATTTGACTTGACATTTCAATTGAAAGTTATCACTGTATATTCACCTTGACATTTATCACTTGACATTTGACTTGACTTGACTTTAGACTTGACATTTATAACTTGACATTTGACTTGATATTTGATCACTTGACATTAAACTTTACATTTGACTTGACATTTCTCACTTGAAATTTGACTTGACATTTATCACTTGAAATTTGACTTGACAATTGACTCGATATTTGACTTGACATTTATGAGTTGACATTAAACTTGACATTTGACTTGAAATTTGTCACTTGACATTTGACTTGAAATGTGTCACTTGACATTTGACATGACATTTGACATTACATTTCACTTGAAATTTATCACTTTACATTTGACTTGACATTTGACATGACATTTATCATCTGACATTAACTTGACATTTCAATTGAAATTTATCAGTTGACATTTGACTTGAAAGTTATCACTTGAAATTTGACTTGATACTTTATCACTTGATATTTTATAACTATCGATCACTTGACATTTATCAATTGACATTTCACTTGAAATTTATCACTTGACAATTATCACTTGACATTTCACTTGAAATCTACCACTTGACATTTATCACTTGATATTTGACTTGATATTTTATCACTTAATATTTTATCACTAGACATCTATCACTTGACATTTATCACTTGACATTTGACTTGACATTTATAACTTTACATTTGACTTGACATCAACCACTAGACATTTATGACCTGATAGTAATCAGCATGCAAGGTCACATGCTCAGTATCACATGAAGCAGTAGTTCAGGCATGTTTGCGCATTTTACACAAAATAAGCAAACTTGAATAACTTTTGTAAATCTGTACCAAAATTGCCAAAAATTGGCTCATTTGAAAGCTCTAGTCATGGCACACATCAACAAATTTTTTTTATTGCCCCATTTGTATTCAAATTTTAAATTTGTTGAGGTTTGAAAATTTCAAACAGATACCGTACCAAAGTGGGCGGAGCCTGTGAAAAAAAATCCCGAAAATAAGAAATGGCATCATATTCTCTTTCAAATGAGCCATCAACCATGAAAATCGGTCGTGTTTCAAGGAAGTTATTGCAGTTTGAAGATTTTCGGGAGAACAAGAACAACAAGAACAACAACAACAACAACAAGAACACTACTTGAAAAAGAAATGCGTAATAACTTCCTCCGAACTCAACCGTTGGATCTGAAAATTTGCATGGTGGTACTTTTCGACACGGGCTTTTTAATGGTGCAGTCGGTTCTGCACTAGCGCATTGCGTTCCGAAGTTATTGCGATTTTAAATTTGCGATTTCCGCATTTTGGTGTGTCTGACCATATTATGGGTGGGTCGCTTGCGCCCTCCCTCGGCAGCGAGGGATGGCGCTGGCGCGCCCACCCGATTCTTTACATTTCAGTAGAGTACAGACCACTATGAGCAAATTTCATGGTCTTGCCCATTAGCATACATTTGGGTTCAAACGGGATCCCGAATCCGAGAAATTTCGGGATTTTGTGGTCCGATCCGATCTCAGATCAAAGGCCAATCCCGATCCCGAAATCTCAAAAAAAATCCAGATCCCGAAAAGTCAATCCCGTTTGAACCCTACATAGGTATATTTAAGTATATATTTAAATATGAGTTCTTACATAGTAAACATTGGCGCGAACGCCTATGCCAATCACGCAATAGTGCGGCGCCTACAAATGGCGAATTTAAGTCGGCTCCACATAGAATCCCACCGCTAAAAAATCCTGGCTACATGAGCACCGATTTTCGGCAGTGACAAACGGTGAAACGTAAGGCTGGAAATGGCAAAAGAACCTGCGCCCTGTGTCTGATGGTGCCGCCGATGGCGTTCGCTCTAGCCGCAGTGCTGCGCAATCCGCCTGGCGCTGCCGCAGCTCGCACAACACTTCATCCTCCTCCTGCGACGACGCAAATAAATAAAGTGAACGTGATGTGTGAAAATGCAGTAATTTTCAAAACAGGCATTAAACTGACGTCTATGGGATCGGTTGCATCGGTCGGTTCACTGCTTTCGGCATCCAAGAAGCCTGCACGCGGCAGAAAGATTCGATCAGATTGCATTATGCAAAACAGACTACCGCATTTACTTGAATAATTCCTTCGAGAATTATTTTTGGCAGACTTTTTCGAGGGGGGGGGAGGGCTTTTAGGGGGGACTTTTCGAGGGGGGACATATTCAACGGGGTAATTACTATTTCATCAAAATTTTAAAGCATTTTCTATCAACTGAGTTCTTGAAATATGGTTTTTACACAACATGACATGTCATTTTTGTTTAGATTACCGTATTTCCTCGAAATACCCCCCCGGGGGGTGATTGTTTCATAGTGGTCCCGAGAGGGGGGGGGGTTAAACAAGGGGGGGGGTATTTCGAGGGGGGGTTATTATTTCACAAGAAATTTTTTGAAAACCAAGTACGAAATTGTCGTCTGAAACGTACGCAGACGGCGAAAAATGCAACAAAAACCGCCATTTATAAGGTTCTGTAGACTAATATTAGTATGTAGGCGGTATGTACACTGTTCTAACGTGACACCGACATTGTTTTAACGTGTGTTCTGCAGTACACAGAACATAAACTACAGTTATTGTCATGTACGTTCCCTTTACACTCAATTTGGGGGGGGGGGTATTTCGAGGGGGGGGTGATTGTTTCATAGTGGTCTCGAGAGGGGGGGGGGTCAAACGAGGGGGGGGGGGTATTTCGAGGGGGGGGGGGGTGTATTTCGAGGAAATACGGTATACGCAATAAATTTATCAATGCCTAAGGGGAGGAATTATTTTTTCCTCAATCGAGTAGGAGAGGGACTTATTCAAGGGGGGTATCCAAGAATGGGGGGAATGATCCGAGTAAGAGAGGGACTTATTCAAGGGGGGTATCCAAGGACGGGAGGAATGATCCGAGTAAATACACCATTTACAAAAATTCACCCTAAAATTCCCACCTTGATGCTGAAGTTCGCACTTTATCCTGTGCTCCAATTGCGGCCCCCACTGGGCCAAGTTCAAATCGCTGATGAGCGCTCTGGCGGGCGCGCTCAGCCCGTTGACGTACTCGTTCAGTCCATTGGTCATTTGCCCGCCGTGCGAAGCGGACCCCTGCGGCGCCTCCAGCAGCGCGTGCACAAGGCGCTCGGTGATGGCGCCCATGCTGTTGCCGCTGGTGGACGGGCCGCTCGGGCACGACCCGTTCACAGTCGGCTCTTCTCTGAGCCAGCCAAAGGGGTGCAGTGGGAGGGACGGAAAGGGATTGAGGGGGCGGGCGCTACGTTTCCGACCATTGTTCAAGGATGAATACGTATCGTAATCTTAAATTGTTTTCTAAGCACTTGTCGTATTCTAAGCACTTATCGAATCACATTTAGCAATGTGAATCAGGGGTAGGAAAGGGGGTTGAGGAGGGGTAACCTCCTAAATCGCCCAGCTATCAATCTATCCTGGAGTCCGCTCAGCTACCTCAGGATTAGCGATTTTAAAAGTCCAACCCCCGGAGTGTCAAAATCTAGGATATCCCTCCCTGATGTGAATGATAAAGGTTGTCAGATTGATCATTGTTTTTTTTTTTAAAGAAGGAAGCACACAAGAGACATCATCGTATGACGTTGAGCCGACTGACTTGACTGCGACGGGTTCCTGCTTGATCGCTCTCTGCCCGTTGCGGGACCTCTGCGCTTTGCCGGGCGAGCGCGCGGACACGTCGCCGTTGCTCACCGGCTCCACTTTGCCCCGCGAGCCGCCCGCCACGTTGTTGTCCACGCCGGAGCGTCTGCGAGATTAATTTCTAATTGATTGGAATTAGTATACTCGAGGAAGGCAAAATACGCGTTCGAAATTATTTACGCCTGAAGAGCGAGCAGGATACTCAAGCATGCGAGTGCACTTTCACAAAAAAAATATCTCACAAAGAAAAAGGCGGAGGTGCGTACAAGCGACACAAATATCTTAAATACACAACACTATAGTACCTCTTGCCGTGCGGCGCTTTGTGTCCGGCCGGCGTGCCATTGGCATGGGACGCGTCGCTGGCGGCGCGCCGCAGTGTGTAGTGCTTCGCCAGGCCCGGCACCATGTAACAGGGCGCCAGGGCGGACGCGCTGCAAGGCTCCAACATCGAGTCCAGTTCCTGCGTACAAATAAATGGATTTATAATTTCGGCGTTTCTTTGAAACACGTTGAGCATTTTACAAATAAATGTTGATGTGACCGAAAAACATGGTTCGCACAAACAATGTACGTTTGCTTAAGTTCCGGAGTCCCGCAAACTAACGGGCTGATGCATGGAAGTTGAATCATTACTGACGCAAATCCATTCGCGCATTATATTGTTTTTCAATCAAATACGACAAAACGGCAAAAAAATGCCCAACTCTTACACAACCGTAAACCCGTAAGTAACCTGCAAATCGGAATTTTCAATCGGCCTGTTGTGGTCGGCCACGAAGTTCCAGAACTTGTCGGGCATGTTGTTCTGCGGGCAGAACATGACCCTGTGCCTGCCCAACGCGTCCACGGAGGGCACGGCCACGTTCACCACCTCGGGATCGGGGCCGGCCACCTGAGAAAAATAAAAATACGTAGTGTTTTTCAGGGTTGAAACTGTTTTTACGGGGATGTACCCAGAATTGTTGTGTGCGGTCAGGGTTGTATACAGAGCCCAGCGAATGTACAATCAGCAAATAAGGGTTCAAATGAGATCTGAGATCGCAGATTTTTGGTCGTGTCTGTTTTCCATCAAAAATTTGATTTTTTTAAGAGAAATGTACTCCGCTCTCGTCCAAAAAGCGTTCGAAAGCCTAAGCCAAAATTATTGTGCGTGCCATATAAATAGTACAAAACCCATAATTCTACAAACTCATCGTCTAACCAGTTGAAATCAAACAAACAATGCAAGGGCTATTGACGCCTCGGAATATGGTGGCGGCTTTCGATCTTGGCTTTGAGCCAACTGCGTGACGAGATGGCGTCGCTGTACTAGTGGAAGAATCGGCGGCCACTTTTAGCTGTGAATGATGAAAAAAAAACAGAAAATATTTTGCAGTTGTTGTATTGAAGTGAAACCAGTTTCCTATTGGCTACTAGCTATTCCTAGTGAAAACAGTGAATCATTTGATTTCCTATTGGCAACGTATTCTAGACTGACGAATGAGCAGAGATTATGCCACAAGATCAGGCACAATAACCAACGAATCAGTACGAAAAATCTCACGTGCCGTTTTTAACAACGCTTGAGTAACAAAAAGCCAAAAAGTGGTTGTAAATGGTCGGACTGAAAAGTCCCCGGGCAGTGCTCGCCATTAGCGCTAGGGGTTAGCTACGGTCATAAAATTTTAACATGTTAAGATATCAGGTGTTTTGAGTTACCACCCAAAATTTCCCCTCTCTAGCTCCACCCACTGCGGAACTGTGGGGGTTAAAATCTCGATCATTTTGTACTGATGTACAAATGGTGCTCTAGCTCAATGTTGCTTTTAGTTGTCATCATGAAACTTTGGCTAGTGTAAGCCACCAGTGTTGGTAATGTGCTGATAATATTCAACACTTTTATTGAATTTGGTAGTGAAAGTAGTGACAGTAATGACAATATGAACTAGGTTTATAATATCATAGCTAATGTTGTTTAGTGCTGGCACATTGCCAACACTGGTGGCTTACACTAGCCAAAGCTTCATGATCACAACTTAAAGCAGCATTGAGCTAGAGCACCATTTGTACATCAGTACAAAATGAGCGAAATTGTAACCCCCACAGTTCCGCAGCGGGTGGAGCTAGAGGGGTGAAATTTTGGGTGAAAACTCAAAACACCTAATATCTTAACGTGTCGAAATTTTATGACCGTAGCTTACCCCTAGCGAGCACTGCCCTGGAATGGCGAGCACTGCCCGGGGACTTTTCAGCCGGACCATGTACAATCGCGACATTCACCCAAAACTCACAATGTGCGCTTTGGGCGCCGTGTCATCTTTGGGCGGGTCTATGGCAGTGATGCCGGCTGGCAGGCTGCCAGTCAACTTCAATATCTGCTCGGCCAAGGCGCGCTGCTTGGCCATCGTGTGCTCCAGCATGGACTCCACCTCGTGCAGCAATGGATCCACCTGTGAGCATTAGCTGGTAAAAGTATCCAATGAAAGATTCCACAATTGAAAAAGATATCCACCGGAATTTCAATATCTTATTGACTAACTCGTCGCGAGCACGCTGTATTTATCTCAAAACATAGTCGACTATACATCACAAGCGTTGGTCGAAAATAGATTTTTAAAATAAAGACCGGTCTTTTTCAAATTGCACATATTTTTGCCGAAAGCACATCAGAAGTATAAATGAAAACTAGAGCATGCCTGCATGTTTCGCAAACGCAGCGCCACGCCAAAGCGCGATCCAAACAGATCGTAAAAAAAGGACGAAAACAATATACCTCATCCACGGTAGCGGGGTCCTGATGGGGGTCCCTGGCCACCAGAGCCATGTACCTGGGGCAGAGGCGTTCGTGATCGAACGGCACAAAGTCGGGCATGGCGCCGGGGCACCAGGTCGCGTCGCTCGTCGCACACGTAGAGTTTGTCTGCTTGCGTTTCGGAGAGCTGCCGCCCCCATCGTCCACGCCTGATAGCGAAATGGGGTGGGGGAGGGTTTGGCTTGAACGCAGTTAACGATAGCTGGCACGGAGCCAAATTCAGGGAGAGCTGTGCCTACACGGTTTTAGAAGGGCTGAATGGAAAAATTGCGGTAAACTGACTGTGTTTTCTTTTTGCTTTCATCTTCGAAGGCGGACTTTCGACCGTACGACACGAATGCCTGTGTTTGGGCTTCATACTCCTGTAGCACAGCTGCGGGTATAAAAAACGTACTTTTTATTTTCTAATCAAACGGCCTTCGCGACAAGAGAAATATAATGGATCGTTTTTACCATTTCTTTGGAAAGCTCAATTCAGCAATTGATAGAATGATATAACCTCAATTTTAACAGAAAATCCACCTGAGCTTTATATTTTCAATAGTAGGATTATGTGGGGGAACCATTGCCTGTTAGCGAATCGGGCTAAAAAAATTCAAACTATAGTTGTACAAATAATAAGAGGTTGATTGTATTATACAAGCGGTAGACTTGGCAAAGTACCAGCTGTAATAATCCGCGCAGAGGTCACTTTTTATTGTTGCGTGCCTGCTTCTGTCGCGATCACGAAATTATTCAGGCGCAAAAAAAATAAAAATTAATTCCGGTCGCTTTCTTAATCGCATTCAGTGGCCATTATCGGTGCCTCGGACAGAAATCCTGTGTCTTTTAGTCTCGTTCGCACAATATGTAATTGTATCCAAATATAAAATTGGCTTGATGCCAACTTCACAGAAGGATTTATTAGAATGAAATTCCATACGAATGTCCATGAAATTTACGTTCAAAACGGGTGCATAGAATTTTCCTTCTGCGTTACAGCCTTTGGTTAGAGTTTGTCTGAAATTATTTTTTACAGCATTCTTTTTCATTTTAATAATGTTCTAGCCGTGTTATCAGTGTAAGATCTGTATACTATTCAGATTTTCATAAAAATGGAAATTCCACAGGTTGTGCCCTGCGTCCAGATGTCGCGACGTTTGCCGTGTTTTCGTTGATTATTGGTCAAATGTAGTCATTTAATAATGAAAAGAATCAAACGTCGTCTGAGCGCCGCTCTGCGGCCATCGCACAGCACGTCTTTCAACGATTTTGACCACGTATGTTTAGTTCATTTGGGCATTGGGCTTGTAAATTCAGTCGTATTTATGTTTAGGTTATATTTAATAATAGTGACGTATATTGTTACATCTCAGGGTGAAGACACTTGGATGGAAGTGGCCGAAAGCAATGGTGTTAATTGTAACCAAGTGCAGCGCGTCCATCATTCTAGGAGCTTTTGTCCAGATTCCAATGGCTTCAGGTTAGATTTTTTGGGTGTAGTAGTAGGCTTTTTGTGTTCTGTTAGGATTTTGCTATACGACTGCTGTTTGCTTCTGTGTAGTGGCCGAACAATTTGCTACCGATGTGCGAAATCTAAATAATGTAATAAATGTTGAGGTGTTTCCCGTTTGCGATAGGGCTGTGTGTGCCGGAGGCTTTTTTTCCGCAACAACCAATTTTGGACATCTGTGTGATGTAGCTTTTGAAAGAAGACACACACAGAAAATTTGTGTTTCGCGTTCGAACGATTTTTGGTGAAAGTATGAACTCATAACTCGAACTGCGTTCGAACGTTCTTAGTAATGAGTTTGAAAAGTTCGAATGATTTTAGTTCCGATTTCTTATTTTGGTTCTTGTTATGAGTTTATACCTTGCGAAAAATCGGGCGATAGTACGGCGGGACGGACCAAAATATCGGGGGGGTTGGCGTGGTTTCTTTTCTTTTTCACGCAGGGGGCTGACACTTGTACACGTGGTGTATAAGTTTGTAATTCACATATCGACGACGCCATAAGTCGCTGAGGCAACATGACGTCGTCAATTAAAAATCATTACCATATCATTATCATTACACACTGTATTAACACACACTAGGGGTCGTTTGGGGGGTTTGGGGGAGTTGTTCCGGCATATACGCACGCCAGGGGTCGCTGACGTGCGTACATGCAGTAATCTGCGGAAAGAAATAAACTTGGGGGGGGGGGTGGTGCGGGGGGTTGTTGCGGCATATACGCACGCCAGGGGTCGCTGACGTGCGTACGTTTACACTGTGGATCTAAATATACATTCAATAAATAAACAAAATACGTTTATCTGCGGAAAAAAATACATTTGGGGTGGGGGGGGGGGTGCACGTGCATGCGTGGCAGTCACATAATTAAGACTGCCCGCGCACGGTTTCTCTACTAAAGCTCAGTTAACAGCAAGTCTGTTAACTGAGCGGTGGCTCAGGTGGAAGTGCTCGCGCTTACCGCGCGAGAGGTCCTGGGTTCGATCCCCGGGACCACTCTTCCTCCCTGAGCCACTGTCCCTGAGCCACTGTTAATTCAGAATTTGGCACCAGCCTCGGAGTGGTTTCCAGACTGGCGGTGCAGCTGCCAAAAATCGTTTCTAACGCGGAACCCAAATTCTCTGTGCTGTGCGCTTTCGTGTCAATAGTATTGACTCAATACACTACAGTTTATGTCGCTCATATCATGCGACGGTCACGCAAAATTGTCTAAATATTCGCAAATACACGTGTCCCTCAAAACAAGCTCCTCCTGCAGACTGGGTCCGTCGACGGCGAAGCTGTCCGAGTCGATGGTGGAGCTGGCCGAGCGGCTGGCCGAGCACGGCGTGCTGTACGAGCACGAGCAGGAGGCCAGCGCGAACGCGACCGCGCTCGACAACCAGCTGCAGCGGGCGCCGCCCGTCCCCAGGCACGCCAAGGCCAAGGGCCCCAAGCTGGCGCAGCAGAATTACGCTAATGCTGCTATTAGGTCGGTTTTTGAGTTTTTTGTAGTTTGGTAAGATTTTGGAGTTTGGAGAGTTTTTGTTATGAATATTTCTGTGTATTCACCTTTTACTGAGTGTTGCCATCATTCAATTAACCAACTAAATTTTTCAAGAACCGATCAGCTACGCTATTGATACAATTTAGGCGTTTCAGTGTATGCCATCTTGTATTGCCTCGAATTATCCTCCTTGAACTGACCCCCTCGAAATCAGAGACTTATCCAGAGGCGCAAAATTTTTACAAAGCCATCGCAAAAATATATAGTATTTCCGGGGATCTATATGTAGGTGTCACGCTTGGAAGGGGGTTTTCTCGAAATACCCCCGTCTTGAATGATCTACATGCACATGATGTATAAATTATGTGCCTCAATCGATCATGTTTTGTCACATTTATTACCGGTTGGGTATCCTTCTCTTTTTCTATGGACCTTCACGAAAATTTCTGATGAAAAAATAATGCCCACCACCTCAAATAAGCCCCCCTCTCGAATTACCCCCTCGAAATAAGAAACCCACTGGGGGTATTTCTGAGATATACGGTATATCATTACCTCTGTATGCTCAGCAAACTGGAGCAAATCATAGGAGCATAGTTTTTGCACTGGAATTTTTGCGTTCGGCTTTTGAACGTTTTTGCTTTCGAAATACAGCTGCAGAAACTGGAAGTATAGAGAACACAACACATTTAAAGGGGAAAAATTCGGCTCACGTGTAATGTAGGGACAGCATTATAAGTGGTGATTTCTGTCAAAAATATCCACTTTTATGTTGACTTGTTATGTATATCGCCTTTTGTTAAACGTTTGTGGGTTCAAGGTAATGGTGGACATGGGCCAACTTCACTTGAAATCATGAACGTTTGACAAAAGGCGATATACATAATAAGTCGATGTAAAATGGATATTTTTGACAGAAATCACCGTCTATAATGCTATCCCATGATGACTCCACAGCCATTCTATGGCTATATAACATCACAAAGTACTGTCACCTGTCTGATTTACCTGTATATGTTGACTCATGGCCATATCTGGGAGCTTTTGAAAAAAAACGTTCAAAACTAAAATTTCAAAATAAAACCATGTTAAAAAACGGTTTAAAGAACCCTCTTGTTGAAAAAAAACTGTTTTTGGCCATCCCTACACAATAGCGTGACGAAATGTAAGCTTTTACACTAAGAATACCTCAAAACCAATGGAAACAACCATCAATTCTAATGTGTACATAATATGAAATTGCGCATTTGCGCGCAAAAAAATACTTGGTGCATAAATACTAAAAATTTTGGCTGATGTTTAAAAAAACTTTTTCGATGCCTGTGTTGTTTGAAGACATTTTTTAACAAAATACCTTTTAAAAACATTCGGCAACCCTACGTGTGGGTACATACTGAGCACCCGGCCACCTCGATCTTTAATTCTTTTTTATTATATTTCTGTGCTGATATAAGCGAACGCATCAAACGTGTGAAATAATTTGGTGAATATTTAAATATAATATTGTAGGGATATGTATACAAGTTAAAAAACCGTTCATCGCATCTACTTGACAATGCAATCGCGCGTTTATTGGCCGGTCATTTTTTTGTTCCACTAATGACGAAAAAAATGTTTGGTCAGTGACATGGTCGGTCGCCCAAGACACAATGTCAATGTTTGAACAACTAATAATCCCGTGCAAAAGTACACCGTGCAAAGTGCGCCTATGCGGTCTTTTCTAATAAATACGTCTTGCGTCTGGACTATTCTATCGTCAGGCCGCAGATGTGTTTCTTTCGCACAATCCATTTTTTATACGCCACCCGTCATACCGGTTAAAGTAAAGTAAAGTTCGCTATAAAGGCGCTTTTTCTCTGGCCTTTCTTCTGTGTGTCACTTATTGCTACCTTTTCTGGGTGATTTATATCGCAGAATCTCATTGTAATGTAGGTACACTGGTCGGGGTGACTACACAATCGTCCCAAATGTGAAATATTGCGCCTGTTTGAAAATGCATGCAGCGCTGGTAAACGCAGCCATTCATTGCATTTATGTCATTTCAGTAGGACTTCAGATCAACTTTTGAAACTTTATGACGATTAAGTGTTGTTTAGCTCTTGAGGGTATTTTAAAGTGGTTCAATAGTTTATTTTGGCTATACTAAATAGCATAACGTCTCGCACACAAAAGTAAACATCAATTTTGCATGGTGTAGATTAGCAGTGCTAGGCAGTTTACAGGGAAAAGCACTTTGTATACATAAATGTAGAAGTCTGTCGCGTGTCCGAAGCTTGTTTATTTATGCATAGAAATCGCCCTGGGCTCAATGGGATAACCCTCATTCACTGTATTGATGTGTGGTCATTATGAAATAGACATTTCTCTGGCTTGAATCATCGTTTTGGGGGGGCGTCTTATTGTCAGCATTTTGTTTAGTTTATGTTCGTGATTTTCACACGGTACTGTTTACTGTTTCGCATCTGATTTCGCGTACCATATTCCCCTCTCAGTTTTTGTTTATCGATTTTACAGCCCGATCCACGCAAAGGAGCCAACAATATAATATTTAATAACAATAATATAATTCCGTCGAAATTCGAAGATGCCCGTCCATTTTTCCAGGTTGAAATTACGAATCTTGTCAAGTGATCGTGAAATTTCGTGTCTCACTACGAATTGGCTGATTGTCACTTACAACCCGGGGCGTAGTCCTGCACCCTGTCAAGTGTCATGTCAAATGTCTTGCAAAGCGTCAATAAAAAAAAATATTTTGACATGTCATAAATTTCTTGGCATTTTGCATGAGATTTGACAGTTGACTTTACATTTTATAGGGTGTGGGGCTGGCACCAGTTGGCACCTCAAATTGACAAGATGCGAAATCAACCCTATGTTTTCTTACTTCAACAAAATCCTCGAGTATTGCTACCGCACACATAAAATCTCAGCACTACCTAAACGCAATTGGCGCAGGCGTTCTCACACGACTTCGAATTACTGGCCGCCCAATGCGACGCCAGACCCCGTGCTTCTGTGCGGCTTGGACGGCTCCGTGACCGACGCAAATTTAGTTGGCACAGGGCCAACATTGATCGACTTTCAGCAGGCGGCTCGATTGAAGACTAAGGGGGGCTACGTAAGGCCGCTGAGCAGTTATGGCGGCTGGGAAGGTGGGTGTTACTTTGGTTTTGTCACTGCTCGGATGGGATATGGTGAACGGCTGAGACGATGGAGGCTCCGGCAAATGAAACTGGCATCGAACGCCCTTCTCGTATTGTATGTCAAACAGATATTTATGACGCAGAGTCGACGTCAATAGGCCAAAATATCAAGAATCCATCATACCGAGTATCGATCTAAAACATTTTTGTGACATGGATAAGCAAAAGTCGTTTTGGTCGGTTTGCGTCAACTGTACTGTCTGACCGTGCGCACTCTATCGGCTGTCTCAGCGTGGTCGCGACATTATACATCTCATAACGCATCGCGGCCATCTCGCGTCGTGGCACCGGCCCCACTGTCGGTTTAAGTCACATTTTCGCTTTGTAATTTCGAACTGAACTTTGCGCTAAATATGATTTTTAAATGTTATCCATTCGCTAATTATTTATTTTGCGGTGGTAAGTAAAGGGTGGTGCATGATTAGTTTTAACCTGTTTACTTGTGTATTCAGATAAATGTTTTCTTTAAGAAATAAGCGACGTTGATTAGTGACTTATAGCGACGTGAACTTGAGACGCGATTCAAATATCTAGAAGCACATCGCTCTGTTGCCATGGCGCGGCACTTGTGAATATAAGTAGCCACGGGTACCGTAGGCCGCGCGGCGTGCAGACAATATTAAAACGGCCCCGCATATCATCCATCTTTATCGCGTTATTTCACAAAACAACTTCTCAACACTTTCAAATCGCAGCCTCGTCGTCGACGGACCTCTGCCGGACGACCAGCACGAGCACCAACGCCAGTTTGGGCCCCGCCGCCAAGAGGCCCGTGCGCGACGCGTTCGCCAAGCTTTTCGGCGTCAGGTTGAGACAGCACAGGCAGTGCCGCGGCGGCAAGAAGTGCAGCGGCGCCAAGTGCGTCGCGTGCAGAAACAGGTTAGCTGCGGCTGGTTTATTTGCCCCTTTGTCGGCTTCGCTCGTGGTGGCTTACAGTGCAATTTTACGAATCGCTCTTTTGCTAGCATGCATTCACGCACGTCCGTTTCATACCTGCTCTTCTGTAAAAAATACAAAGGATGTTTCATTCATGACGTTTATGCGCCCATTGCGGCCGCGGAATGTTCATGCATAATCTATATAGCGCGTGTATTCATCTGCGGCACTTTTATTTAACACCAGCTGCCGCGGCGCCGCGCGCGACCGGCCTAGCTAAATACTTTCCGCACGTCGGCATAGGAAAATGTCATCACAATACAATGGATTTCCGTTCCACTTTCCGTACAGAATATATATGCACACCGTATGTTTTTGAATAAGTTCCCCGGGGAGTTCGATGGAGGATTATTTCGTTTTTCTTGTGGGGTCGGCAAACGATTTTTTAAAATCCTTTGCATAAAATCCTACTTTTAAAAGGATCCGCCAGCTATCTATCTATCCTGGAGGCCCGCTGAGCTATCTATCTATCCTGGAGGCCCGCTCAGCTATCTATCTATCCTGGAGCCCCGCTCAGCTATCTATCTATCCTGGAGGCAACATTTTGGGCTACTATCCCCTAAACCCCCTCCCCAAATCAGCCAGCTATCTATCTATCTGGAGCGATTTTAAAGAAATTTTGCCCCAATTTTCGCTCAATATCGCTAATTTTCGTACCTTTTTTTAGTTTTTCACCTTCAAAATAACATTTCATGTTCCGTACTGCCTATTTTCGGCTATTTTTTGTACTATATTTACTTATATATCTATTTTTAGCTGTTTTTCTCCTACTTTTAGCGATTTTTTCTCTTTTTCTTCCTTCTATATCTCGGAAAAGCCTATATATTGAACCCCCGCGAACTCCCCCCCCAAACCCCCAACCACATTTGCTCCAGATTTGAATGCATTCGAGTTTACCGGAATGAATTTTTGGTCAACAGACACCTCATTCTGATAAACTCCAATGCGTTCAATGACTATCGATCATTCATCTGTGATTTCATCATCACTGTTTTGTCCATTTAAACCAAGTGGCGTTGTATTTTTTTACTCGTTTTGCCTTACTAACGTGAGAAGGGGTATTTATTCAAGGGGGTTCTAATTTGACGGGAGAGTCATTCAAGAACGCGCGGTACGCCGCCAACACGACAGTAGCGGCGATTTGATAATGTTCTTTGCGTTCATGCGTTAGCGGCAAGCCCACAAGCCATTCAGTCAGGCAGTCATTTCAATCCACCTTAGCACCCAGTCTGTAGCGAATAGTATAACAACGCATTTCCCCTCTCCCCAGGCCGGCGTCGGCGTGGCTCGAGTGCCAGTCGGCCGGCCCCATGGGTCAATCCTGCGGGGAATTGTATGCCCACCACCAACACGGGCACAACCAGGCACACTACCGTAACCAGGCGCATATGGCCCAGCTGAGCAAGAGTACCGTAGTTATGGATGGCAGGCTGGCTGGTTGGTGCGGGTTGGGGTTGGAATTGGGGTTGAGATTTGCGTCGACGGAACTTGTCGAGCGTCGTCACTGGGGTACTGTCAAGTTTCCGTTTCCCGTTTTGCCTATCCTAAAAATGTTTTGTCTACCGTAATTCCTCTAAATAGCCCCGCTCGTTTTACCCCACTCAAAATTCTCACTCTGAAACAATCACCCCCGGGTGGCATTTCGAGGAAATACAGTATTCGCTTTCCGTTTTCCG
The DNA here is from genome assembly GCA_964036195.1 of Sphaerolaimus hirsutus. Lineage (NCBI taxonomy): Eukaryota > Metazoa > Nematoda > Chromadorea > Monhysterida > Sphaerolaimidae > Sphaerolaimus > Sphaerolaimus hirsutus. Next base: position 11,376,772 of record OZ038452.1, on the reverse strand, counting down.
ACAGCTGAAAAAGATTTCTACTTTTCCGTTTTCCGGCAGAAATTTTCTTATTTCCGTTTTCCGTAAAAACAGTTTTTTTGGTACCCTAGTCGTTACTGGTGTTCGCAAACGGTAACCGTTCAACTTTGACACTGCGCCATTATTTCACCATTTTTCTCGCGCACTTTTTTATGATCCTCGGCAGTGCCGCAGCGGGTGGTCCAAATGCGCATAGAAATTTAGTGGGAACACGAAATAATTTAAAAAAAATCGTTTCCTACTAGTGAAAAAGTAGATTGCTCTCTCGAAGGTGTTCGAATAATAAAAAATTCCGACCATGTGGGAAGTGCGGAATGAATGCGAGTAGAAGTCCTTAATGGGCTTTAAAAAACGGTTAACCTTAGGAACAAAGGTCCTTTCCATGCATATGCGATGTTTCCATACATTTTCATTCGGCCAGTGTTCTAAAACCTGCGAGGTTGCATCAAAACGACGCTCGGCCGTACTTTTTGCACATTTTGATTCTGATTCGATTTGACGGCCACTCGGAGATTGGGAAATTTGCGCGCCGCGCCTCTCGCCCCTTTTATTGCGTTTTTCACCTTCGCTTCAATGTGGACAAACTAATTTTGAAATGCGCCGCTTCGCCGCGGCGAAATGATGTCATAATCTGCGCGCGGGAAAAGTCTATCGACCTTGCGAGTTGGTGGGACGGTGTTCCGACATTGTCGAGAGTCACGATTTTCTGTCGAACTCATTTTCGTCGTGACTTGAGGATGAACCGATTTTGTCGCAACACTGGCCCATCGAAAAGTGCGCCGCGCCGCGGCACGTGTCCTGATGACTTTATTGGATCGTCGACTAGCCGGTGTCGATATAGCATACGGTGTCATCATTTGATCCCGTTTGAACGAAGTCTCAATGTCGCATATTTTTCCCCGTGCAATGGTTCAGCGTGCTTTTCCACCCCACCAACGTTCACCCGTTGCACAATTTCCTTGACACGCTTTAGCTAGAATTCCACAGGTTCCATACTTTTACGACTACTGTTCAGCGCGCGCGCAGTATTTTCTGTGTTGGTTTAACCTGCGGCGCGGCGGCCCGCCGACGCATTTCTATTTGACTCGCGTGGCACACTGTGCGAAAGTGAATATGTTGTCGTTTAAGACGGGGGTGGCCTATTGTTTTTCGCGCAGTTCTGTAGTTGCGGAGAAAGTTATCGTATGTGACTTATGTCGAAAGCATGATCACTTTTGATACTTGAAATGGCTACTTAGGGGTGTACAGTTGAATATACTGGTGTTATTTATGTGCAAATTGTTTGCGCAGCTCGAATGGGCGCTGCCATGAGCACAAATATCGCCCCAAACCGATGTAAATATACGCTCGCCCAGGTGTTCCCTGTAAAATGTTTTATTACACGGAATATAAATAGTACGGGACCGGTACGTTGCGGCGGCGGGGACCGTTCCTTCAATCAGTTTACTTTTGCGGTGCCGATATTATTTATCGATGAGTGCGGCAAATGTGAAATGATACATTACATCACAAACGACGTTTGATGGGGAATGGTTGCGTGCAAACGTAATTATTGTGCGGGAATGGCGTTTGGGGGAAAGTCGTTTTTCTGTACACATTCATAATCATGCACTATGATATAAAGTGAGTGCGACGATGCTCATGAACTTGAATTCTTCTTCATTTGCATGCGCTGCGCTGCATTTGTCCATGCATAGCTAATCCCGATAGCCCTGTATGGGCTGCTGCATGTATACTTTGACTCTGCTCTGAGTGATTAATGAACACCAACAAAACTACCTGAAACGGTTTGCCACTGGATATTTGTACCCGCCATCGGGCACAGTGCATTTTTGAGAACTGATAAATACACGAATTTGGAGTGGGTATCAATGTAAAAAAGTGAATCACATAAATATACAGACGTATTCTCGAACGTTTTATCATTTTACGGGGTATTTTTCATTCTACTTGACTGGTGGACGGCGATATTTCATGCATTCAAATGCCAGACAGTCTGGAGTTTCGTTTCAAGCAGTTACTGTGTGTTGTGGGGCGATTTTTTCACGGCCGTGGTGGCTTGGGTATGGTGAAAAAAATTTCCATACCGTATGGTGCAATTGGACATTACTGTTCGTATATACCAGGTTTTTTTTCATTTGAAAACTTACCGTACCTGTACCACGATTTTAAAACTCGCAGATACTTGACCTCAATTTTTAACGTATCATTTAGGGTACCCAGGGGTTTTGTAGATTAGGACCCCCGCAAGGGTTCATATAGATAGTAAATCGCTCCCCCGGAGGGATAGATAGCTGAAAAAAATTGGGGGGGGGAGATCGCGGGGGTTCAATCAGGGACGTATCCTGGATTGTGAGCGGGGGGGGGGGCTGTTTGTTTACGGAGCCCGGCGAACGGGGGGGGGGGGCTCAGCCCCCCCCCTCTAAAATTTTACCTACAAAGTGAAGAATGGCGACATGGCGCTGGCGCCATTCGTATTCGCCATGCCATGGCGCCAATGGCGTAGGCGTTAGCGTCAGGAACCGCTGTATATGTACGTAAATATACGTATATTTAATTACCGCGAGAAGTACACGATTGAGTACAATTTCATTCATTTCTGATTATGGGGACAGTACAAAAGAAAATATAATGTGTCTAGCGGTAAAATGCGCGTTTGCGCGCAAAATTTTGACTCATGTTGAACACTTAATACCAAAAGTCGCATTTCCCGTGGGTTTTAAGGTCTCATCCCGGGAAGGGGCCCCCCCCCGCCCCCCCCGGGATGCGGCCCTGGGTAGGGTTCAAACGATATGACTTTTCGATATCGATATTCGATATTCGATATTTTTTCAAAATTTTCGATATCGATATTCGATATTTTTTTCTGAAACTCGATATTCGATATCGATACGATATGGAACCTTGATATCGATATTCGATATTCGATATTGAAAAATGGTCGATATTCGATATTCGATATTGCAATATGCGTTTGGTATAGCAAGGCATATTTCAAGTGACATATTGTATTTTCATGTGGTTGCACACATGTTTAATCATCTCTTTACTGAAATGTGAATGGTACAAGTGTTTTTCACAAGCTTTACATCACTCAATGGTAGAAAATAGAAGAAAAACATGATGAATCAAAGTGTATCAGACAAATAACAATTGGTAGATATTACAGTTCATCCTTATAATTTAATTGCTTAAGGGCATGTTGCAAAAAAAAGTATATCAGCATTTTCTGGCTTCAAATTTAGCACTCCAATGACATTATAAATACTGTACTTTTACTCATCAAATACAATACTATAAGCACATCAGATCAACCATAAACATCTCAAAATGAATCTGAAAAGTAAATTTGGGGACACAATACAGGTTCGATATATCGAAAAAATGGTCGATATTCGATATCGATATTCGATATTTTTTCAAAATTTTCGATATCGATATTCGATATTTTTTCAAAATTTTCGATATCGATATTCGATATTCGATATGAAAAAATGGTCGATATCCGATATTCGATATTCGATACGATATATCGTTTGAACCCTAGCCCTGGGTTCAATATATAGGCTTTTCTGAGGTATAGAAGGAAGAAAAGGGAAAAAATCGCTATAAGTAGGAGAAAACAGCTATATAAGTACACATAAATAGTACAAAAAATGGCCGAAAAAGGGCAATACGCAACACAAGGACGTATCCAGGGGGGGGCGGGGGGGCTGCAGCCCCCCCCCCCCTTCCCGGGGTGAGACCTAAAAAGTCCCGGAAAATGCAACTTTTCATGTATATTTTTCTATGTTTCTCAAAAATTTTGCGCGCAAGCGCGCAATGTCTTCCCCATGCATTGTATTTTCAGCGGATCGGTCCCTGTAAACAAAGATCCTCGGAAATGAGCATATTTTTGCAACTTTCGCTGTATATGTATGCATATTTACATACATGTAAAGTGGTTCCTGGCGCTGGCGCCAACGCCAATAACGCCATGGTGTGGCGCCTTTGTATGGCGCTAGCGCCAAAACGCCTTTCCGTCCCTATATAGTGAAAAATTTTAGGGGGGGGGGGGCTCAGCCCCCCCCCCCGTTCGCCGGGCTCCGTAAACAAGCAGCCCCCCCGCTCGAAAATCCTGGATACGTCCCTGACGCAACATGAAGATAGATAGATAGCTGGCCGATTTGGGGGGAGGGTTAGGGGATAGTAGCCCAAAATTTTGCCTCTGGGATAGATAAATAGATAGATGAGCGGGCCTCCGGGATAGATAGATAGCTGGCGGATTTGGGGGGGGGGGGTACCCCCCACCAACCCCCACCTACTAAACCCCTGCAGGTACCGCTAAATTTCGGTTAATTCCAGTGGAAAATGGTTTGTCTGACAAAGGGTCTCCAGGATTTTGAACTTAGCCGGTTCGATAGATAGCAAATCGCTCCCCTGTAGAGGTTGATTGCTTAAAAGAATTTGGTGTTAACTGGGGTTAAAAATAAGGCTAGAAGGTGTAGAAGGGTGAAAAATGAAAAGATTGTAGAAATAATTTAAAATCGTCAAATTTGGTATAAATGGGTATATGATTGCGTATTATGGCTATATAATTGCGTATAATGGATATATAATTGCGTATAATGGGTATAAATATAATTGCGTATCTAGCTCAACAGCGATTTCAAAGGCAAAAATTTGATAAGAAGGCACAAAAAATAGCGATTTTCTGCGAAAATTGAGGAAAAACCACTCAAAATTTGCGCTAAATAAGTAAGCTTTAAGAAATAAGCTGAGCTTTTTGGGGTCAAAATTTATTGCTTTGGTATAGATTGATACTAAGACGAGCAGTTTCCACGATAGAGCTGGCTGATTTGTGGGTTGACCCTCCCAGTCTTGTTTCTGATTTTGAGGAAAAGCGAACAATTTCCGAGAGAACCAAATACAGAAATCTAGAAAAAAGAACTTAAAGCCATCGGCTAAGCACAGTCTGCAGATAATGATGCTATCTTAAAACCGGCCCCATTTGATGGATGTTTGCCCGATGAAATACAAGTGTTAACTCCGCTGGGAAATTTGAGAGGTTTCCTTTTGGGCGGCGCACCGATATCAACAGCTTGCTTTTGCGTGGATTGACTGCTCGGAGTAATCAAGAAAACTGATGCCTACCTTGTTGCGAGCGATTGTAAATAGTGGGTGGGCTGAAATTGCTCCCCCGGCTCGTCTCATTCTGACACGTGATGGTTTCCCTGGCGGAATTGGACTTTATTCCTACGCCCGGTTGCCATATTTTATTTTCTACATCGTGAAATAACGCGTTGCGCGGCCGCATCATTTTAATGGCAAAAAAGTGCTACAATAACTACGGTAGACCGGAGGATGCGGGGCGTATCGCGTGCGCCGCATATTGATGAGCCGAGTGTGATAAGCTTGACAATCGCCGCGGCCGGTGCACCCCACTGCCGCTCGCTAGGGTTGGGTATTTCAAAATTTTCGGTTACTGTTCTCGGTTCCAAAATATTTCGGTCCTCGGTTCCTCAAAATTTTCGGTTCCGGTTCTGAGGTTCGGTTCCGGTTCCGTTCTTTCGGTTCTGAAACCAGGGACGTATCCAGGATTTTTGAGCGGGGGGGGGCTACTTGTTTACGGTGGCCGGCGAGGGGGGGGGGGGCTCAGCCCCCCCCCCCTAAAATTTTAGCTACATAGTGGCGGAATGGCGCCATGGCGCTTGCGCCATAAGTAGGCGCCACGCCATGGCGCCAATGGCGTTGGCGCCAGCGCCATGGAATGCTGTATATGTATGTAAAAACACATACAAAACAGCAAAAAGCACAACATTGAGTCGCAATTTCCGGTCACTTTCTTGTCTCACCCCGGGAAGGGGGGGGGGCTGCAGCCCCCCCCCCCCGCCCCCCCCTGGATACGGCCCTGTCTGAAACGTCCAAAACTTTGGTTCCGGGTAACAAAAAATCGGGTATCGGGTAATAATTGGCTGAATAATGGAATAGCAAACACAATGATGTGGCGTAGCAAACGCCAGATGTGAAACAATGTTCAAATGCAAGTGCAAACTGAGTTCCTGTCTTCAGAACTTCTTGTTGCTTAGGGATGGCTAGGGAGGCGTAATAAAAATGGATATTTTCAAAATAGTGACTTTGAAAGTTGAAATAGGGGAAAAATAACAAAGAATGTTCAAAAGGCTGCACTGCTGCAAAACTCAGTGTGTTTTGTTTGTGAATGGGCAAATTTAGAAACGTTTTGACATTTTTTGAAATAAAAAAAGTCCAATTTTCCACCCCTAGCTAGGAATATGGCACTAAGTATCAAAAGCGACATGGTGGTTTGAAATCACAACGCATCACCATTTTGATCACGTAATTTAATAAAAAGTTCGGTCTTTCGGGTCGGTTCTTTCTTGCGGTATTGAGTTTCGGCTATAAGTGTCGGTTCCGGCTATAAGTGCCGGTTCTCGGTTCCGGTTCGGGTATTTTATTCGGTTCCATTGCTCGGTTCCAAGATATGCTTGGCACCGCGGTTCGGTTCGGTTCTGGGTCCCAACCCTGCCGCTGGCCGCTGCGGCGCTACTCAGCTGGAACGGGGCTGCGGCGCGGCGCGTCGCCCGCGATCGATATTGCCGCCCCGCCGGGGCAGCTACTATTTTATATCCATGCGCTACCGTGCACGCGCGATTCATACTCTGCGCAACTTGGAACACTTTCTAAGTAACCTGTAGTGTAGCTTGCTGTTCGCTTGAACTGATGGCTTATCAGGTTGGGCTCTCTTCGCTTTTGGTCCTATTTGTGCAGGAGTCGCCGGGATTATGAACCTAGAGAGGTCTCGGACAGATGGCAAATCGCTCCTACGGACGGATGGCTGAAAGATCCATATACCGTATTACCTCAAATTATCCCCACCCCTAGAATTAAGCCCCCCTCGAATTAACCACCCCTCAAAATGGGCTGGGGAAATAATAACCCCCCCCCCCCAAAAAAAAAATCCCCCCCCCCTTCGGAATGATGTACGTCATGTACATAATAAATACGTCATGTATGCAATGTGCATGATGTATATTACTGCTAATTTGCATTGCAGCTACACATAGACTAGTTTGTGTAGCTATCTACGTTTTTGTCCAAACATATCCTGTTTGGACACATTTATTACCTGTTTTGGGTACGCAAATGCCTACTATTTACTACAATCCTTACGAAAATTTCTGACGAAATAATACCCCCCCTCGAATTAACCTCCCCTCAAATTTTGCTGGCGAAATAATAAACTCCCATGGGGTCATTTCGAGGTAATACGGTAGGCTCAATATAGGCTTTTTAAAGGTGTAGAAGGAAACGGGTGGAAATCGCTCAAACTGCATGAAAAATGGGTAAAAATATGTATAGAAATACATATATAGCTTAAAACAGACGAAAATGGGCCATTAGGTACAATAATCGGAGATTTTGAGGGTAAAAATGGGGGAAGGGTACCGAACTTGCTATTTTCTGTGAAATTTTGCATGTCTTGTAAAATTCCGTTCGCAGTTAACTTGTCGTGCTTCCTACCTCATCAGGGATATTTAATGGGCTGGGGTGGTGGGTGGCAGACCTAAATGCTCTAGCTTTTTATCTGTGTTGTCCGGCTCCCAGCTAGCTATATAAATGATGATGCATATGTAGTTCATCAATAAAAGGAACTGCAACACAAACGTGAAAACTAAATCAAAAGCAGCTGAATTGGCACATTTCTAACTAGGGTTGCAATTATGTCACTTGGCGATATCGACATGCTATTTAATAGGACACGTGCTTGTAACCTGGGCCACCATGTGCGGCTGCATGTGCGCTTGCAACGTGCCAGGCGAGCTTTGAGGCTGTCAAACGCAGTGCGGCCGAGTGTGACCGCGCGGTGCAGTGCGACGCACTATATGTATATGCAGCGGTGCGGTCGCTCTGCGCTGCGCTCGAGCACATAAGCCCTTCTGCCGCTGGACACGTTCCACGTGTGCACGCTTGCCGCACATTGATTTCGAATCGATCAACTGCGCATTTTTGGGCATGCACATTTTCGTGTGCGGTGAACTCAATGCAATAGTTAATGTTGGAGCAGTTGTCATTCCATACTTGTCGAGAGCGTTTCTCCAAGAGTGTTTGAAGCACACTTCTGTGAAAAGGAATTATCTGGGCTGTGGCTACAGCGTATCCGAGGTAACACCCCTATTATTAAAAAAACGAGTATACTTGGCGGACATCACACTTAGTATGGAAACCTACCATAATTCATCTGAATAGTGAGCCAAAAATTATACAGTTTTCCATTATAATAAATTCGATTTTACTATGGAAAAATTGATTATCACAAGATTTTTTTCATTAAATCATGGTAGGATTTTGCACATACTTTGTGGACAGCCGAGTATAGAATTATCGAGAGCTTGAGTCCTTTGGCCTGGTCATCTTGCCCCTGCAACAAGGTGCTAATATTTTTCTACTCTATTTATTCCGCCATTTTTTAGCTGGTCCTCCCTCGCCCACCACTCCTTTGTATCGAACTCTGAACCCACTGTTTTTCCCCTCGCCGCTTCGTGGCATTCTTCACAATTTTTGATTGCCCTCCAAATCCCCAGCGGGGCGGAATCGTGCGCGTATGTCGCCCGTTCCGGTGCATTTCCAGCCGCCCTAAACGAAGCGTGACCACGAATTCTGGGGGTGACGCTTGGCGCCGTAAGAAGTGAATGTGGGTCAAAATGGTCTCATGCATTTGGGGGCTGGCGGTGGGCTTGATTTCGGCGCGGTTTGTCCCAGCCTCGCTGGATTCGTGCGTTGCTCTGCGTTGCTATGCCGTGTAAGCTGAGCATTGTGCAGTGGCGCTGGCCCTAAGCCGCGCCGCTCTTGAAACCCGGCCGCGCCTTACACGGTGAGCCAGTTTTTCTGCCGTATTGGGATTGTTTTGAGTGAAAGTTGATTGAATGTTCATTCGGAGTGAGGTATACTACTTTGGCTTGCACACGATCCTCCCTAGCTACTTGGGTTAGTGCTCTGTTAAAGGAAGAGTATTTAAATGCGAGAAAATTCTCCGGGCCAGCCTGTATTCCATGCGTGTGCTTTGCGTGCTAGTATTCATGCATGCAGAACTGAACCACGAATACTGCCGTCTGTATGCTAGGCTACTGTTTCACAAAGATCCGGACAGCTAGATTGCGCGGGTCGGTTTTGCGTGTCCCACTCGAATGGGTACGTGCGAAATAGAATGTACGCAATTTGTGCAGGCAGTGCCGCGCAGTGTACAGCAGCATTCATTGAGTGCGAGCTCTGCTGGCTTCTGCGCTTTTCACTCCTCCTAGACCTAATCAGGAAAGTAGTGCCACTTTTATTAGAGAAATTCACTCTTGATTGCGCGTTAAATATATTTATTGCATTGAATCTTTTTTTGCTTTTTTAGACTGTGATTTTTTTGCTTTTTTCAGACGGCCATTTCACCGCGGCCTAATAAAGTTCCGTCGGAATATTTTCGTCGCGTAAACAGGCTGTACACGCGCATATCCATGTATTCGAGGACATAAAATGTAGGTAAATCATTCTATAACGTGTCTGTAATCTGCGTCTAGCCACGGAGCATGTTGCCCATGAGCTAACGAGACCCGGTCCGGATGGGACAAGACCGCTAGCCTACTGTTCTAGTGCCTGGTTACATACGAGGCCGTGCAGTGCGCGCATGTGTGCGTCGGCGCTGATTAGCCCTGACAATGGCGTGGCGTCGAGACACGGCCGAGCCGCGCCGCGGCAAAATATAATCAAGTTGCGGTGGGGCGCGTTTTTAATGACGCCACGGCTCGACGGCGGCTTTCATTCGCTCGAAATTGACTCTATACGCGGACTTGTATAAGTTGGTTAGCGCGGCTTTGCGCCGCCCGGCCGCGGGCGGCTTGACGCCGCCTTATTGGATAACGGATGTTTCCACTTGATTGCTTCGCTTCCTATTTACTTGCAAATTTATGTATTGATATTGCTCTATGCGCATGTTTGCGACTTGTTTCTCGTTGGTTGAGGCATTTTGTTCGTGTCCTGTTTGTATTTTATCCGCTGTTTGGATAGTGGTGTTTTTGCGTTCGATACGCAAATTCTGGAGGCTATTGTTTATTTATGCAGACCGATTCACTTTTGCCAAGTTGTATCCATGCGTAGTTACCATGGCGTTAAATCGCGGCGCTGCGCATGGATATTAAAAGTAGCTCTATTGCAGTTTGCATTTTGTAAGTGTTAATGCGGTTGGGATCTATTATGGGTGGTGGGTTACCCCCCCCCACGCTCGTGCTATCTATCTAACCCTAGGCTAAATTTGTGTGCTACTATCCCCTGAACACCCGCCCTCGAATAATTCAAATGTGGAGCAAATTTTGTGGGGGGGAGGTGTGTCCGCATTTGCAACCAGGGTACTTGTATGCTTGCACCCCTGCGTGGGTTCATATGGATAGAAGTCGCTCCTCCGGAGGGATAGATGTATTTTTGGTGGGGGGGGGGGTTCGCGGGAATTCAAGATAGTCTTTTTCATAGTGTAGAAGCCAGAAAACTGGGAATAATCGCTAAACATTGGGAAAAATGGCTAAAAATGCAAAAACAAGCACTATGTATATCCAGGAGCTGAAAATAGGCAAAAACGCACTTGAACCAATTATTTTGAAGGTGAAAAGTGGCAAAAATGTGGCAAATTAAAATCCATATATGAAATCCATAATAATCATCAATAAACCTATATTGGTTATATTACTGAGTTTTCATTCACGGCCACTTAAAAATCTTTAACAATCATTAGTTATAAATAATATTTAGTTTGGATTCTCGATCACTTTTATGAGCATATAGCAGTGAATGATTGAAACATGGGTTCCGTGATACTGCAGTGCAGTGCGAATGTAGCTGGCGCCAGGTGGTCTCCCGTCACATTTGATGGCCCTAATCAGTGGCTATGTTATGCTGTGGCGAGTTGCCGCTGCCATGGTCGCGCAGACGTCACATGCATCGTCGCATGGATGACTGAAACAATGTGCAAAATCATGACAGCCGTGTTTACTGCTCTCGGTCCGCCCGGCAGTCTACTCGTGGCAGTGCGCCGGCGTCGCCAGTGCTCTAGGCTAATTGTTTTGCTTACAGCATGTCATGTCACCATGCGCATACACGTTGAAGCATGCATACATTTCTTGGCACGATCCGGCTCTCAGCTTGCGTGCAATTATTTTATGGCGTTCTTAGGAGAACCGACCTCTACTTTCCGATGTAATTATTTCACTCGATGATGGACGAAGTTTTATGCGCGCACGCGAAGTGTGGTGTCCCCGCTGACTTGATACCATATCGCCGATGGCTAATTAGTTTTCCTCGTTTCGCATTCTTTCTGACCTTCTGCCCGCACAGTGTGTCCAATAGCGACGCGGCTTTATCCATCCATTTGCCTTGCTTTATCCATCGATTTGCCACGCTTTTTCCATCCATTTGCCTCGCTTTATCCACCCGCAAAACACGAACAGCACTAACTGACTAACCACATCTGCCGACTGGCGCCCGGGCGGCATGCAGTCCGGCTGGGTAGCCAACGGTTCGGTGCCGTCGTCGGCGGGCATGCACAGCTCGCCGGCGCACTACAACCTGGCGCCGCTGGCCGAGGCCGACGAGGTGCACATCGTGCTCGACGAGGACACGTGCGCCGGCGACACCAGACACGTGACGCTGCTCGACGCGCCCGCCGACTGCGCCGCGCACAGAGGTCCATTCCGCTGCGCCGCTGCTCTTTTCAAATTCGCTTTCGTATGTAGTCGCTGTGATCGAATGGCGGCGGGACCAAGTTCACTCGGCGCGCTATACACAGGCGGGCACGCGACGAGCTCCGGCGGCCACATGTGCGTGGCGCACTCCGGCGCCTGTTGGCAAATGGCCAAGTCGGCCACCTTCCACGACTTCTACGACGACTCTGAGCGCTTGGAGCCCACCACGGTGGTCGACCTCGACGGCGGCTACGACTCCGGCGACGAGCAGCACTCGTTCAAGTCGGACGCGTCGAGCAGCGCGCAGGCTCCCGCCAACTCGGCCCAACACGCAGCCGGCACCGGAGACAGGGGCGACCTCGCCAAGGGCAAGCGGTCCAACGGCAAGACGAAAAAGAAAATGGAGAATTTCGCCGCCTGGTTCCATCGATTTTCGTTGAAAAAGAGAGGGTTCCACGTGCCGGCGGCTGGTGGCCATCCTGTGTGCATTGTCAGACCGTCGATCAGCTTGTGTGAGTTGCGCGCGCGCCGCGGAAAAATTGCACAGAGTCGATATACGTTGTCTGGGTTCGGTAAACAAAAAATTTAGTGAACATTAAGTTCACGTCGTAGTGCAGCGCGGCGATGGTAATGAGTTCACCTGTTAAACAACAGGTAGCTTCTCATGCGCGTCTTATCAGGGCAATAAATATACCGTCTATTGTAAAAACAGTCGAATGTGTCTACGCGTTGAACGTTTACCGAGTGCGAACACCACCGGCAAAAAACTCCAAACTCATTTGTTGGCTATCATGCGTGTGTGGATGGGCCATTCCCATGTGCACAATCACAAGCGCACCCTTTCCAAGCCAGCACACTCAAGCCTATCAACAATCAAGCACCCACTGTGACCCCCCGCAGCGGTGGTGCACGAGCGCGCGGCACTGGGGTCGGACGGGGAGTCGATCGAGGCGTCGCCGTGCACCAGCGACGAGGTGGCCAACAGCCCCCCGGGGCCGGGCCTCCAGCCGCAGCAGCCCTACGTGGTGCGCATGAGACACAAGCAGAGCAGGGACAAGAACAGGTGGAGCGAGGTGGGTCACGTTTGCGTAACGGCATCACTCTTTTAGCCCCGCCCTGAATGGACTGATGCTCACGTGTCGCCGTGATTTCGACCTTCGAGGTTTAAATACCGTATTTCCTCGAATTACCCCCCGGGGGGTATTTTTTTCTGGTTGGAAATTTAGAGGGGGGTTATTATTTCGCCAAAAATTTTATTAAAATCCCAGTACTAAATTGTTGTTTGAAACGTAGGTACACAGACGTCGAAAAATGCAACAAAAACCATCCTGTATAATACTATAGACTTATATAAGTACGTAGACGGTATAAATACATAAAAACGATTTTTGCGTTTGAATTGTAATGACTGAATAATGTCAACTGATAAGTATTATTTTTGTATAAAAATAAAATAGTTAACTGAAAATAAACAGCACAACCCCTCGCCCCAAGTGCTCTGACATAACACAGTCATTGGTTTTTAACGTGTGTTCTGCGTTTCCTGGATCGCAAACTTTAGTTTGTCATTTACGTTCTGTATACACTAAATTGGGGGGGGGGTTATAAATTCATAGTGTCGTCCATTTTGAGAGGGGGTATTTCGAGGAAATACGGTAGTTAGTAAATCGTTCCTCCGGAAGTGTGGGATTCAATATATTGGGCTTTCGAGGGATGGATAGGAAAAGCGGATAAATGCAACAACAAAAAAAGGAATGTAAAGTGGGATTGTAGCGTAAATGTGATTTTCGTGATTGTAAAATTGAAAATGTTCAGAGACGCACAAAAAATTGTTGGCTTTGATTTGCTTATTTACGAAATGCGTCTTTAATATTCGTAAAAATTTTTTTCCTTACTAGCAAACCAAGTTCAGTCTTACAGTTGATTCTAAAAAACACATTTCTCCAACCCTGACACTAGAAAGCAATCCAGGATGCGTACATTGTCCACCTAATTTAGCGCGTCGCGTTCGCAGGAGGATATCCAAAAGCGGCTGTCGCTGCCGGCCGACTTGCGCCTGCCGCCCGAGGTGGTCGACAAGCTGAACAAGACGCCCACGCTCGACCAGCCGCTCACCAGGAAAAGCCGCAGAGTGTCGCTGGTACGTCGCGCCGAACGCTTTTTATGCTTCGCTACAGAGACGGATGGGGAGGAAGTATTTGATGACATCAGCAGGCACTCGCCGGATTCCCTTTTATATTTTCGCAACGTCAAAATCGGATAGTTTCACCGGAGCCTTTGACACTATGCATTCATTTGCCCACTTGCAGTCGGAGATCGGCTTCGGCAAACTGGAGTCGTACCAGAAGTTGGAGAAACTGGGCGAGGGCACCTACGCCACCGTGTACAAGGGCCGCTCGCTGCTCACCGACACGCTGGTCGCGCTCAAGGTTAGCTCATTGCTTGCAGATACTTCTCGTCAGTTGGTTCCCACACGCTGAAGATACCGTATTTCCTCGAAATACCCCCCTCAAAATACCCCACCCCGAAATACCCCCCTCGAACTACCCCACCCCGAAATACCCCCCTCGAAATACCCCACCCCGAAATACCCCCCTCGAAATATCCCTCGCCGGAGTTCAAGAAATTTCTGCATAAATAACAACCCCCTCGTTTAACCCCCCTCCAAATTTTCACTATGATACAATCAGCCCCGGAGGTATTTCGAGGACATGCGGTAATTGATTTGCAAAACTTCAACCGGCTTCAACATGGCGACTTGAAACCTAGGAAGGCAGCGATCGAATAGCACCACCCCGCGTAGCTTTTCTCACCCTCGGTGACCGTGCTCCAACAAACTCTCACCCAACGTCAGGAAATCCGTCTGGAGTCTGAAGAAGGCGCGCCTTGCACGGCTATCCGCGAGGTGTCGCTGCTGCGCGACTTGAAGCACGCCAACGTGGTCACCTTGCACGATATTATACACACGGACAGATGCCTCACGTTGGTGTTCGAGTACGTCGACTGCGATCTGAAACAGTATATGGACTCGGTGGGCAACTTGCTGCATACGAACAATATTAAGGTGGGTGGGTTTTTCCCCGATCGCGATGATATTGAGCATTGTCGCTGCACACGCTTGGTTATATACCGTACACACTTAGTGAACTCAAAATCGAGTAGTCGTAAACCAGGTGAACGTATCTGTGTTTTATTCTGAGATTGCCTTTTTATCTGCAGTTGACGGAGATTAAAAGGCAAACTCAAAGTTAAACTATACACAAAGCTGATTTTTATCATGAGTACTGTATTTGGAGTTTCCTGTTCTTTGTGAACTAGCGTGTGCAATGCCGAATTGTTTATTGTTTTCCGAAACTCCCTATTTTTTATCATTCGGCATAAAGTTATTGGCTGAATAAGCTCGTATGTATATATATATATCACCAATATATCACCTATTTTGCATATATACCTGTTTTAGCTATTATAAACCTATTTTAAATAATTTTGACCAGTTTAAGCGATTTTTTCCATTTTGTGCCTGCTACACCTTATGATCTGCCATCTGTCGAAACCCTCGAGAGTCAAAATCCTGGTAGCACCTGGTGTGGTACGAACATTTCTTTTGAACCACCAGCGCAAGATGTTACAAGGTGGCATCAAATAAATTGCTTTTGCCGCGTCAATAAAAAAAAAAAATATTTTTCAGATATTCCTCTTCCAACTTCTGCGCGGATTGTCCTATTGTCACGCTAGGCGCGTGCTGCATCGAGATCTGAAGCCGCAAAATTTATTGATTAGTAGACGGGGGGAATTGAAGTTGGCTGATTTCGGCTTGGCGAGAGCGAAATCGGTTAGTTTTTCAAAAAAAATTTAACTACACTTTCTCAATTTCTCACTTTCTCATTGTATTTTCTGCCGCATCTCCGCGGTAACTTTATATACCATATATCCCCGAATGAGCCCCCCTCGGAAAACTCCCCCTTCGAATAACTTTCGTTTTATCCATTGAGGAAAAATAACTCTCCTCTCGAGAACTCGATGTTTGCATTTGAACCCGCAGGTGCCAACGAAGACTTATTCGCACGAGGTGGTCACCCTGTGGTACAGGCCGCCCGACGTGCTACTCGGCACCACCGACTATTCCACGCAAATTGACATGTGGTCGGTTTTTCGACAGGAATTTTGTCAATTGTCACTTGTCATTTTTCTTCACGCACTTTGCAAACTGCAGGGGCGTGGGCTGCATCCTGTACGAGATGGCCGCCGGTCGACCGTTTTTTCCCGGCGTCAACACCGATGAACAGCTCAATTTGATATTCAGATCGTTGGGGACTCCGAGGGCTGAGTTGCATCCAACTTTGGCGTGCGCTAACGAGTTTAAGGTTCTGTTTTGTCTGCTATCAGCTATTCGTATCCAAATAGTTCCTACACACATAGTTTTCTACCGAAAATTGCAAGAAAAATGAATCAGCTTTGAGCCTATTTGAGTTTACCGGATTAGATTATTTCTAATCCCCGTCAACGGTAGTTGACCGCATTGTGGTAAACTTTACATTCAAAGCTGAATACGCGTTGCCAAAATCTTGGTTGAAAACTTATGTGTGTAGAGAGATGTAGTGTTAGTGTAATTTTGCTGTAATCTTATGGATTACTTCTTACTCGACTTTCCTCTGAACTTAATTATCACCTAAATATTTTCACAATTGCCGCCAATGCGGCCACTTATCGGCCCCACCCACGCTAAACTTTCCATCGCAGGAGTACATGAAAGCGAACAATTATCCAAACTACCCCGGCGAGTCGCTGATTTTCCACGTGCCCCGTTTGTGCGCCGACGGGCTTCAACTTTTGGCCAGTTTGTTGGCGTACGAAGGCCAGCGGCGAATTGACGCCATGCCCGCCATGAGACACAAGTTTTTTGCTTCTTTGCCGAGCATGGTCTACGAGATTGGAGATGGTGTGTTTTGGGTTTTTTGGATGCTTTTTGGTGTTTTGGTGCTTCAGTTTGAAAAGGCGCTCTGTTTGAGGACGCAAATCGATATGTGAAAATTGTTTTTTGTGACTCTTCGATTGATATTTCACGGCTATAAGCACGTGGCGCCAACGCAAGAACTTTATCTAATTTTTATGTATTTGCTGGGGTACATTCATGTGTATTTATGTGTAAAGATTTACACCCGCATCTATTATATCACTTAACGTTCACTATTTAAAACCATTGTGCACACCGTGGTCGTGTCGCAGTGCAAAGCATTTTCGACGTGCCCGGCGTGTCGCTGATGCGTGACCCGGGGGCCAGGGCGCGCCCCTTCAACGGGCAGCTCGGCAACGGCCGCACCAAGCACACGAACAGACAGAGTCTCATGGCTATGTGAGTTCTAACTTGAGTTCTGAACCCGGGTGGCGCGGGGGCGCACTTTTTTAAAACGATTTTTAGGCACTTTGCAATAATATTGCGTGCAAGCGCGCAATTCCCCACTCCCGTGTTCATATGTATGTTTCAGGAGTATAGACACGACGACAAATTTATTCAACACCATATATTTAGGTATAACTAGGTACGTATATAAAAGGTGTTGGCGCCAACGCCAACGCCAATACAATAATATGGCGCGGCGCCTAGAAATGGCACGAGCGCAGTTACTTCAGGGCCAAATTTAACCTTATACATATTAGAATCCGCCCGACCCTCGCTTATATTTTTTTGGGTACCTCTCTGAAGAATTTGGAAAACTTGCTCAGGTACCAGCAGCTGAGACTGAGCCAGTCGCGGCCGAGCGCCAATGCAGCTGTGAACAATCAAGCATCCGACTGGCCGAGAGACAAAAACGCATCCGCTAGACATTGACGGACTTTCGGAGACTTGAAACACGCTTCCCGTGTCCCACTCAAATTGGACAAGTCTGACTCTATTGCTCATTTCAATTTTTGCCAGATGTTTATTTTTATGTTGTATTTATTGTTGAGGTATTTATTTGAATGTACCTTTTTCTGGCGTCGTGTGCGCGCAGATTTTTTTTCGCTCGTATTATTTAATTGATCGTAGGTAGTGATAACATCCAAAAAAATTCTTTCAACTTTCAGCC
This sequence comes from Sphaerolaimus hirsutus, assembly GCA_964036195.1. Taxonomy (NCBI): domain Eukaryota; kingdom Metazoa; phylum Nematoda; class Chromadorea; order Monhysterida; family Sphaerolaimidae; genus Sphaerolaimus; species Sphaerolaimus hirsutus. The sequence goes on along the minus strand of OZ038452.1, from coordinate 11,358,972 downwards.
ACGCTGTAGCCTCTCAAAAAATATCCAACCATAATTGGGACCACAATTGGAAGGTTGCAATGTAAATACCGTTTTTCCTAGGATTCATCTCCCCTAATTAACCCTCCCCCAGAAATACCCCCAGGTCGGAATAAGTTAGTGGAAAAAATTGATCCTCCCCTCCAAATACCCCCCCCCCTTCAAAGTGAGTTTAATGAAGCATACCTAGTAAATATTGATGAAGAGTAAGAATATGTATTTGTGACTGCCAATTTACCTCTGGGTTGTGTAACAATTCATACACTTCACTGTGACATGGTGACATGTTTCACATTTGATTTTCTCTACTTAGGTGCTTATTGACAAATTAGTGATGAACTGCGATGAGAATGTTGACAAAATGATAATCCACCCGTCGAATTAACCCCCGCCCCTGTCTGAGTGGGCTGGCGCAAAAATAAACCCCTGGGGTATTTTTGAGGAAATACGGTATGTACATGGTGGACCAATTTGAGCTGCCAGTTAAGATTCCGAGTAACAAAGCGCTGGGGGTTTAACGCGTTTAATATTTTACATTATTACGAATATCAAAGGCATAAGGTAGCTCTGGTGCCAGTTGCGCACTCTGTTGAATGTCATGTAAAAGTAAAATGTCATGTAGAGTGCAAAAACTGATGTAAGATGTTATGCAGGACGTCAAATTTCCTTTTTTTAAGTGTTTGAAATAATTCATGACATTTTACACGACGTTTTACACTTTGTATGACATTATACTTTTTACATGATATTTTTAAGAGTGTTGACTGGCCTCTGGTGTTCGCCAACTCTCAGAATGAAAATTTATTAGTCTGATAAAATCGATTCGATCGAAGCTCGTTATCGTTCAATTGAAATTATAAATGATTATTTCGTGACCACCACGTGATCACCAGATCATGTTAAGTGCCGGTTAGGAAAACTTGTTGAAAAACAGTTGAGATTTTTGCGGCGTAGAATTTTCAGTTAGGGCTGTGCGAACAGGAGTGGACCGATGATATCAGCTTTTTCGTTAGGCCGCGTTTACACGGATTTTCTGTGACGACTCAACATCACTAAACAGTTCAATAAGTTGAGTAAAAAGGTGCCATATTCATGGGAAAAAATGGTTAACTGTATATTCGACCTAGGTGAATATGCATGTCAAATTGCAGAATCGTGACCTAAATATATACGTTTGAAACAATTTTGCTGTTGTCGCTGGCTGTCGGAAGACTGTCCGACAACGGTAAACTTTTTTCAAACGTCTATAAGTCTAAGCTATAAACACGATTCTGCAATTTGGCATGTATATTCGCCTAGGTTGAATGTACAATTGACCACTTTTTCTCATGAATTTGGAACCTTTTTACTCAATTTACCGTATTACCTCGAAATACCCCCATGGGGGTTTATTATTTCGCCAGCAAAATTTGAGGGGGGGTTAATTCGAGGGGGGGGTTTATTCGAGGGGGGGGTTTATTATTTCGTCAGAAATTTTCGTGAAATTCATAGTAAAGGATACGCTTTTTCATACACAAAAACGGGGAAAAACGTGAGAAAATGGGTCATATCTGGGCTAAAGGTGTACATCTGTACACAAATGATCGTATAAGTGTAACTGCAATGCAAATTAGTAGTAATAAATACATCATGTACATTGTGTTGTGATGTTGTTCATGATACATGATGTTCATCATTCAGGAGGGGGGGTATTTCGAGGGGGGGGTTTATTATTTCCCCAGCCCATTTTGAGGGGGGGTTAATTCGAGGGGGGGGTTAATTCAAGGGGGGGGATAATTCGAGGTAATACGGTATTGAACTTTTTAGTGATGTTGAGTCGTCACAAAAAATCCGTGTAAACGCGGCCTTAATAATTCAAATACAAATGGAAATTTACGTCTTTGTTATTGCTAGTAGTAATTCTGTTGAAGTTGAACCAGTCGAATTCCCATCGCTGAATAATGCAATTTTTCCGCAGCCAAGTTGACCCACCCTGCCTTCAATTTGATTTTTGTGTTGTGTCTGTGACAATCTAAGGGGCCATTTTGCCATTTACATTCTGACTGCTTGATCCATTCCTCACCCATTTCCCCTTTTCGCTTAGAACTGGACACATCAGAGACATTTCTCCTTCTACGATACATTCGATTTATCTAAATTATCATTTATGATGAGTAAGTATTTATATTAATGCTAGCTTGTTTTCTTTTATTCATTTTTTTGTAAGCGTTCATCGCTGATCAATCAAAAATCCTATGTAAAAGTAAAAAATAGTCTACCGTAGGTTGCTGATCAGATGCATAATAATTAATGTTCGTCTGCTTTACTATCCTATTCGGACCAATTTCCATATAAAACTAGCTTCGGTCGCGTTTTTTAATGAGAAACATTCACGAAAATGATACCCCATACACCAAAAACATTTTCATCATTTTTTATGTTTACTCGGCGGACAGTACACCTAGTATGAAAACCTACCATAATTTAATTAATAAAATTTTGTTATTAATTATTCCATAGTAAAAACGAAATCTTATGATGAAAAACTGTGTAATTTTTGGTTCATTATTCAGTTGGGTTATGGTAGGTTTTCATACTAGGTAAGTTTGATGTCCGCCGAGTATACGCAACTGCTGTCAGCGTGACACTTCGTTCACGTTGAGTTTCGTTCAAAAATGATTCAACTTTCTGCATAGAGCGCTATCTATACTGTGAAAATAGATTATGCGTGGAAGGATGTGTATTGGTCGCACGCACCTTAGTTTATGGCCTGAATTGTGGACACTGATAGAGTCTGTCAACTATTTACTGTCGATTCATTCTGGTAAACTCAATTGTGTTAAATGGATCATAAGTTTCCAAAATTCTGGCCGTGAACTAGTGTTCTTGCACATAAATTTTTACATATCGTATTTATTTTGGGTACACTTCCCGAGTAAATATGTCCCTCGGCTATCTGTTCCAAAAAAAAATACGGTAGATAAATGCGTTTTTGCATCCATGTAAAAGCATGATACACATCCTACCTTTGGGTCCTTACCATATCGAATGCGCTTCGAAAACGTTGGCAACCCACACACTAGTTGACACACGTGTGTCAAGTCAGTGTCAACTCAGATTTAGGCTTCACGTGTCGCAAAGCGATCTTCCAATGCATTTGCCACGATATTTATTTTTCAACATTGCCGCATGTGCATTTGGATATCGCCCAGCGACACTTGTAGACGAACGCTGAGTTGACACCGACAAGTTGACACACGTGTGTCAACTAGTGTGCGGGCCGCCATTCAAGTGTAGATCTCGCTGAACTGTACAGAAAGCTAAGACGATTTGTCAACAAAAGTGACTTGATATACTTACCTAGTCTTTTTGGTTTTCACGTGAGTTATATAAATGATTTCTTTGATTTGCTTAATATTTATCATCTCTCAACTTCGACGAAAGCCGACAATGTGATATTATAGTGGGAAGGTGTTAGTTTGATGGCTCGTTTGAACTTTCAGCTAAATTTAATGCGCATTCAGAGTGCTATTTTCGTTATTTGTATAGGAAATGTATGGTTATTTATTACTGATCATACATAGGATGGATTATCGACTGAATGGCCCTACACACACTAGTTTTCACTGACTTGGCTGAAAACTGAAATGGCGATATGGCGACATACAGCCGAAGCCTACTCTTATCGTATGCTATACGTGTTTTAGTTTTTAAATTTTCAAATTTAAGCTTTCATTAATTAAAATTTAAATAAATTAAATCGTTCCACCGTGATGATTAATTTGCATTCGAAAAAATTTCAGTTTTCACCGAACACACGGTGAAAACTAATGTGTGTAGGCACAATAGTTTATGTGCACCTGTCCTTTTTTCACGTTTACACTTTTCTCGTATCATTCCTATGACCGGGAGAATAAACTTCGCTCTTGAAATTGATCATTTTCACTCATTTTTTGCGTGACTCCATGCCGCTTCACATCGAGAATGACACAATGCACGTTTGCGGAACGTATTTCGCGTGCGAATTATGCGCGGAAATTTTTTTTGAATGCGTTAAGAGTCGATCCATTGAAATTTCCGTTCGTGCGATCGTCCGCGCGCATGTTTACATATAATAGGTAGTTAGGTGGTGCGCCGGCGCTCATATTTATATTGCATGGATTATAACTAGGTATACTTCATCTGGTTTGCAGAAGTGGACATACCGTATTTGCTTAAATAGTTCCCCCTTGAATAATTCCCCCTCGAAAAACCCACACTGTAAGACGAGTGAGGAAATAATAATGCCCCCCCCCCACTTGAATAATCCCCCCTTTAAAGATTTGATTGATTTGTTATACCTAATTTTTAACAAAAATGACACGTTATTGTGTTTATGAAGCATATTTCCTGAAATGAGTTGATGGAAACGTGCTTGAAAATTTTGACGAAATAATAATTCCCCTTTGAATAATCCCACCCTTGAATAGTTCCTCCCTCAAAATGGTCTGACGAAATAATAATCCCCCAGGGGGATTAGTCAAGCAAATACGGTAAATGACGGAAAATAGTGCCATACTTTCAACTGAGAACCGACTATTCCTGACAACATGATTTTTGCGGTTGGGACGAATGGCGTGAGAAGCACCTCCCCCACCAGCGTGCCACACTTTTGCAGTAGTTGATTTAAATTGTGTAAGCACTAGATTTGTTTGTTGTGTAAGTTGTTTTATGTTTAATATGTTTCGTTCAATCAACTAAGTACTACTACACTTTGCCTTTTTTACTGGCCACGACATTATCGGGCCACATTCCGATATATGTTGAGATATTTATGATAAGGCGTCGAAACCGGGTGCCAGGATCCTGTATCCTGTAGTCACATGTTTTACCATTTCATCTACACTTTACCCAAAATTCGGAATTTGGATGTTCTAAATTTGTCGATTGACCTGGCTGAGTGTTTGCCCACAAAGTCGTTCGAAAATGGAAATCTAAAAAATTCGCAATGTTTGCCGATAATTCGCAACTATTTATTTACATATCGCAGGATTGATGTATCTCTGTATCACGATCGATTCTGTTTTTTTTGCTCTGCAGTTTACTTAATCACGCAGTTGTTTTGCCCGCTGGAGCACTTCTCGATTTTCATTTGAGGCGCCACTGTGTCGCCCCGCTACCATTTTTATGGCAACTCATATTCTCGTTTGATATGTTTCTGTGCACCCAAATGTTTCTGCGCAGCAATTAATCTTGTTGCTCATTACTTTTCTTTTCATTTGTTTCCGCATCTCGCCAAGTGACAGGAAGGTGAAATATTTAAATAGTCGTAAGCAGTAGTGATGCTATGGCGCCATGGCCTTTCTCTGTGGCGCCATTGGCGCCTGGCGCGCAGCCCTCAAAGTGTGCCACAATGGCGCCAACATTTTTCGGTAAGTGCTCTGAAAGCAATATATTTTTTTAATGAGAATCAAAAGTCAATTTTGACTGGAAATGACTGAATTCGACAAATTATGTTTGTAACAATTCATCAGATTATCTAAATTATGATATTTGGTTGGTGCGCGAAGATTGTCTGAATATTAAACATTTAGAGCATTTTGTACCAATACCATACACCAATTTGAATGTATTTACAATTTACAATGTTTGTAGTGAATTCTTGTTTTGGATGGAAAGCATAGTTGATGAGTGTCCGGTATTTTTTACATGACTATGCTTCTTCTACATTCTTTTCTGGCTGTTTTTTTTGTGTTTTTGTTTAATACAGTATCCATTCCATGTGATGGGAGTGAATGAACTGTCATTCACTGGAAATGGATACCTTTACCCAACGCTTTAGTAGGGGGTAGTAGGGGGAGGGGGGGGGTTACCCCAAAAAAAATTTGCCAGCTATCTATCTATCCTGGAGGCTGCTCAGCTAGCTATCTATCTGTCTACTCTGGAGGCAATCTTTATGGCTATCTATCCCCCAAATCAGCCAGCTATCTACCTATCAGGAGCGATTGTTGAGATATTTTGCCCCAATTTTTGCTCAAAATCGCTAATTTCATACCTTTTTATAGTTTTTCACCTTCAAAGTTGCTATTTCATGTGTTTCAACCCCCGTGAACCCCCCACCCACCCCCAACTCCCACAATTTTTTCAGCTGTCTATCCCTCTGGAGGAGTGATTTACCATCTATATGAACCCCCACGGGGGTCCAAATCGACAATACCCATGCCTATACCTGTGCTGCGTGGCTCCATATTTCTTGGGTGGCAGCATGGCGCTTCGCGCCCCTGTTTCTGAATGGCGCTCTTTTTTCAGGGATTTTTCCATCACTATTGTGGTCCATCCAACGCTATTTTGCTAAATATGAGCGAGCAGTATATCATCCGTAAATATTTCAGCACCACTACCGGTTGTTTACACAATGTTACACAATTACCTGTGTAAAATGCCTGCTACAATTCTTTATATTTTCTAATACACAATTTTACATGACATTGAGAAATTTCATGTGGTTTTTTTATATGGTGCGTTGCTGGCCCCATAGAGCATCTACCTGCTGTCAGTGGTTCAAAAAGGAGGGAGCACATCACTTTTCCATTTAGATCAGCTACTTCTATTATTGTTTGTCCACAATTTTCGGTTTTATTTATTTGGTAGGCCGCTGGATCACATCATTGCCGCCAAGCGACAAATTAGGTACCTATCACTGATGTGCACCACTTTTCTTGTTATTTTACTTGTACGCTTGCTGTATCTGCCTCACGTTCTCCTGCCTAATCAGTATTTGCAATCACCGAAACGTCAGCGAGACCGCCATGGTGGGCGGCAATATGTTTCGCTGCGCTTTTAGGTCGCACTCTCGATTTCGTCGAACCGATAAGATCTGCGGTGTGATAGCGGCGGTAGAAAGGCGCTTTTGCTTTTTTGGGCGCGCGTAGCTCTTCAGAGGGCGTAGCCGACGGCGCCATTGATAACATATCATGGCGCCATTTTGTCAGGGCGCCGAGCCGCCGGAGGGCACCATGGTGTCCGTGAAGATGGGCACCTTGGTGCTTAGCGCCATTGCAAGGTAGGTAACCTTTGGCGACCCACCACCGCGCCATGATGTGTAATCAATGCAGTTTTTTCATTGCATTTGATGAATAGGCACTGCTGTGTTTAACTGAACAAAATAAGAACTATGCACAAGTACATATCAACAGATGACAAAGGGTTTGTGAGATTTTTTTACAACTCTTATGGGTCAAAAAGTTGAGTTAAACAAGTGAAACCAGTGAAATTGGGCCCACACACGCTAGTTGACATCGACACTAAATGTCAACTGGTGCCGGTCCCGATTCAAAGCTTGTTGACGAGCCGACGAACGACGTTCAAACGCAAGCTTTGAATTGGGAAGGGAACCAGTTGACATTTGGAGTCGATGTCTACTAGCGTGTGTAAGGCCAATGTCATCAAAAATGCCAAATGTTAAAAATTTAATTTGACATTTTGCATGACTGTTTACATTTTTCAATACATCTTACAGGGTCCCTGAACGTGCATAAACAGATTTGTAATGAGAAAACCACTGTTTTTGGGTAAAAACTTGCATTTTATGAAAAAAAACAAGTTTTTACAACAAAAAAAAACAGAAATAAAAACAGAGTTACTCAAGTTTTTTTCGAGAAAAAACTCAAAACACAGAAAGTGTTTTTTTCTTCTTTAGAACTTACCCATCGTTGGCCATTGTACAACTATAATACATACGATGTGAGGCACATGTTGACTCCATTTCTTATTTTAAAAATGTTCGTTGGTGATCAATTGGTACCATACCAGTTTTCAGTTAAAAGAATGCTCATTAGTAGTGATGTGAAAAGCGCCAGAACTTGAGCGCCAAGCGCCAAAAGTGCCATGGGGCTTTTCCAAACCTCAGCGCCAAGCGCCAATGGCGCCAGAGGAAAATGGCGCCAAGCGCCAAAAGCACAATGGAGTTTTTTGCTTTGGCGCTAGCGCCATGGCGCTTTTACATCACTACTCATTAGTTCAAGGAACCTTGATAATTTCGACAAATATTGTTCACGTCTTACTACTGCTAGTTGGACTGCATGTGACTACTACTTGGCGCGCGCGCGTACGCTAATTTCTGGGTAAACTTTCGAAAATACCACTAGCAAAAAATAATCGAAAATATAAATCATGGCGCTTTCTGACCGCTAACGCCCCCGCAAACACTCAACATAAAACACCGACCAGCCCGAATCGAACGAAAAATTCATTGAAAAGTTCTTATTTCAGTAATTTGCACTGTAAACCTATTTTTATTTTCTATCAACAATCCAAACTACAATATTCGATCGCAATACTCAGCAGTGCAGCACCGAACATGGCAGCCACACACATTGCTCTATTGTGGCTGGTGGCGGGCGCAACTTTAGTATTTGGCTACAGCAGCGGGCCGCCGTGCGGCAGAGAGACGCCCGGCCACGGCGCCAGCGCGCAGAGAACTGATCCCAAACTTGTGGGGTACGAGGTCAAGGTAGGTTCTTTGTCTGGCTAGGCTGTGGTGCCTGGCTGGCGATCTGTGGAGCCAGTTTGCAATGTAAGCATATATCTATGTATTGATGCATGTAACACTGTACTTGTATGTGTTAATGCCCCCTTTTGAATAAGTATTAATTAAGAAATTAGGTAATCTGGTACAATTCTTTGAGAATGTAAAACTCTCAACCAGTAACGGCAGAAAAAAACTTCGCCGTTCATGAAAGTGCAAAGTTCCACTTGCGCCACGGCACCCTTCAAAGATACAGTGCCAACATTCCGGTATAAGTTCATCGTTCATTGAACAATTGACAATGACGCAATGATTTGGCGCCATTTTGAAAAGCCGCCGCACCAGCAAAGCAAATCCGCATCACGAATTCCATTCTGAAATGGTTATTCAATGAAGTCTGCCACCCTGAGCCATTTTACCAGGCACTTTTCTATTGCTAACCATCAAAAAATCCTGACGAATAACGGTTTTCATAGGGACCAATTCAAGGTTAGGTTAGAGGGCGCTGACCCAATTCATGGGGTGGGAAGAAGTAAATCAAAAATACTAAAACATACTTGAAAGTTCTCTTCATAGCTCAACATTCGTTAGTATAATACACACACACAAACTTGGAATTGGATATATACCCCACTCAGGTCTTTTAAAGAAGTTTTATAAACTTTCATGTGTCAAAAATTCCGTATTTGTAACTGGTGTTTTATTTCACTTTAAATTAATCAATAAATATAGGTATTATATATCTCTGGATATTTATGTAAATTTATGTATCTATGCCTTTTGCCCCCACACAGATTGATGCGGAATGCTACGAGGCAGGCACACCGCTTACAGGTGAATTTTTTTCTTTGCTTACCAAATCGAGTAGAAAATCCTGTGCAAAACCGATGGTTTAACGTCGTACCCCAATCCTCAAAATACCCCCACGTCTGACCGAGTTTATGGAGAAAAAAACAAAGAAATACCTCCACCCGAAATGAGTGTACCGAAAATTTCTGGCGAAATGAAAAAAATTCTTCGAATAAGCCCCTCCATGAATTAACGCCTCTCAGTTTCGTGGTTGTACAAAAGAGTACACCACCGGGGGTATGGGCCTCCACACGCTAGTTGACATCGCATTTCAGAGTCAACTCAGAGTCAACTAGTGTTTCAGTTGACGCAATCACTCACCACTTGACTTTTTTAAAAGAGCATACGCGTTAACCCATATTTTTGGCATTTAGCTCATGTATTTCATTGAAAAAGTCAACTGGAAAAATCCATTCTCAGAAATGAGTTGACCCTGCTTTCTACGATGCAGTTTGTGTGATTTAAAGAGTGTTATGTGATAAACCATAATTAATCTGATTTTTTGACACCTAATTATCATATATTGTGTGAAGCATAACCAAATGAAAAATTATTTTCATGTTCCAAATTCAATAATTTTTTATCGTTTACATGTGTGAATGCTTGTTAATTAGATAGTTGTTTCATGTACTATAAATGTCTGTGAATTTTTCTGTAGTAATTATCATTTGTAATAAATTTTTTTGAAAGAATAAAAAATCTTTTTCTTTAAATGGAAATTTATTTTTCATCACGCAACACGGAATCATATCATAATGCCAACATAACCAAATGAAAGGCGAAAGAAACACTAACACAGCAGTATTTTTTTTGAAAGAATCACATAACATAAAAGAAAGATATGAATTTTTCAATATTTCAAACTTCAATAATTTTAAAAAGTTTTCCTGGCAAGTTATGACAGCACTGAATGTGAAATTTGATATACTAAGACTATTGAAGCAAGTAACACAAGAAATTTCAAAAAACGGCAGCTTTTTCAATTTTTAACACCTAAATATCTAACTCTGAAAAAAATTGATGAGTTGACACTGACAGTTTACGAAAATATGTCAACTGATTCATTTCACCTAGAAATGGATCAGTTGACATAACTTTTAAATCTGACTCATTAACTCAGAAATCTTGCCAGTATACAGTATCTTTTTGTATTAAAAAAAAACATAATTAATTAACATAAAAAATTAAATTAAATAAGGAAAAAAATTTTGAAATATAAATAAAAAAGTTATAAAAATAGGAAGAAAAAAATAATAATAAAAATTATAAAATTCATAAATAAAAAGTAATTATAATATGAAATAATAATATCAAAAATTATACAATTCAAGTAAAAATATAAAAAAATTAGTAAAAATTAAAATGAAAACAATAAAATTTATTTAAAAAAATAAAAATAATTGAAAAATAAAAAATAGATAAAATACCCATAAAAATAAATATAATAAAACTTTAAGAAAAAAAAACAATTTAAAAACATGGACATTAAAATATAAGTAAAAACATTTAAAACAAATAAAAAAATATAATTTAAATAAAAATAATTTAAAAAATAATAATAATATAGCAAAAAATATAAGTGTAAAAATAAATTTAAGGATGCACATACTGCACACACAAATCAGCACTTGCAGAAATGAACAGAATCACCAAGTAGTGTCCCTTGTGATAGTAATATCTGGTGCAGCTACCTCTGCATCAACAAAATCAGAACATTAGTATTGAAAAGCATTGTTTACTGAACACATGAAGTGTAGAAAAAAATTTGAAGTTGACAAAATGTTTATGTAGCTTATGTCAATATGCGTATGCACTCATAGTATACAAAAAACGCGATGTCAACTGACTTGGAAATTTTGAACAAAAAAAATTCTCACACTTTTTTGAACTGTTCCTTTGCAAAAAGTTCTTCTATGAAAGATGCGCATTATTTTTCTCTATGTGTACCTAAAATTTCGTATAAATAGAATGTAAATTGGATAAATAAAGTTACTTTTGGAAAGTCGGCGAGCGCTGAGTCAACTGCCGGAAATACACACTTTTGCATACGTTTTTTGACGTTTTCATACGATTTTGGGTACTTGACATCGTACGCACAACACTTGTGTCAACTGAAATGAAAAAAAACGTATACTAGCGTACGCAGCGTACACTTTCAGCTCAGTTGACATTTTCGATCATGATTTTCACTTTTATTGAAACTTTTGAAACAGCCAAAAAGTCAATTCAATGAACACTGTAAATGAAAATGTCAACTGCAAATGTAAACACAGATTAGTTGACATTTACGGTTGCATGTTGTCATTTATGTTGCTTAAAGTTATATTTATAGATTGAAAATGTCAACTTATATAAGTTTGAGTGTGTGTGTAAGTGGTTGGCTTCACCTCATAATTGAAAAATAGGGCCCACACAGGCTAGTTGACATTGACACCAAATGTAAAGTTCCAAACCAAACTGATCCCCATTCAAAGCTTGCTTTCAGGAATTGAAAAGCAAGCTTTGGATTGGGACAGGAAACAGTTGACATTTTCTGTCGTTGTCAAGTAGCCTGTGTGGGGCATGGTAGTGAAGTAAACAATATATAAGTTGACATTTTATAGACTAATCCATTCTTAACTCTATTGATACTTTCAGGAGAGTGGCAGCAGTGGGCGGTGTCTGAAGTGAAATGGCTTGAATGTTTTCTGGAATTAGTGGTTTTGTTTGGTATTTTGCGATGATTTTTGAGTATTTTTGAATTTTTGGAAAGATTTGAATGTGCTTGTTTTTATAATAATTTGGAAACTTTTTGTTTTGTTGTTAATAGTAAATAGATAGCAGATATGAATTCTTTGTTAGACACAAAAATGCAACTTTTAAAGAATAACTAAATTTTGAATTTTTTTTACCTTGAATTTTCAAAAAAATTTTTTCAAAAAGTTGTGTCAAAAGCTGTAAATTTTTTTTGAAAATATGCAAAAATGCAACAATTAAAGTTTTCATGTTTGCTATTTTCAATCTCCAAATTGTTCAAGTTTAAAATGAATCTCCTCTTCTTTTTTTTTCTTACAAATTTTTTGATATGTAAAGATTATCTGGTTCAAAAATTTTTAAGTTGTCAGTCAACCCAAGTATTCTGTTGTTAAATTTTTATTTTATACAAATTGTGTCTGGAAACAACAGTAAATTACATGAAATATAAAGCAACATTTAAAAGGCAACAATACATCACTATCACATGAAAAAATACATCACTATCACCACTTTCATCATTAACCTTTCAAGTTATCCTATTTTGGCAATTCAAAATAAAAGTACTGCAAATTGTGTATGCGTATGCAAGAAAACATGAAAAAATACATCACTATCACCACATTTCATCATTAACTTTTTCACTTTTACACTTTTGGCAATTCAAAAGGCATAAATTGTGTACGCGTACGCAAACATTTGTATAAGTACGCAAAAAAACATACGCGTACGTTTTTCTGCGTTCGCGTATGCCAAAAAAACATACGCGTACGCAAAAAAACATACGCGTATGCTTTAGTTGACTCGGCCAGTGACACAAATATCTGTACTGCCCAAATTTACTAGTTGACATTATCACTAGTGTGTACGTTGTCAACTAGAGTCAACTGAGAAAAATTTCAGTTGACTCTGAGTTGACATTTTACATGCGAAAAATGCGATGTCAACTAGCGTGTGGAGGCCCTATATCACCTATTTATAGTATATGTAGGCGTACTTGGATTTTGGTAAAATTTTGGATGAGCGGTTTCCGGGTTGTGTCGGCGGACCCTAAAATCCTACCCTCCAGTGAACCTAAATAGGTAGGTATGAGTGTAGGTAGTAAGCTGTGTTCTCATTGCACGTCAAATATGCGCGGTTTTGCGTATGACGTGCAGTAAGTAGTGCGACGCGTGCGTGTCGGTGCCACAGGTTTTATAACAACACGTGCCTTCTGATCGCGCCAAATCGACCTCACTTTGTGCCCAGTCTCGATCACCGGCAGCGACGGCCCGTTCAAGGGCTACCGAGTGGCCACCTATACGGGCCAGGTGCCAATCCCAGACCCTGTAAAGTGCCCTGTAAAATGTCAAATGTCATGCAAAGTGGCAAAAGTCGTGTAAAATGCCCTGCCATTTTGCAGGGCATTTTCTATGACTTTTGACACTTGGCTTGACATTAGACATTTTACAGGGCACTTTACAAGGTCTGGGACTGCCCCCAGGGCAGCTTCCAGTCGACCACCGACGGCCGCGTGTGTCCCGACGGCGACAGCGCCACGCACGACAATCCCAGGGGCAAAAGTCAAGTGCAAGTGCAGTTCACTCCCGAGGGCACTGGCCAGCTGCAGTTCAAGTATGTTTTGAGCGGATGTATTTAGTTTTCCACAGCCGCGGTTGAGAATGTTAAAAGTTGAGTGGGATGTGACGGTGGCAAAACCTCTTGAAGAAAGTGTTTTTTCTCAAATATGGTTGATGGCCGGAAATTTTTGTCGTCGCCCCGACACGGTGTGAACTACGCTCTTGCCATGAATAGATCAATGTGAAGTTGCAGTTTTGTATTCTGTTTTGTTTTGTTTTGTATTGTGCATGCATTTTTAACCACAATTGGTGAAACAATTCGAATATATTATACCTATAAAAATACTTTTTGTTTATGGGGTTTATTCAAGGGGGTATTTCAAGGAAGTATGGTAAATTATAGCTCAGCTGTCTTATAACCACAATTGCAGGGCAACGATCGTGGCCAGCTACAGCACCTTCTGGGTGGGTGTGCTCAGCCAGGCCGTGCAGCCCTGCAGCGGGACGTCGGCTTCCAGCGCCGGCGCCGATCGCTCATCAGTCGCACAAGCTGCGGCTCAATCCGGTGATCACCTCATTAGCCCTTTAAAACCTTTCTTCCATTTCTGTCATGTGTGATCAGGTGCCGCACCCTGTGAAGTGCAAAGTCAAGTGTCAGATGTCATGCAAAGTGTAAAAAGTGCAGTGATCAAATCTTTTCCTTTTAAATTTTGATTGACACTTATGTGTGACATTCGACGTTTGACTTTACACTTCACAGCGTGCGGCATTGCCCCCAGCTGAGTGTTACAATTGCGGCTACGCAGGTGCTTGCGCCGATTTCCCGCCGTCGACCGGTCTGTGGAACAAATGGTGCGATGCGCCCGTCGGCTGGCAGAAAGTTTGGTATTATGACTCAGGTACGCACTTGAACATTCAATTGCATGGCTCGATCACGGAGATAGCAGCCATTTGCAACCATTTTTCAACTGTACTGTTGTAAAGAAGTCAGTCAAGTGCGCCAGTTGGCATTCAATCTCATAATTCTTATGAGTCGGCCTAAGATTTCTACTTCTAATTGGCCATATGTGACATGAGAGAAATTATTCTATCATTTCACACACTTTACTGCATTTGCAGTCCTGGGGCCAGATTTAATACTCCCTACAGATTTGTAGGGTAGGGCGTACGCCCGATAGATTATTTAAAGTTCAGCCGCATCGACGCACATGCACCGAGAGCAAAGCGGTTTGTAAAATACACGAAACTATCCCCCAAGGTCGCCGATATTGCAATATGACGTATATCGCTTCGATTTTGGCCCGGAAATCACGATTTCGTCATTTCTTGGCCGTCTGCCAATTCGTTTTTTATTTTATTTTGTCGGGCGGGTTACTCGCATAAGTCGCGCTTTTGTACGCTCGTGCATGCATTTCTTTCTTGTCGCTGCCCTCTTGGTTTCGGTTGTAGGCAGTGAACACTAAAAAAGTGACCACCTGACTAAACAAAAGCGCGACTTATGCGAGTAACCCGCCCGACAAAATAAAATAAAAAACGAATTGCCAGATGGCCAAGAAATGACGAAATTGTGATTTCGGGGCCAAAATCGAAGCGATATACGTCATATTGCGATATCGGTGACCTTGAGGGATAGTTTCGTATATTTTACAAACCGCTTTGCTCTCAGTGCATGTGCGTCGATGCGGCTGAACTTTAAATAATCTGTCGGGCGTACGCCCTACCCTACAAATCTGTAGGGAGTATTAAATCTGGCCCCAGGCGTAGCTTTATTTAGCCTGTTTAACTTCATTGATTGTCTATTGATTGACCTAACATTCTTTCTTCCTAAATATCACATAGGGGGGAGTTAGTCAAGTGTGGGGAGTTATTCAAGGGGGAATAATTTTTTTCTTACTCGGCCAATAGGGAGGGTTTTTCAAGGGAGCTCTTTTAAGGGGGCTCTTATTCAAGGATATACAGTATGAACAAACAACCTTAATACACCACCGTTCAGAATAGTTGAGATTTTTCACCCCTAGGAAACAGGAGTCTTTTTGTCCACCAAACTTTTTTTGCTTCCCCTTCTTTTGCACCTTGCCCAATTTTGATGCTGTTCGAGTATGTTTGGGTTTGGGGATGGGGCTACTTCCTTAAAACAAAATTTCCTCTAAATAATCCCCCAGTCCCGAGATAAGGGGGCCTTAAAGAAGCACATGCATTTTAATTGGAAAATCTGGCCAGGTGTCTGATGTTCAATAACTTGGCCATTTCTGGGCTGATTTTGACCATTCAACATTTAAAATGATCAGGACAACTAGTAGATTGCATTTTTTATGTTGGATTAGTGATGTCTAAATTCCTTATATCGATTTGACCCGGTTTTTCAACAAAAAATACATTTTACTGTGCTATCATATACTTTAGACAATGAGCATTCATATAAAACAAAAATGAGCTCAATATCTCATTCCAATCAAAAGTTATGGGACTTCAAACTTATTGGTGGCATCAGACTTCCTTATGTTGATTTTACTGGGGTTTCCAACAAACAAATTTTGCTATTGAACATGCCATCATATACTTTAGACAGAGAGGATTCATATCACAGAAATTTTTTGTTAATATCTCTTTCCAATCAAAAGTTATAGCACTGCAAACTTCCATCTTCTTTCCTTACAAAATATTTGCACATTACATATTCACAGTTGAGCCAAGTTTTATTGCCAATAGAGCAAAGCTGACATCTGAAATTCACACACCAAATAGCCCCACTGACAGGTGTGACAACCCCCATTTACCAGTGGCTCGCAATGGATGAAAAACTGCAGCTGAAACAAAAGCATGCCACATTGTGCCTGTGCACACTAGTTTTCACACAAAATTTCGAAAACTCACAAATCAGTCTAGAATGCATTTGAGTTTACCACAATGAGGTGGCTGTCAACTACAGTTGACGGACATTAAAAATGACTCATTGTGGAAAACTCAAACATGTTCAAAGCTCATTTATGAGTTTTCGAAATTTCATGTGAACACTAGTGTGCGCAGGACCATTGTCCACACACATGCATAACAATCTGCTGTTCATGCAAAAACATTCCTTGCCATGCACACAGTGTGGTGATGCAGGCAGGCAGTCCCAATATTGAAAAACTTAATTAAAATGAATGTCAGAATTGGATACACACTATAAATTATGATCGATACAGCCCAAAATAAGCAAAGTAGTCCCAACTATTCTGAAACATGAAGAAATTGGGCAAAATTTTTACTACTCACTCAAAATATGCACATAGCAACTCAAGGGGCGGTCATCCCGGGCATGTGTAGCCAACCCCCCAGGATACCCACCTATGGTATCCAAATGTTTTGTACATTTGCCATTTTGAAATTTTGGCAACATTAGTCATGCAGCAATTGTTTCACTGCAGCGCGGCGGTCATGCGGCTCATTCTGGTCGGGCGGGTGCGACCTGCAAACCAGCAACAACTTCAACTCGGAGAAAGGCTGCAAGGACGCTTGCCTGTAGATACATTTTGCAGATCTTTACCTGATTATTTTTACCTAATTACATTTCAGTCTTCTTTTACACCTTTTTAAAACTTAGCTTCACAATAATCTTGAATGCATTTTTCAATCATCAATATGATTAGGCAGATAAATACAAATACTATACCTATACAGAATATAGAAAATTTATGTAAACAAAACAATAATTTACACAATGGTGAACAGCTTTTGAAATGAACACTGTATTCTGTATACAGTTTTGGAAATGAAACAATGTTTTTGACTTGTGCACTGTTGGAATGAAACTCCTGTTGTCTGCGAGAGACTTATGCATGTTCGACCTGAAGATTTCGTTATTCCTGGTGGCAGTTCCGCAAAATGAGAAGTGAGAAGTAAAATGGCAAAAGCGAAGTTAAGTAACAAAAGTGAAGTGAATTGGCAGATAAATTGGCAAAAGCGAAGTAAAAAATAACAAAAAAAAGTAAATTTCTCGTCGCTTTTGCCATTTTACTTCTCAATTCATGTCGTTTTTGCCATTTTGCCAAAGCATTGCTGCCATTTTACTTCTCACTTCTCAATTTGCGGAACTGGCACCACTGGTGGACTCGTACACTTTCTATATGAAATTTGTGAATTTTCTGAAAACCGGTACCGATGTATACCGGGAACCGCATGGACGATTCTGCACATTTTTTACTGATCTAGCAAAACTCTGTATGCCGATGTCAACTCCACAGTCAATTTTTCGTTTTTTTTTGGCGCTTGCCGTATTTCTTCTAATAGAGGAGCGCCGTTCTATTTTTGTCACCAATATCTTTCAGACATTTTTCATTTGAACAGTGTGTTTTTAATGAAAAACGAACAACATTTTACTATAAGAGCATCAATTCAAACAAAACTAAATGTGAAAATAATTCTAAATCATAGTTCTGAACACCTTGGATGTTTTCACCACTTATTTTTCTAATATTTGTGTGTTCTGACAGTCTTCCAACGTAATTTCTACCTGCCGTTCTATTGGAGTGGAGGCTGCCGTTCTATTTATTTAGTGAATGCAAAAAAAGTGAGAAAAAAACCTGCCGTTCTATTGGAGGCTGCCGTTCTATTTAATTAGTGAATGCAAAAAAAGTGAGAAAAAAACCTGCCGTTCTATTGGAGGTGCCGTTCTATTGGAGGTATGCCGTTCTATTAGAAGAAATACGGTATTCACTTGAAGAATGAATCCCTTATCTTATTCGGAAGTGTATCCAAATGAAATTACTCGGAAAGTAAAAAAGTAATTGAACGGGCAGGATGGACGGTCTCGTGCGGCGGCAGTGCGCGGTTTTCGTGCTATTATTCTTCGGCTACACTCTATACGTGGTTTGTCGAAAGAATTTCTCATTTGTAATCCCGCAAATCAGCCGTGAGGGGATACTTGGCGAGCAGGACATGGGTTAGCTAATTTTGTCTAATTGGCACAGAGCTAATATTCTATTTGACCATCATGAAACACTCAGGCGTCGTGGTATCGATGCAGAACATAGCACTAACATTAGCCAAGTTCATTTTGGGTGTTTTCAGTGATCAAGTTAGCGCAACTGCCATGTTTTCCGTGGGCCTGACGGCTGCCGGCGCTGCAGTTTTGTTTTTTGGCATTGTGCCATCGGGTGTCGTGACTTACGGAGCGCTGTGGTTCGTTAATGGCATCGCGCAGGGTGCAGGGTGGCCCGCTACAGCCAAACTTTTGAGATCGGTGTGTTTTTTTGTGGCGTTGCGCATCGGTGCCTTCTACATTGACACTTCAATGTGTTTTTCAAAACTCTATAAAACACAGTGGTATACACCGGCACGTCTTGGCACGTTTTGGTCACTTGCATCGGGTGCGAGCAACGTGGCTGGCTTTGTGGGTCCCATTGTACTCGCAGTCTTTTTCACCAATTGGCGTTATTTCTTCTTTGCCACCGGTGAGCTTTGTGCTATTACGCGTGGCTGATGATGCCACTGGTCAAGGACGTAGCCAGGGGGGTGCGGCCGCCCCCTTCCCGAGCTAGGCAATCCGTCCCCCCGCTCAAAAATCCTGGCTACGGCTCTGCCACTGGTTCTTAGTACAGGGATGGGCATTTTCAGTTACCGCTGGAAAAACGCGATAGCTTGAGCTACGGTTGAGCTATCGCAGTGAAATTTTAGCACAATAGAGTAGACTCCATAGGACACCTATTCTGAAGTTTGCAACCCAAACGGCCACATTTTGGGTGAGTTGTGGACCCAAACCCCAAACGGCCAAACCCCAACATACTCAAAGGGCATCCAAATCGGCCAATGTACAACAGAATGGGACAACACCAAAGACCGGTGACCCCCCCCCTCAAATGCCACCCTCGATTTATCCTATGGGTGACGCCTAGTCACAAAATTACACTAAAAACGGTGTGTTCCACTACTCACCCAAAATGTGGCCGTTTGGGTTGCAAACTTCAGAATAGGTGTCCTATGGAGTCTACTCTATTGTGTTAAAATTTCACTGTGATAGCTCAACCGTAGCTCAAGCTATCGCGTTTTTCCAGCGGTAACTGAAGATGCCCACCCCTGTATTATGTATTGCTCACTCTTTTGTTCTTTAGCTTAGTGCCTAATTTCTTTTGTTTGTCAAATTGCGGGTATTAATGTTTTCGCAGGCGGCTGCAGCATATTATTTGCAGTGGCATTTTACTTCATTGTGCACAATACACCCGTTGAGGCTGGCTTCGAAGCAGTTAATGTTCGAGATAAACCTATGCAAGACACCAGAACTGGTTTGTATTCCGTCTAGGGTTGGAAAAAAAACGTTTTTTTTTAACTCGATGTTTTAAAAAAAAAAAACGTTTTTTTTTTTAAAGCTCCCAGATATGACCTAGTGTCAACATATATAGGTATATCAGACACTGGCAATACTCTGTGATGTTAAATATGACCATATAATGGCTGTGGAGCCATGGGATAGCATTATAAGTGGTGATTTGTGTCAAAAATATCCATTTTTCGTCGACATATCGTTCGTATATCGCCTTATAGTCGAATGTTCGTGACATCAGGTAAAGTTTGGCACGGAATGGTGATCAAACAAGGTTATAAAAGGAGGTTGTTACTTTGGGAGTGAAGTTACACACTGTGGAGGTACATGGAAGCACATTACCTCAATATTATATATTACAGCAACATATGTCGGCTTATTCACCCATGGTAGCACATAGAAATGGATGTTTTGATACTAAAGATGCAACAAAACCAATGAAAACAACCACCAATGTCAATTTGTGTGTGAAATTGCGCGCTTGCGCGCAAAAATTTTGCAAAATACCTAGTGCTCAGTACTAAAAATTTCGGCCGATGTTTTTTTAAAAAAAAAAACATTTCGGACGTCATGTTTTTTTAAAAAAAACAACGTTTAAAAAAAAAAAAAAACGTTTAAAAAAAAACATCGGCCAACCCTAATTCCGTCTCCACGTTTCACACTCCGTTTGGCAAAAATCTTAACACGAAACTTAGAATTCGATTTTTAAAAAAACATAATTTTCCTAGTATCCATTTTGTAACATCTGACGGTCTTCAAAGGGAGGGGGTTACCCACTGAAATCGCCCATCTATCTCGCCCATCCATAGGGTTGGCACTTGATTTTTTTAACTGATTTTTTAATAAAAAAATTACAGGGTGGAAACTGATTATAATTATAAAAATCAATATGCAAAATTTCTGGTAGACTTGCACTAGGTATTTTGCAAGCACGCAATTTCTCATGCACATTACCATTGGTGGTGTTTTCATGGGTTTTGAAGCATTTTAAGTGTTAAAGCTTCCATTTATTTATGCTACCATATAATAATAAGTTGTAATATGCTAGTGTAGTAAAAAATATTTAGCCAGTGTGCTCCCACATACTTCTACAGTGTGTAAGTAACATCACTGTATTAGCCTTCTCTGACAACCTTATTTAAGCACTATTCCATGCTGAACTTCACTTGAAGTCATGAATGTTCGATAAAAGGTGATTTATGTAATAAGTCAACCAAAAATTGATATTTTTGAAAGAATATGACTACTTATAGTGCTATCCCATGACTCCACAGTCATTATAAATATGACCACAACAGAGTACAATACATTGTCTGACACTCAACAAACACATAATTTTTCTCTATACCCCCATTTTGGACGATTTAAAAAATCTGATTTTAATGAATAAATAAAAAGATTTTTTCTTAAATTGATTTTTTTCAATTAAGGTGTTTAAAAATGGATTTTTTTTCAGTCCCAAGGAGTGTCAAAATCTCGGAGACTCTTGGTAAAAATTTTTTTTCTAGTTTTAAAAAAAAGTTGAAAAATTTATTTAAAAAAATCAATCAGCTTTGATAATTAGATTTTTCATTTCCGTTTCAGAACATTCGAAATCTCCCGATGACAGTAATTTGAGCGGGTGGGCAGAATTACTAGGAAGTCCCCTGCTGTGGCTTTTGAGTGTCAATTATCTAATCAGTTACACATGCAAAACGGCCGTGGAAAATTGGGCTCAACTTTTGCTCGTTGGAGAGAAACACTTGTCGCCAGTCGCGAGTGCTGCATTCATGGGCGCGTTTGAAACTGGTGGATTCATCACTTGTGTTTTTACTGGCTATTTGACGGATTGGATGATGGCCAGCCATGTTGGTTTACGTGCATAAGAAAGAAGAACCGGCTGTGGGACTAGGATTGGTGAAAGATCGACTTCTACAAATGAGGCGTCTAATTATAAAAGTCGACAAGTCCACAAAATGTGATTTTGAGTAAATCGCATTTTAAGTTTCAGACCCAATTCCAGGCCCGTGGTGCGTGTCCAATTTGGCTCTCTCATGCTTTCCATTAAGTTCCATATGTTGACAATAAAGTGTCAAATTTTCAGCCCCTAATCCCAACGTATATGTGAAAAATGGGGTGTCCATAAAATTCCATTCGGTCAGAGCAAAACTGTTTTTGGGAGGGAAATGGACTTGGTACCTTCTTGCAGGCAAGTTCATTTTTGTTCCCGCCCGCGTTGCACCTCCCTTATGGGAAATTTATGTACTTGTCGGCTTTTAGAAATCGGTGCCCATAGTGGACTTATCACATTTCTTGCGTTTTTTTCACATAAAAAAGGAAGCGGAGGATGGACTTGTCGCCTTTTAGCCCAAAACTAAGTGGAGTTGTCGACTTCTTGCCCAAATTTTTTGCATTTTTCCCCAAAAATGTCAAATTGGCACTATGCCATATGGGCATGTGAGGTCAAAAAATTTATGGAAAATGATGAAAAATGTGCGGAAGTAGCCCCAGATGACGTTTCCGGGCCTAACTCGAAATTTTCATATTTTGGACTTGTCGACTTTTAGAATTGGACGCCTCAAATATAGTCGTGTTTACTGTTTTGTGTACTGCTAAGTACATGGTTTTATTTGTATTTATTTTTAGCTATTTTTTATCTATTTTGATTATTTTCAACTTATTTTAGCGATTATCTCCTATTTCAGCTTTCTATACTTTGAATGAGCCAATATATTGAGAACGTGTATAGTTACTGACGCTTTTATAAATTTTGAGCGTGCCCGCGTGTAGTGCTCGAGCCTATGGTGTAACCCAAAATTAACGTACATTTCAGGATGTGACAGACAAGAATGCCCCAAATCCGAGGATGCGTGTTTCGCTGGTCTACACAATCGCTACCTTGGCACTGATCCATTATATCATTTTGTATCAGGTTACTGCGCCAGTTTTCTTTATCTTCGTCGGATTTGTCTTTGCTCCATTTTTATTTTTTAGAAACAATTTTGAATTTCAAAAATATTTATTTGACGGTGGTAACATTCGATATCACACAACACTGATGATACTGTGTCCAATTTTTCCTAGTGTAAATTTAATGCACTTCAATTTAAAAGATATAAGCTCGGTCACGTTATGACGTGTACCATGTCAAATACTTATCTAACCCTCACGTCTCGCAGTCGTGCTTGCAATTGTCGGCCTTCTTGTTGGGGTTCGTCATCTACGGCAACCTGAACATCTTCGGCCTGGTGGCCACCGAGGCGGCGCCGGCGCACTTGAGCGGCACTTCGCACGCGCTCGTCGCCCTGGTGCCAATACCAGACCATGTAAAATGTCAAATGCCATGCAGAGTGTCAAACGTTATGTAAAATTCCCTGCAAAGTGGCAAACGTATGTTCGCTATTTCGCAGGGCATTTTACATAACTTTTGACACTTTGCATGACATTTGACTTTTTACAGGGTCTGGGACTGCCCCCCTGGCCAGTCAACTGGGCGCGGTGTTGGCCGGCTGGCCGCTGGCTGCGTGCGCGGCTGCCCTCAGCGGCTGGCTGGGCGCCTTCCAGCTGGTCGAGGCTGCGCTCGCCGCGTCGGTGGCCGTGTCCGTCGCCGCGCAACTTGGCCGCATGCCAGGCGTAGTTTGTGGAGTCTACAAGAAGACCAAAGCTGATTAGGGGAGTTGTGCACTTGGGTTGCTTTGTGGATTGTCACTGGTGCTACATTTAGATCGATTGCCTACGTTTAGGAACTTTAAATTTTATCTGGGGTTAATTTCGAAGGTGGAGAAGTAACAAAACCGTTTGAGAAGTGGGAAGTGAAATAAGTCAAAGCGAAGTAAAATAAGTCAAAGCGAAGTAAAATAAAAACTGAGAAGTGAAATAAGAAAAAAACTTTTTACTTTTCTTTTAACTTTTAGCTTGCCATTTCACTTCTCATTTTACTTCTCGCTTCTCAAATGTGTTTTTTACTTCTCCACTTGCGGAATTGGCACATAATCGTTATGTTTTATTTCTAGGATAGCTTTCCGTTCCGCTAGTCATCACCTAGTCACGAATTTGCTCAATTATATTTTCATGTCATTCAGTGCCAAAATGCTTATGATTAGTGATGTAAAAGCACCATGGCGCTTTTGGCGCCTGGCGCTATGATGCTGTGGCGCCATTGGCGCTTGGCACTAGCGTTTTAAAAAGCGCCAACGAAAAACGTTCGAAAAATATATCATTATTTTATGTAAAAAGACCTTGTAAAAATAATTTACATAAGTAAATGTGTTACTGTAATTGTATTCCAGGAAGAACAAACCCTCTATTTAGTTGCTTGTTGTAAACCATGTCAATGCAATTTCAAGTATATCCTCTGTTGTAAACCATGTCCATGCAATTGCAAGAATATCCAAAACTTTTCCCAAATAATGGGCCTAATGGTTCCCATCCCAATTCAAAGCTTGCTCACGAGCCGACTAGAGACGTTCAAGTGCATACTGTTGCATTTTGTTGAAAATGAAGTTGTATTGTTGGTATGTCAATGTGCAATGTACCATACCGGCATGAAATATATGCGTATACCACACTGGGTAGTGTTACTCCTTAGCAAGCTTTGAATTGGGATGGGAACCAGTTGACATTGGCTGTCGTTGTCAACTAGTGTGTCTAGGGCCGATCGGACTTTGGATCTGTGTACTAACGATGGCAAAAAAAGATTCGAAAATTAAATTCGAAATTCGAAAATTGATTTTCGAAAAAATTCGAAAATTCAATATAGAAAAAACACTTTAAAATTGAAACAAATTGAAATATCTTTTTCTGGGAGGTTTGCCATCGTTACTGTGTACTACACACAGAAGACGAATGTATCCCTGCGAATCGGGAGGGGGGCGCACCAGCCGAGAGAGGGTGCAAGTGACCCACCCATGATACACTCAGACACAGAAATCGGAAATGTTAAAGTGATAAATGAATTATACAACAGCCATAAAAATCTAAGCACTTTTTTCGAGATGGCTTGCCATTGTTAACCCAAACTCTCAGCTGTAAAAAAACATCACAAAAAAGAAAACTTGACTCGATTTGATGTAATCTTGCGTCTTACACATCACTGCATTAACATGGCTGCACGTTATGAGCAGCAAAACATTTTGGCACTGGCGCTATTGGCGCTATTCGAGGGGAGAATTACTCAAGGGTATTTTTTCGTCAAAATTTTCAAACATTTATATCGACTCATTTCATGAAATATGCTTTATCAAAAACATAACTTGCCATTTTTGTTCAAATTACGCCCAATAAATTTATCATACGGTGGGAACTATTCGAGGGGGAATTGTTATTTCATCACTCGTCTAACAGGGCGGAATTATTCAAGAATGCGGATTATTCGTGTTAATACAGTATATGTATTATCAGGCTGTATTCTAAATTGCAACACTTATATGTAATATTGTGCCTACACACACTAGTTTTCACCGTGACTTCGTGTGAAAACTGAAATTTTTTCAAATGCAAATTAATGAACACGGTTGAATGATCTTACTTAATTTTAATTGGTATTTATATTAATGAAAGTTAAAATTTAAACATTTTCAAACTAAAACACATATAGCATAGAAGAATAGTAGGTTGGATGTCGCCATGTCGCCATTTCAGTTTTCACATCGGTCACGGTGAAAACTAGTGTGTGTAGGGCCATTGGGGAATGACTGTATCGATATTAAACCTTCCTGATATTTAGCATTTAACGTTGGTTCCACATTGCATAGCAATTTTATTCGATATCACGCTTCCTACAGCATTTCATAATTGACTCGGTTATGCCTCACAAAAAATTTAATAAAGAGATACCTATTCAGAAAAGAGTGACGTTGATATTGTGACGCGGCGTCAGATGACTCATTTGCCACGTCACCGGTTACTCTGTTCCGTGTTATAAACGTTTGCACGAAGCGGCGCCAACTGCTCATTCATACATGTGTAACCACTTTTTGGCCACTTTCTTTTGGTCACATGAGTTCTGAAATGAAATGAATCTCTAATAGACTGATACTAATCTATTTCATTTCAGAATTCATTTAACGTCACTAGCTATACTGAGTCAGCTAAATAGTCGACAAGTCTTCGAGTTGACAAAGCGTCTGAGCCAGGGGTAGGAAAGGGGGGGGTGGGGGTGTGTTCACCCCCCCAAACCGCCCAGCTATCTATCTATCCTGGGGGCCGCTCAGCTATCTATCTATCCCGGAGGCTAAATTTTGGGCTACTATGCCCTAAGCCCCCCCCCCCCCCAAATCGGCCAGCTATCTACCTATCTGGAGCGATTTTTGAGAAACACGACCCCAATTTTCGCTCAAAATCGCAATTTTTCATACCTTTTTATAGATTTTCACCTCCAACATCACTAGTTCATGCGTCTAACTGCCTATTTTCAGCTACCTATTTTTAGTAGTATATGTGCTTATATACCCATTTTCACATACTTTTGGCGATTTTTCTTCCTTTTCTTCCTTCTATGCCTATATATTGTACCCCCGTTAGCATTGAAAAAAACGACCGATTTTGAGAAAGTATAATTAAATATTATCTCAGAAAATCTCTCAAGCAAAAAATATAATTAAATCTCTTGTGTCATTTTTGAAAATATAATTAAATCTCTGAGAAAATCTCTTGCAGTTCAAAAAAATCTCATAAAATCTCTCAACTTAAAGTATGATTTAATCAATATTTCAAGGTGTTTGAACCATTGATAGTAGAAATTAAGCACATTATGTGTTGTTTGACTTTTTCATTCACAATTTCATATGATAATAGCATTCTGATGGCTAACTTTGTACTATCATGTATTTAGTATCTGAAAAATGAACAAAAACATGGTTTAGGCACATTTTTCCTCATAGTAGAATAAATTACTTTCACATGTGATGATCCCCACATAATTTATCAGATGACTTTTTCACCAAAATTTGATGACTATATTTCCAAAACATGCTGTCAACTCTTTAGTTGTTAAAATGGCTAGAACCCAGTGCATAAGTTTACCCGTTGCACAAGTAGCAACACCCAGCGCCAATTCAGCGCCTCAATACAGCCCCATACTTGAGCACTGGGTTTTCATGGGACTGCAGGGGTTCAGTATGGTCCAGGGGTTAAACATATTTACATTTACTCAAAAATACAAATACTTGAGTACTAAGTAAATACATCTAAATTTCCTCTGAAAGTGTACCAGTACTCTCTTTTATGTATACTTCCTGAAATCCTGAGAGTACAGCAAATGTATTTCAGATAACTTTTTTATTGGCTCTTTCATGCCATAGAACAGAAAAAGGAAGGAAAAACTACAAATAGAGGGAAAATAGCCAAAAATTGGTATATGAGCAAATATATAAATAGTTAAAAATAGATGAAAATTGGCAAAAAGCACATGAACTAGTGAACTTGAAGGTGAAAATGGGCAAATATAGAGATATTTTCTTGAGATTTTCTCAATCAGGAGAAAATATAATTAAATCTCTCTGGAAAATCATGGAAAAAATATAAATCTCAGAAAATCTTATATTTTCTGAGATTTTCTGAGATTTTTTAAATATAAATCTCCCAGAGATTTTTTCAATGCTAACCCCCGTGACCCCCCCCCCCCCATTTTTTTCATCTATCTATCCCTCCGGAGGAGCAATTTGCTATCCAACCCCCCGGAGGGTCGAAATCTAGAAGACACCTGGTCTGAGCGACATTTCATGTGCACTCCTTGTTTACTGACATTTTAGTTACCTAAATAGTTGACTGCGCTTGAATTTTCATTTACGAGAATTGATCAACTCTTGAGAGCTGATCAACTAGCGATACTCGATCATTTTCCGCCAATGGGCGTGATTAGGGTGTTAAATTTCCGTTCTCCGTTTCCGCTTTCCGCAGGCAATTTTTTTCCGTTTTCCGTTCCGTTTTGTTTTCCGGCAAGTGAAAATATTTTTCCGTTTCCGTTTCTGTTTTCCGGCAAGTGCAAAAAATTTTCCGTTTCCGTTTTCCGTAAAAAAAATTTGTTGACACCCTAGTTGTGAATATTTAGTATCCCTTCTCCTTTCACAAATGTCTCGGCCCAATTAAATCTCGCAGCGGCCTCATTTAGCGATGCCGTCTGACGGGTGGACGGCCGCGGCGCCGCTGGCTATGAGTCTCGCCGCGCTTCTGTTCGGCTCCGTGTTCCAGTTCTCGCTGCACAAGATCGACGAGGGACACGTCGGCGTCTATTACAGGGTCGGTGGTTGCGGACTTTTATTTTTTGAAGTGTGTTGCTCCGCGGGTAAAGGTTCTTTTTTCTTTTTGCCTGTGCTGTGTAGCTGTTGTCGCTCATCGTACGGAGAATATCGTGGCTATACCGTATATCCGCGAATAAGACCCCCCTCGAATAACTCTCCCCTCAAAACCTCTGACGAAATAATAACTGTCGCTTGAAAAACTCCCCTCTCTTGAATAACTCTCCTCTGTGGGTGAAAAATATGGTACAAAATTGACAAAAATGATCGATGATAATACAAAAGAATGTTAATGTATGGCAGCGACAGCAGATACATAATGTGTTTGCGGTGCATACACACCTTTTATTTCTGTAGAACTGGTCAATACCTGGATTTCATGAGTTGACAGAATGCATTCATACAATGAATCAAGTCCAAGTTTTGTGAGGAGAAAACAACTCTCGCCCTTGAATAACTCCTCCCCCTTGAATAACTCCCCCCTCCAAAACGCTGACGAAAAAATAACTACCCTGGGGACTTATTCGAGGATATACGGTAAATTCGTGGTTGCGGCAATTGTAATCGGTTTTGAATAAATAAATATTCGTTTACCAGGATAATTTTTTCGATATCTTTTAACTCTAGTTCTATTTTCCGGTGAACGTAAGGTTTGTAAGCGATTCTTAAGAATAGCGCAGCATCTAATCCGTTTTTTTTAAATCGCTAGAAAGTTGTTTTCGTGTGGGAGGTACGCAAGCCGCCCCCGCCCTCGCATATGTTCCATTGTCCCATCTATCTAATAGATTTCTATATAAATTTTACAATGCATTAAACGAGCTTCACCTTTCCGCAGGGCGGGGCACTGCTCAGCTCGGTGAGCACGCCTGGCTACCACTTGATGATGCCGATGCTCACCAGCTACCGGTCAGTGCAGGTCACCCTGCAAACGGACGAGGTGAAAAATGTCCCATGTGGAACAAGGTGGGCTTTTTTTAGCTGCGTTTGGTATCGAGTGTGTCGCAGTTACCCACCCATTCACAACTATTGTTTTCCAGCGGTGGTGTTATGATATATTTCGACCGGATCGAGGTTGTCAACATCCTGTCCCCGAGTAGCGGTGCGTTCATTTTATGCCAGTTTAGGCACCGATAGTGCCAAATATTTTCAATTTCGCCCGCTGCAGTGTACGACATTGTACGCAACTACACGGTGGACTACGACAGGCCGCTCATATTCAATAAGGTGCACCATGAGGTTAATCAGTTTTGCAGCGTACATACGCTGCAGGAGGTCTACATCGACTTTTTCGGTTCGTTTCAGGCTTTTGTTCAAGCCTGTATTTCTGAGTGCTGGCTGTTATAAAGCCCGCGGTACGCTAGTGCTATTCATGAAATCCTACCAATGTCTGAATTCTGAATTGGAACATAAACCATTTTTATCAATTATTCAACATACTTTCTATTGATATTAAATTCTATTCCATGTCCAATTGCATTAGTTTAAGTCATTCACATTAACTTGCGAGTTCATTTGAAAATGGATTCGGCGAATTTATGATGGCCACTTCCCTCGATCACGTCACGCCTCGCAGACCAAATCGACGAGAACCTGCGCACGGCGCTGCAGTTCGAACTGACCATGATGGCGCCGGGCCTGACCGTGTTGGCGGTGCGCGTGACCAAGCCCAAGATTCCCGAGTCCATTCGCGCCAATTACGAGGCCATGGAGGCGGAGAAAACCAAACTGCTCATCGCCACGCAAAGGCAGAAAGTGGTCGAGAAGGAGGCGGAGACAGAGAGACGCAGGGCGGTCATCGGTGCGTGCAAGGCTCTTTTTAAAAATTATGTTTTTGAAAAACGTTTTTGGTGTTGACTGGTAAAAAAAAACGAAATTTTGTGTTTTCAGAGGCGGAAAAACAGCAGCAGGTTGCTAAAATATCCTACGAACAACATATCTCGGAGAAAGAGTCGCAGAAGAGGATCTCTGAGATTGAAGGTTCGTCAGAGGGATGGAAAAACGTTTTTTAACGACATATTGTTTTATAAGCTTCCAGATATGGTTGTGTGTCAACATACCGCAAATCCTCGAATAAGATCCCCCCCTCGAATAACTCCCCCCTTGAATAAGTCCCCCCTGCTGGCGGGGTGAGGAAAAAATAACTCCCCCCCCTTGAATAACTCCCCCCTCTCAAACAATCCTCCCTATGATGAAAAGGATACAATGCAAAACTATAAAAGAATAGAAGCCTATGACAGCGACAGCAGATACATAATGTGTATGCAGTGTATACACATTGTTATGTTGTTATTGGACGGTGAAATACCTTAATTAAACGAGTTTACATACTGCATCCATACAATGAATCAAGTCCACGTTTCCTGAGGAAATAATAACTCCCCCCCCTTGAATAACTGCCCCCCTTGAATAACTCCCCCCCCCAAAACGTCTGATGAAAAAATAACTCCCCTGGCCCCAGATTTAATTGGGCAGATTATCCCTGAGAGGGAGGACATGACGGGCGTGTCTGGCAATTCGAGATTTGATTGGGCAGGCATGCCCGCGCCGCCCGCCCGTCATGCCAGGCGCCTGACAGCCGCCACCCGACTGCCAGGCAGATCGAGATTTAATTGCGTGCCGGGCGGCAGCTGTCAGGTGCCTGGCAGGACAGGCATGAACATAAGATTTGGATACACAAACATAAGTTTTGGATACAAAACATAAGATTTGGATACCGAAAACATAAGATTTGGATACATGAAAAATAAAATTTGGATACAAAAAAATATTTGGATAGACTATGGAAAAAGTCAAACTGAAAACAGGAAAAGTTACCTGCCCTGCACCTCTGAGGATGCAGGGCACATTTTTCATGTTCTGTTAAATTGGCTGGGTGTAGTTACCATCCCAATGGAAACAGACGCCAACCCACGCGCACTCGATACCGGGAACGTTTCTATGTATTGATTCAGATCGACCTAAGTTGAACGTGCGTACGCGCGCAATTACGATTTGTTATGCCAATTCCGGTCGGATTATCTCACATTGTCTTTGCGTGAACTTTGAGGGCACAGGCGTGACATTTATTTGTGTGTGTACTTGTGGCAGTTTGTGGGGCGTACTGAATCACACGCTATAAATATGTATAGGCTTTTCCAAATTTTCCATTTTTCCTATTTATATATTTTCAGTGAGTAATTAGTAAATATTACAAATACGGTAATTTACATAAATAATAATGCACATAAATATACAAATACATTTCCCTGAATTAAGTATACTCAGATGACATTACACTTAGTATGGAAACCTACCATAACACGTCTGAATAATGAACCAAAAATGATACAGTTTTTTCATCATAATATTTCTCTTTTACTATGGAATAATTACTTACGAGATTTATCACAAGATTTTATTCATCAATTTATGGTAGGATTCTGCGCATACTTTGCGGTCCGCCGAGTATACACAGTACACAATGCCACAAAGTAAATGCCACTCAATCATGCCTGCACACTAAAGTTCACGTAAAGACAATGTAAGATAATCCTACCAGAAGCGGGCTTGATGCACGCCGCTGCTGACCTCTCAAATGCAAGCGCAATTAAGGCGGAGCAAAAATAATGCAGATCCCATGTCCTAAGTGGGCGTGTGCGCTTGGGTCTGGCATTGGGATGGTAAGTGGAATACGCCGTTAAATTTTGCCAGGCATGCCCTCACAATTAAATCTCATTTTGCAATTTTCAGGCAAGTCAGGCACTCATGAGGGCGTGCCTGGCAGGCGCGTCGGGCGTGTCAGGCGCCTGGCATGCAGGGCGCAATTGAATCTCGTTTTACAAAATTATGCCAGGCGTGCATGATGGGCGTGTCAGGTGCCGGGCGCGGAGGGCAGAAATCTGTCTGCCCAATTAAATCTGGGGCCTGGGGTCTTATTCGAGGATTTAGGGTATATTTACAGCTATTTCAGACACGTTATTTATTTCAGACACTTTAGAGGTTTATTTTTGCCGTGTGAATTGGGGAGGGATCATCGAGGAAGGGGGTATTTCTGGGGGAGGGTGGTTTATTATTTCATCGGAATTTTTTGAACTCCCCGTGCTTATTCGTCGTTTCTAACTCATTTCGTGTGGGGGTGTTTCGAGGGGGGGTTGTGTATTTTTTACAAGCTCGCTCAGACCTGGCCCCAGATTTAATTGGGCTGATTATCCCTGAGAGGGAGGACATGACGGGCGTGTGTGGCAATTCGAGATTTGATTGGGCAGGCATGCTCGCGCCGCCTGCCCGTCATGCCAGGCGCCTGACAGCCACCGCCCAACTGCCAGGCATAGCGAGATTTGATTGCGTGCCGGGCGGCAGCTGTCAGGTGCCTGGCAGGACAGGCATGAACATAAGATTTGGATACACAAACATAAGTTTTGGATACAAAACATAAGATTTGGATACCAAAAACATGAGATTTGGATACATGACAAATAAGATTTGGATACATAGAAATATTTGGATACACGATGGAAAAAGTCAAACTGAAAACATGAAAAGTTACCTGCCCTGCACCTCTGAGGATGCAGGGCACATTTTTCATGTTCTGTTAAATTTTGCCAGGCATGCCCTCACAATTAAATATCATTTTGCAAGTTTCAGGCAAGTCAGGCACTCGTGAGGGCGTGCCTAGCAAGAGCGTCGGGCGTGTCAGGCGCCTGGCATGCAGGGCGCAATTGAATCTCATTTTACAAAATTTTGCCTGGCGTGCATGACGGGCGTGTCAGGTGCCGGGCGCGGAGGGCAGAAATCTGTCTGCCCAATTAAATCTGGGGCCAGGGGGTATTTCGAGGAAATACGGTAATAACATTTTCCTTTTGAAATTTTTATTAAATGTTTCAAACTACCACAAACTGTTTGCGCACAACTCAAAACAGCCCTACTGCAACGGTCACTCAAAGCATCGTAAATCTTAGTTCCGACGCCCCACGCAGACGCATCTCACACTGCCAAAGTGCGGGCTGCCGCTGATGCCGATCTCTACTCGATGCAACAGGCTGCCGAGGCGAACAAACTGCTCTTGACCTCTGAATACCTCGAGTTGAAGCGAATCGAGGCCATTGCCAACACTAATAAGATTTATTATGGTGCCGATATTCCGTCAATGTTTTTAAACGGGCAACCCGCCGTTTCTCCGATTTTGAGTAGCGATGAGGGGAAGGGCAGGCGATCTTAGGTGGCTCTGACTGGCGTTTTGTGATTCTTAGTGGGTTTCAATGGAATTTAAGTCACGTAGCGGCCAATACGAACAAAACTTCATTTTTTGTGTAGTCGATATACGGCTCTGGTGTGGGAACGTTTCCAATATTTTTTAGTTTTCAAGAAGAACGTTTCCAGGGGGGTTTGTTTGCTGAGGGGTGCTAACTCACCCTTGAAATTGTGACTGTGGCGGAATGGTACCATGCCCCCCCTAGATACGTCGTTGCTCATGTGGCAATGTGCCAGTGTCTTGTAAAATGTCATATAAAATGTATAAAATGCCACATAAAATATAAAATTCTTGGCGATATTTCCTGTTATTTTTACTGGAATTTGACGTTTTATATTTTACTTCGCAAAGGGGGGGGTGCTGCCCCCCAAATCCGACAGCTATCTATCTATCCCAGACGCCGCGCTCAGCTATCTGTCTATCTCGAGGCAAAATATTTGGCTACTACCTCCTGAGCCCCCCCCCCCCAAATCGCTCAGCTACCTACCTATCTGGAGCGATTGTGAAAAAATTGCCCCTATTTTTGCTCAAAATCGTTAATTTTCGTACCATTTTATAGGTTTCACCTTCAAAATCGCGGCTTTCGCCTGTACACACGTTTATATACCAATTTTTAGCCTATTTTGGCTACTTTTAACCTATTTTTAGCTATTTTTCCCCTTTCCGCGTTCTATGCATTGAAAAAGCCTGTATATTTTGCCCCCGCGAGCCCCCCCCCCAGGTGGCAATCCCAAGCCCTGTAAAGTGTAAAGTAAAGTGTCAAATGTAAAGTCAAATGCAAAGTAAACTGTCAAATGTAAAGACAAATGCAAAGTTAAGTGTCAATTGTCATGCAAAGTTCAGTAATAAAATCTTTTCTTTTTTGTTTTGATTGACACTTTACTTTGCATTTGACTTTACATTTGACACTTTACTTTACACTTTACAGGGCTTGGGACTGCCCCCAGCCCACCCCCCAGAAAAATTTTCAGCTATCTATCCCTCCAGAGGAGCGATTTGCTAATATCCGTCCAGCTCCCGCGAGGGTAATTTTTTTTTGGATACCCCTGCTTTGCATATCATTTGTTATTTTACATGACATTTTAGTTGTTACGCAGACTGGCCTCAGATTTGAGCCTCTGATGGCATTGTGCATTTTTCTGCCTCTTTGTGATTGTGCCTGGTCTCTTCTTTCGATTGGCAATTGTACTGCACTGTCATTTGCGTGGACAACACTTTTTTTTATATTTTCGTCGTATGTAGCCTTCGCTTCGTACTTGATAAATATTACTTTAAATAGCTAACCGATTAGTTTTACCGCGTGATTAGCTAAAAATACACATTTAGGTAGTAAGATAGGTATGTGCTCGCGGGTATCGTGTGTCAGTGAATCATGTGTATAACAAGTACTTGTTAGTATTTTATGTATGCGTGTAAAACCAAATAAAAGGGCAAAATCCAAGTGCTGTGCACATATCCCTAGCAACTTTTCCTCAATATAATGAACACCGCATGTGTTCTGTTCTCTGTTCCCTAAATTTGCTTTGTTGATATAAAACCGCTCATATGCAGCAATTCGAAGAGATAAGCCAGGAGTGGATATTTATATTGTGCCTACACACACACACTAGTTTTCACCGTGACTTCGTGTGAAAACTGAAATTTTGCCAAATGCACATTAATGAACACGGTTGAATGATTTTATTTCGCCATGTCGCCATTTCAGTTTTCACATCGGTCACGGTGAAAACTAGTGTGTGTAGGGCCATTAAATTTTTTCTGAGTAATAGTTTCTCTATATTTTTAATGAATTACCGCAGGGGTCTCCTAGGGGGGGGGGGGCTGGGGGGCTGCATCCCTAATACCGCCAGCTATCTATCTATCCTGGAGGCCGCTCAGCTATTTATTTATCCCGAGGAAATTTTTTAGCTACTACCCCCTTAGCCCCTCCCCCAAAATCGCTCAGCTACCTACCTATCTGGAGCGATTTTTGCGAAATTTTGTCCCAATTTTCGCTCAAAATCATTAATTTTCATACCATTTTATAGTTTTTCACCTTCAAAATCGCGGCTTTCGCCTATATACATGTTTATGTACCTATTTTTTGCTCGTTTTTAGCGATTTTTTCCCCTTTTTGCTTTCTATGCACTGAAAAAGCCTCTATATTTTGCCCCCGCGAGCCCCCCCAGAAGTCTCCCCCCAAGAAATTTTTTTTCAGCTATCTATCCCTCCGGAGGAGCGATTTGCTATCTATACAGCCCCCCCCCGCGAGGGCCAAAATCTTGGAGACCCCTGAATTACCGTATTTCCTTGAAATACTCCCAGGGGGTTTCTTTTTTCGGAATGGTTATTTTGAGGGGGGTATTTCGAGGGGTGCTATTATTGCGCCAGAATTTTTCGCAAAGGGTGGCATTAAAGAATGGGCTTTTACACACCCATAACTGGTATTAAACGTGACCTAACGGTATATATTAACACATATCAATGCGATTCGGTACCCATACTTGTCTAGGTGTAGCTGCGATGCAAATATACATCAATAAGTACATCATGTACCTTGCATACATGATTTACCTTATTCCGGACGTTGGTTTTTCAAGCTCTAAAACACCCGGGGATATTACGATGGGGGGGTAATTCAAGGGGGTATTTGGAGGAAATACGGTACTTGCATTTGTCATTTGGCACGGGAAATGAAGTTTGAAGCTTACCCACATGCATCTGTTTTAATAATATTACACCAAATATTTCCGCTGTACCTAGGTATTTAAGTATAATAGCAACAGTCACACCAATGTGGCTTGCTTGGATTGTGCCGAACTTCTGTTTGGATTGCTGCAGTGAGGGGCACAAAACATGTTTGGATTATGCCTGCTTGGATTGCTCATGATTGGATTTTGCTTTTCCCCCGTAGCAATAAATGCGCTCGCTTTGACCGAATATTTTGGTTGTTTGGTCGGTTGTTGGCAATCCTCCTAAACCAGGGACGTAGCCAGTATTTCTGAGCGGCTTTAGTAAGGAAATGGCGCCATGTCGCCACTGGTTTTGCCACCGCAATTTGCCAGTCAGCGTGCGCTCGATTATCGTTTGTCCCGTGTATCAAAGTGGGCGTGTGCGCTTGGGTCAATCTCTGCGAGGAAACTAGAATCTTACGGGAAAGGATCTATCGGGGGAAACATGACGTATTTTTATGAGGACTTGACAGTTCTGCCAAAATTTCGAAATCCGCTAAAAATATGAATAAAATAGGCTAACACTACACTATATAACCATGTATATAAACGGAAATAGCGATTATGAAGGTGGAAATTGGCAAAGTGGAGCATATTTTAGCGATTTTGAGCTAACTTAGAGCTTTTACGCTCATTCGTATAATACGCAAGTGGTAACTGGGATGAGGGCCAAGTACTCATAGGTGATCCGATCCTCCATCGGGGGAAATACCACGTATGACAAGTTAGCAGCGTGCCATAAAGAACCCTGCCAAAAATTATTTCGCAATCGCTATAAATAAAATAGCTAAAGATAGGTATATAACCATGTATATAGACGAAAATAGCGATTATGAAGATGAGAGTGGGCAAAATGTGGCTAATTTTAGCGATTCTGATCACTTTGAGCGCTTTCACCTTCACTTCTACAATACGTAACCTATAACTTGGACCAATTTGTCATAAATAGCCCGATCCCCATCGGGATGTGTAATGAAGGATAAAGTACTGGAAGTTCAAAAAATTTCTGGCAAAATAAAATCCGCCCGCCCTCGTAATACCGCCCCCCCTCAAAATTCTCACTCTGAAACAATCACGCCCACAGGGGTATTTCGAGTAAATCCGGTATAATTTGTATAAACATTTCATGTATCACACCTGAACCACACATGTAAGATTTCATGTATCACACCATTCTGATCATTTTAAGTGCAACCAACATAATCAGTAGAGAAGGGTAGAAACCAGTGTTGTCAAAATACTGGTATTTTTGGAAGCTACCTTTTCAAATTTTGTAGTACGAGTACTAAAACTAAAGCTAGTCTAGCCTAGGGTTGGCCGATGTTTTTTAAAACTTTTTTTATGAAATAATGTTGCTTTTTATATAAAAAAACAAGGTCTGAAACGTTTTTTTTAAACACTGGCCAAACTTTTTAGTACTAAGCAATAGGTATTTTTTTGCTAAATGTTTGCGCGCAAGCGCGCAATTTCACACACAAATTAACATTGCTGGTTTTTTTCATTGGTTTTGTGGCATTTTTAGTATCAAAGCATCCATTTCTATGTGCTACCATGGGTTTATAAGCCATCATATGTTGCTGTAGTATATAATATTCAGGCAATGTGCTTCCACGTGTTTAACCTATTTTCAGCTACCTATTTTTAGTACTACCGAAAATCCTCGAATAAGACCCCCTCAATAACACCCCCTCGAATAACTCCCTTCTGTTTACGAAATAAAGAAAAAATAACTGCCCCCCTCGAATAACTCCCGCATCTGGATGAAAAGGATACAATACAAAACAATATTAGCCGACCACAGCGACAGCAGATAAATACATGATGTGTAAATTGACTATCTCACTATTAAATCCCTTGAGTTCACCGTCTTAAAGTTTGCTGACAAAATAATAATGTTCCTGGGGGTATTTTAATATTACATTAACGATAAGATGAGTTGTTACGGCTTTTCATCATTATAAAAATGATACAACACTTAGCTCTTCGATAAATGCTTCTGTGATGATATACACACTAAAATACCTAGTGAAGTTATTTCTTGGCGCCATTTTTTCTGGCACCCTTTGGCGCCCGGTGCAATTTTACAGATCGCGCCATTGTTCCTTACCCATTTCCATCACTAGTAACGGTGAGAAACTTCGTCATGCAAACTTAGAAATACCAAACTCAAACGTTTTTGTGACTATTAATTTGTCATTTCACTTCTATTTGTCATTATGCTGTAAGTCCCGCGCCCGCCTTTCCTCGAATAATTCCCCTGGGATTGTTATTCCATCGGACATTTTTGAGAGGGGGGACTGTTAAAGGACGAAATTTTTTGAAAGGATGGATTATTCATTCGTCAAAAGTTTCAAGCATGCAACTATAAAATACACGAAATATGCTTTATTAACAAAAGACCGTGGCATTTTTGTTCGAATTAGACACAGCAAATGTATCATATGCCAAAAGGGGGAATTATTCTTTCCTCACTAGTTTAACGAGAAATTATTCAAGACGGGGACTTATTTTCAACATCGGTACGACGCGGTTATATTTCCAACGTTTTTACTACTGTATTTATCACAACATCTCGTCCGTATCGCACCAAAGAATTTGCGCGTGTGCAGTACTCACCCATATTTCATGTGCGTTTTTTTGTCAATTTTTATCAGAAAAAATGAATATGCGACGACAATGTCAATTGGTGACGCGAACAGAAAATAACTGAAAGTTGTGTTTCAAAGGAATATGAAGGCACTGGAGTACTAGCCCGAAAAAAGATGTGAAATATGATATTTCAATTCATGCATCAGTTTGATTATTTGCATTCAATGGCCCTACGCACCAGAGTTGCGAAAGCGTATTTACGCTTACCCGAAATACCCGGGTAAATGGGTATTTATACTTACGCTTTCATAAAATACCCGTACGCTTTATTACGCTTTCCCGGCCGAATTACCCGGGTACTAAAAGCGTAAAAAGCTTTTCACACAGTACGGATTTACGCGTTTGAAAAAGTACCAAAAATACTGCGTACCAAAAAAAGTGACTGCGTGTGTGCAATAATGCACTGGAAAAAGCGGAAATGCCTCTTCCTTAGTGAACTCTGCCTGCGGTAATGACTAAGTGTTTCTGCCAATGAATTGCCAATGAATTGAATGAATCTAAGGGCAGACTACCAGATGGGCGTCAAAAAATTTTTGCTGGGAGCTTGATTTTGTAAGAATCCTCTGAACAAAGACTGTTAAAAAAATTTACGCTTACGCTTTTTTACGCTTTCCCAGGTATTTTAAGAATACCTTACGCTTTGAGTATCCATACCTAAAATTTGGAAAGTGTATTTACGCTTACGCTTACGCTTTCCAAAAATACCGGTATTTTAACAACTCTGCTACACACACTAGTTTTCACCGTGACATCGGTAAAAACTGACATGGCGACTTACAGTCTACTCTTATTGTGTGCTATAAATATGTGTCTTAGTTTTCAAATTTTCAAATTTTAACTTTCATTAATTTTACTTCAAATTAAAATGAAATTGAATCATCCAACCGTGTTCATTCATTTACATTTTTTTAAATTTCAGTTTTCACACGAAGTCACGGAGAAAACTTGTGTGTGTAGGCACAATACATAACACCACCAGTGAATAAATATCACAGCCGAAAAATTGTGTGAAAACGCGACAAACTCGTACC
Organism: Sphaerolaimus hirsutus; assembly: GCA_964036195.1. NCBI lineage: Eukaryota > Metazoa > Nematoda > Chromadorea > Monhysterida > Sphaerolaimidae > Sphaerolaimus > Sphaerolaimus hirsutus. The sequence goes on along the minus strand of OZ038452.1, from coordinate 11,319,190 downwards.
ATGGAAGGGCTTACAAATACTAAAGAAGGTGATATGGTCGCCTCATTGCAACAAGTTTTACCCAAGTTATCGAAAATGACTGGTTACCGATTTCCTCTCGTGTAGAATGTAATTCGTTATCGAAATCTCGTGGCAATTTGTAATTTTTACAGTGATTCAAAATGAGGCACCATGCAAAGAAAAATTCTGACAATATGGAAATCTACAAAACAATAGGCGTCAGGCATGACTTATAAAAATGGCACATCATAAATATAAACCGGTTATCCCATGTAAGCATTTCAACCTTCACTTGAATTCGCTATCGGCGTGCGGGAGCAAGTTTCAGTGCAAATTTTTCTGTACTGAAGAGCGACTGTGGCGCGTCTGCACTTGACTTTGTGGCGCGGGAAACCTGAAATGTGGAATCAGCTCACATTGGCCCTTCACTTTAGTAAGCCACAGAAATTGCTAACTAATAGGCAATTTTTTTTGTAAACTCACTAATCTGGTGCCAGTTCTGCAAGTGGAGAAGTGAGAGGTAAAATGACAAAAGCGAAGTAAACTGGCAAAAGCGAAGTAAAAAAAAAAATAATAATAATTTCTCTTCACTTTGCGATTTTACTTCTCATTTCACTTCGCTTTTTTACTTTTACTCTAAGGAAATTACTTTTTATTTTTATTTTTTTCACTTCGCTTTTGCCAATTTACTTGCCATTTCACTTCACTTTTTCCGTTTTACTTCGCTTTTGCCATTTCACTTCTCACTTCTCCACTTGCGAAACTGACCCCAGATTTAATTTTACCAGTATAATGTGACCGTCAACTTGATGGAGATCAGATACATTTTATTCAGGTAAACTAAAATGCGTTCAAAGCCTATTTATGAGCTTAAAATTTCGGTATAAAACTAGTACACAGTCGACATTAGGAAACTCGTAACTCTGATTTCAACACATTTCACAGTTTAAAAGAATGATTTTGGATAGCTGTCGATAGTAGATTCCTCATTGGACCCACACACTAGTTGACATCGGGAATAGATATCAACTGAATGTCAACTAAATAACAAAAAAATTTTTTAGCATGAAACTGAACAGAAACAATGAAAATTAAGTGTCACGATATAAAATTGACTACGCTCCATCAGATAGGATAGTTGAAATGATATAATTAACCAAAATTTAGTTGACACGAAATTTGATTTAAACCAGTGTGTGGGCCCATTGTGCCTTCACACACTAGTTTTCACCGTGACTTCGTGTGAAAACTAAAAAAATTTAAATGCAAATTAATGAACACTGTTGAATGATTTGATTTAATTTAAAGTTGAATTTAAAATAATGGAAGTTTAAATTTGAAGACTAAGACACACATAGCATACAAACAGACTAGGCTGGATGTTGCCATTTCAGTTTTCACATCGGTCACGGTGACGACTAGTGTGTGTAGGGCCATTCTGGTTAACCCAAATGCATTCAAAACAGACAAGTCTATGAGGTTCCCAAATTCGGTGCATCAGTGTGCACAGCGTCAATAAGCCACTATTCAATCGCTTAAAATCAAGTCGCACAATATCCAAGTCTCCAGCGACCAAGTGCGCCCAGTAAACCGAAAACAATAGCACCTCGTGGGCACCGAGGACAGGCTCGACGTGCTCTACGGCGTGGACGTCGCCGCGCGGCAGTTGCTCATGGGACCCGTCGGCGCGACACAGCGGACAGCGCAGCGCGTTGTCGTCTGGCCGTTTGCGAGCGCACGCCCAGTGCACCAGGTGGCCGCAACTGCGAACGAACGGATTGAGTGCACTTCGAATTGATTTATTCATTTCGCACTTGATTGGCCGTGTCGCTTTATTGCCGCTCGCGGTGTAAAAATGGGAAAGTTACGCAGTCGGTGAATGAGTAAACGTCGCCGTATAGATAGAGACTTAGACAGGCGGGAGTCAGTCGGCTGAGTGGTCTAGTGGCATGATTCTCGCTTAGGGTGCGAGAGGTCCCGGGTTCAATCCCCGGCTCAGCCCTCTTTTTGCACTTTTTTCAATAACCGAAAAACGCGAATTTTTTGCAAAATCAGGGCGAACTTTTTTGTTTGCAACTGCAAAACTTCCACCCCCTCTTAACGGCAAGGAAATTTTTAAACCAAAAAGCCGGGCGCGAGTAGCTCTAATCTTAACAACCATTCTGACGCCAGCAAAAAACGCCTAAAAATTTTCTGGCTAAAAAATAAAACATAAAAACCCCCGCCAACCGAAACACGGGCATTCTCCCTTTGGCATGCCGGGCGCACAGATGGCACTTGTCATTCTCTCCGACCGCAGAGCCCTTTGCGCCGGCCCTTCTCAATGTGTCTATGCCAGCACAAGTATCTAGTCTGACGCAAGCGAGCAGCGATTGCAGCGTGTGGCCGTGCCACGTGTAGTCGGCGATTATGGCCGATATCAGCGCGTAGTGCTCCCGGTAGGTGCCGCGGGAGAACCACGAGCACTGCGAGACAACGTTCGCGCCAACGTTTTCGATCGGAGATTTTAAAACGTGTAAATGAAGAGAGAGAAAAGACCCACGGAAAGAAGCCTCTGCATGAGTTGATGCGCGTCGACGATTTTCGCCAGCGCCTGCAGCGTGTTCGCCACGCACGTTTTGGCCACTGCGACGTGCGTAGAAAGGTTACACGAGATAACACCAGATAACACCACACACAGTAGTATACTCGGCGTACATGATACTCTGCCCTCGCACTGATTTATGTCTCGTGTTGGAAGCGTGCCAATGATTATAAATCATGCGATGGCCAAAAAAAATTCATCGATGGGAATATGTGAATGAATAACATTATAAGAACAATCAATTTTGTCATCTTTGTATGAAACTTGCACGCGTTAACCATCGTTGGCACACTCCCAGCGGGAACCACGCGTGCAGGGTGTAAAGTAACCGGAGTATATCAATGATTATGGATAAAGACACTAAAAAGGGGGTAAATTCAGTCAATGTGTTTCCACATACTTCTGAAGTATGATACAGTATACACTGAATCACAACGCCCAGAACCGACCATTAGACTGGGTGACGACCTCGGCGGGCATGTCGAGCAGCGCGTCGAACAGCTCCAAGCAGCTCTGATTGGATTCGCTACGCTCCGAGTCCGCGCCGCGCGCGTCAGCCAGCTGGCGGCGGCGCTGGCATACTGCCACGGCGTGTCCCGCCGCCGACACTGAACAATGGCGCATTCGTATATAGTCGGTAGACTTGATATTCTGCACTGGCAAATACCGTAGTTGCTCGAATAATTCCCCTGGGAACTATTTCTTTCGTCAGCCTCCTTTGAGGAGATAACTAAACGATTTGAAGGGGATTATTCAAGGTGATGAATTATTATTTCATCAAAATTATCAAGTATGTTTCTATCAACTAATTTCACGAAATATAGTTTATTAGCACAGTATTATGCTATTTGTGTTCAAATTAGGCACGAAATATGTCATAAGGGGTAATTATTTTTCCTCACTCGTCTAACACGAGGGAATTAGGTATTCAAGAAGGGTGACTTTTTACGGGGGAGGGCTATTCAAGCATTTATATCTCACGTTGGAAGCGTGCTAATGACAATAAAGCATGCGATTTTTGTAAACGAGATAAAAAAATTCATCGTTGCGAATACGCTGACGGATTTATAACTTTTTTAGACTTTCTGAGAATCGCATGCAAGCTGTAATCTCACTGGGATATTTATACATCAATGCATACATCAAACAAATCATTTACAAAATTTTGCGCACCTTTGGAGTCATGTATACTCGGCGGACCGCAAAGTATGCGCCCAAAATTATTTATGTCTTGGTCGATAACGCGCGAGCTGGATACTTATGTATGCACTTTCACAAAAAGATTTTTCAAAAAAGCGGAATCCGGAACGGAATGTACAAACGAGGAATGTTTTTCCCGTCATGTTTTTTTTGTTGGAATTATTTTTATTTTGTTAACGATGACGTCATGATGGTGTTTCCTTCAGAAAAATGCATAGCATGCGGTCCCTCGAGTATACCCGCTGAACTCTTGTGCAATATGGAATGTCGACAGGATCGACTAACCCAAAGTATCCAGCGTAGCTTCCTCACTCTGTTCGCCGGACTGGTAGTGCTGCAAACTACGCGCGCATTCGCCTATCCTCTGCAAATGAAGTTTGCAACAAATTTACACTAAAAACAGCGCAAGTAACCATAGTAACTACAAGGACCACAGTGTTTGAGTTAGAAAATTTGGAGGGTTCGACGTTTTCTGGTCTAAGTTTCTTACCCCGTTCTGTTTTATGCAAGCATTGAAACCATTTTTGGGAAAAAATGGAAGCCGAAATTCTCAGTACTGATCCACTAGATTAATTAATTTTTGTGCCCAAGCACGCAGCTTCACATAAAAATAACATTGCGTGTTGTTTTCATTGGTTTTGTGGCACTTCCGGTCTCAAAGTCTCCATTCTGTTTCTGAATGATGCTAGCTTCTCATAAAAATAATCCATGATACGACATTGTAGTATTTATACAAATACAGCCAATGTGCTTATGGAGTGTGGAGCATCACATTCAATTAGGGTTGTAATTTGAAGACAAGGACGTAGCCCGGGGGGTGCGGGGGGGGGCGTCCGCTCCCCCTTCCCGGTCCAGACAAAAAATATGCCGGAAATGGCACATTTCAATGCCGATTTTGTAGGTCATTTGCAAAAAACGTTTTGCACGCAAGCGCGCAATTCCGCACCATACAACATCTCTTATAGTTATGTACGTTTCAGGGGTTAAAATACGGAGTCAAATTATAAAATGTGGTGCAAAAGTACAATATAAAACTGCGGCATATTGGAGACATTGGCGTCAACGCCATGGCAAGGCGCCTACAATGGCGCCAACGTCATGGCGCCAACGTCATGGCGCCATAACTCTATTCCGCTATTCTAGTGGACAGATTTTAGGAGAGGGGGGCGCTCGTAAATTTCGTTGAAATGTGCGCAGTCAATGGACTAAAAAATACCCACCTTCAACAACTTCTCAGCCGCGATGCGCAACTCGCCGCGCCAATCGCACAGCCAGACGAGCAGCGCCAAGGCGCCATTATCAGCGGCGCACTGGAGCAGCTGGTGCCACGTGTTGGGCTGGTCGAGCAGCGGCGACCACAGCTGCACCAGGCGCAGCGCGTCCGCGTGTAGCGAGCGTGTGCACAGGGCTCGAGCACACGCGACCAGTAGCTGGCCGTCGGTCGATGTGTCGCCGGTTAGGGCCGCCGAGCCGGCGTCGCTGCCGCCCGCCCTGTTTGCAGGGTGAATGCTTTAGGGGTGGGGGCCAAGGACGTACCCTGGGGGAGCGGGGGAGGAGGGTGGCCGCATTTCTGCACCGCACGCTATATAAAATTCATATTTAAGTTTAACCACCCGTACAAATGGGCTCAACGCGGTGCCCGGTACCATAAATTTAGGTTACAATAACCACCATACAGTACATGTTGGCGTACGGCTATGGCGTGGCGCCAACAAATGGTGCCAGCGCCATGGCCCATTCCGTTATTACAGGAACAAATTTTTTTGGGGGAGGAGCGCCACAACCTCCCCCCCTGTTCGCAGGGCTCCGTATACAATCAATACCAATACCAATAAATCAATCAATCAAGAGGCAATACCAACTTGAGTTTGAACACGGCAAAGAGCAGTTTTGCCAGCGCCGCGTGCTTGGCAGTGTCGTCGGCGTGCTCGTGCAGCATGTCGGGCAGCGCGGTCAGTTTGTCGGGCACAAACTCGAGCAGCAGCTCGGCCGCTCCCACGGTGTCCAATTCAGCCAGTTTCTGTATTCACGGTGATTCGTTCAAATGTGTGTAGAAAATAGGGTTCAAACGGGACCAGTTTTTCGGACCGGGACCAGAAATTTTTACGTCGGGACCGGGACCGGGACTGGGTGGTCGGGACCAGGACTGGCTTTTTTCAATTGTTGGGACCGGGTCCGGGATCGGGACCGGGATTTGCCGAACCATGTACGGGGAGCGCGGTCAAGTTTTAACCCTATTGGTATGTAATATCCAGCCAATGTTGTTACGAAAAATTCCACTGTTGAATGACCAATGTATTAGTCTTTTTATAACATTTTTCAAGCACTATTCCATGCCCAGCTTCACTTGAAGTGATGAACATTTGATGAAAAGCAATATACCTTACATCATATTTATGTAACATGTTGACATCAAAATATTTTTTTGGGCAGAAATCACCACTTATAATACTATCAGATGGCTCCACCGCCATTATATTGCTATATATAACATCAAAAAGTACTGCTATTTGCTTGGCATATTTACGTGTATACGTTGACAACATTGTAACTATATTTGGGTGCTTTTGAAAAAAAAATTTTTATTAAAAAACGTCATTTTTTAAAGCTAGGTCATTGAAAAAGACGTTTTTTTCATCCCTTGTCGGGACCACTATAATATTCCGGGACCGGGACCGGGACTGGGTGGTCGGGACCGGGACTGACTTTTTCCAAATGTCGGGACTGGGACCGGGACCGGGACCGCCCCAGTCCCGACTTTTTGCCGAACCATGTACGCGGGGGTTTAATGTATAGGCTTTTCCGATGTATAGAAGGAACAAAAGGAAAAAAATCGCTCAAAGTAGGATAAAAACAGCTATAAATAGGTAAATATGTAAGTAAGTACATATAGTACAAAAAATCGCCGAAAATAGGCAATACGGAACATGAATTAGAATTTTGTAGGTGAAAACTATAAAAAGGTACGAAAATTAGCGATTTTGAGCGAAAATTGGGGCAAAATTTCTGTAAAATCGCGACAGATAGATAGAAAGCTGGCCAATTGGGGGGGGGGGGGTTAGGGGATAGTAGCCTAAAATTTTGCCTCCGGGATAGATAGATAGCTGGCGGATTTGGGGGGGGGGGGTAACCCCCCCTACTCAACCCCTGACAAACACCAATGGCAATTTGTGAAATTAAGCGCTTGCGCGCAAAAAATTGCAAAATACCGTGTATTAAGATAGACATGGAAGGTGTTGTGATATCGACAAGGTGTTTCTGCACCCATCAGGCAGAAATACATAATTGAGGTTTTGACAAATTCCTGTGCACACCCATTTCTTATCGCCTGCCGCTCTCAGTATTTCCTAGTCAGAGAACATGTTATTGGTGATTTTTGTGGTGGCAACCCGCACACAAATCTCGTGGGACGATTTGCGACGCCTACCGTATTTCTCCGTGTATAAGGACCCGGGCACTATACAAATTTGGGGGCTTTTTTCAAACACTTTCCAAGTGCTGTGCATAGTGCCCGGGCACTATGCATTTCAATCGACGATGTCTTTGTATACCAGAAAAGCCACCGCCAATGCAGATTGCACGGTGAAAGTCCCATCAATCGAAAATACTAGACCAGACGCGTGAACCAGATGCGCGCGGTGCGCCGCAACATTGTTGCAACAGGCGCCATCATGTGAAAATTCGGTCCCGAAAATTGTGGACTTATCCGACTTGAGTGACAAATATTTTTTTCTGTATTGCATAGTGCCCGGGCATTATGCATGGAACTTTTTGCAGTGTATAATGCCCCGGCACTATGATCGTGGGGGGGAGCCTTATACACGGAAAAATACGATATTTACTAGTTTTGCCCGTGCCGGCAGTTGACACTCGCGTCGGGCATACCAAAACATCGTACATACAACGAGCCAAAAAGCACAAACCGGCAGCACTTTGAGTAGGACCTCGGTGAGCTGGTGTCGTTGCTCGGCGGGCGCGTGCTCGTTGGCGCGGTACACGGAACGCACGCGGTGCGTCACCGCCGACTGCAGCTCCTGCGAGCGGTGTAGCGTGCATTGCGAAGAGCGGCGCGAAATGTGAAGGACGGTGTTTGCGAAAAACGGTGTGAGAACGTGATGGAACTTTTCTCCCCGGTGTGAACGATGTATTTGTAAACTTCTATTAGCATAAAGACATTATCAGCGGCATATCTGTCGACGTAAAAACTGTGTCGACATTGAAGGCGTGTTTTTCAACCCCTTTCATTTAGCACTGCCGATGGCACTCACTTGACTCTTTTTCTCTGATTGAAACAGTTGTAGTTTCAAAAAAACTGAATTTAAAAAATAATTCGGTGAAAAAGTTTTTAAATGAAAATCTTAAAAAATTAACTGCATTTCACCAAGTATTTTGACTTTTTTACACGAGCATCAGTTTCACACAGCAGTTTCACACATCAGTTTCACATAACAGTGGAGTTTGTTTCCAACGGTGTTGTAATATTTTAGTTGCAAATCTTCTATCTCCGAATGCCACAGAGTGATAATAAGCCGATTAGGATCCGATGAGACTCATGCATGGTGATAATTCATTAGCAGTCTCATTCAAAAATTGGAGCAAACGCGAATAAACTAAGCCACATTATAAAAATCCAGCTTATGTGCTTTCACAGGCGTCTGCTACATGAAACATCACTCTCAAAATATCAACCAATAAAGTTGTTAAACGATTTTTTTAAACGAAGACAAATTTTATTTTTTGAACTTAAGTCCGTTGAAAGGTAATATAAATATGTACATAACGAGTCAACAAGAAAATGGATTTTTTCTTTGCAGAAATCACCATTTAGTGTTATCGCATGACTCCACAACCATTTATGCAACCAATAGACATGGCATGTGTCACTTCATATTTATACCCATTTATATTTCTTCTTACATTTATTTTTTGTCTACACACGCTTTTGGGAAATTAAAAAGTCAGATTTGAATTAACCCCAACCCCTTTTGAAACGTTTTATTTTCTTATTTAAAAATAGCACACCCACAAGGGCTATTATATTGTTAATGTCCCCGACGGCTCAATTTAATGCGTGCATTGACACTTAGCTGTTGTTGTTTTCTCCGCCCGTAGCATGGTGCTTTCAACTTGATTACACTCAATCACTTAAGGCAGATTCCCAGAGGCACGCGTCGGGCAGATAGAATGATATTCAAGTTACACAATTGACCCGTGAATGCTGCAGTACTGTTTCAATTCGCCGCCCGGGCCTACCTCATGTTTATTCAGTCAATTAGTTCACGCTTGTGTTCTAGTTGAGATTAGGGTTCAAACGAGACTGGCTTTCTGAGACCTTTTTTTGTGAGACCGGGCTCGGCTACCAATTCCGCAAAAAGTGAAGTGAAAATTTTATGATAGGGTAACGTTTTTTATTCTGAAGTTCCGGCGCAAGCGAAAAATTGGCACGTTTCTCACTAAACTATCATAACCGTCATCAGAAACAACGCTTTCTAAGTCAGCCTCCATCCTCAACGTATTCATTTTTTCCACTTGTCATTTCACTTCGCTTTTCACTTTACTTTTTACGGAATTGGTACCAGGAACATGAAGTCTCTACATTTTGTCGAGACCGGGGGAACGCGGTCCCGTTTGACCCCTAGTTGAGATCCTAAGAGAAAGTTAATGACCACTGAAATGAGGCACGTGGCTCCAGGCAGTTGATTAGCAGAAAATGATTCGATCGCAGATTTCCATGAAAAGCATAAACACTTCGTGTTGACATGAGAGGGGAATGTCGACATTGCGTTTGATGTGGTATAGCATATCAAACCACAGCATGTATTCTATTTTTATGTACATATTTAGATACCACACGTGTACAAAGAGTACAGTATGCTTTGCACATCAGTGGGATATCTGGAGCCCCTCCGGGGTGGGGGTAATTTGCTGGAATGATTATTTGGGGGAAAGGTATCTTCGCCCAACCATTACCATTATCTTTGGGTACAAATGCATTTCAACTGAATTGTTGCCAATAGAGGGATAGATAATTAATTAAAATTCTAAATAAGTACATGCAAAAATGGACTACATATTTACAAAAGGTTGACTCCGTTCACAACGGGGGGCAGCCCCCCACCTCACTCAACCCCACAAATATGTAAATACTACATACATATAAATATATACACCGTCCAAACCGAATACTATACAGGGATGGTTACTCTATTTCAATGAATAAAGTCACATGTAAAATTGTGCACTAAATTCACAAAGAAATGTCTAGTAAGATCAGGGGTATTGTAAATTTGCGGCTCTGAGATATTTAGGTGTATAGCCAAGTTCGGATAGATGTGAGCTCACATGGATTGTAAATAGCTCCTTCGGACGGATAGCTTAAACAATTTTTTTTGTGGGGGGGTGGGGGTTGAGGGCTCGATGAAAATTACCTCCTCTGAACAAAAAAATTTTTTGGGCACATTTTTTGAAAATCCGTCCAAATGAACCCCTCAACAGGGACGTATCCTGAATTTTTTAACGGGGAGCTGTTTGTGTACGGAGCCCAGCAGTGGCGTAGCCAGGATTTTTGAGCGGGGGGGGGGGGGGTCGGATTGTGAACAGGGAAGAGTAATGAAATGAGAAAAATAAATTATACGTTCATTCGGATGAGATATGGTAGATTTTGTTGAAAGGAACTCAGTGAACTATGTCAATCACTGACACTGATATGGACATCCGTGCGGAAAGCTGACTTGAGTGGATCACACAGGACCTTATCTGGCACCTTTCTTGGCGTGTTTCCTGTCGTGTTTGTTGACATATGTAGGTAAATTACAAAATATAAATATACAAAACATATCTAAATATTTGTGTAAGTCTGTGGCATATCGTAGGTGCACTATCTATGGCACGACAGGTCTACAGACGTGAGAATTTGTACAGCATTTTATATTTCTAATTCTGTTTCATAATAAAATTCAATATAAAGGCACTGAAAAACCTGCTTACGATACATCGTTGCTACGTACATTAAGCTTTATGCGTAAATACAAAATAAGGGCTAGTGCAAGTACTAAATTTGAATAGATTCTAATTTACACATACATATTTGTACAAATTCGAACTTTATGGGAATCTGATTGTGTATTTATGTGCATGCCGTTCCATAGCAACAAGATTGCACCTCAGATAATCTTTCAGCCTTCAAACCGATAAGTCAGTGTGGCATTTGTGTGTTCACATACATAACCTGATGAGAAATAACTAATTTGACTGAGTAATGAGAATCATTTTTGACATTCTCATCTCATTTGTGTGATGGGCAGGGTTGGCAAAATCTCAGAAAAAAATAAAAATAAAATAAAAATAAAATGGAATATTCAAGAATAAAATAAAATAAAATAAAATGGAAAATTTCAGAATAAAAATAAAAATTGTATAAAAATTCAAATTTTTGTAAAATTTTTGTAAAATTGTATAAAAATTCATATTTTTGTAAAATTGTATCAAAATTCATCTTTTTTGTAAAATTTAATCTCATTGCTTGAGTTTGTACCTGTTTATTCACGGATCTGGGGGCAGTCCCAAGCATTGTAAAGTGTCAAATGTCATGTAAAATGTCATGCAAAGTGTCAATTGTCATGACAAATGTGAAGTAAAGTGTAAATTGTCATGACATGTAAAAATTAAAGTATCAATTGTCAAGCAAATTGTGTCCAAATCTCATGTTTTATTTCTAAATCTTATGTTTTGTATCCAAATTATGTTGTTGTTGAATCCAAATCTTATGTGAACATTTGGATACAAAAACATAAGATTTGGATACAAAACATACTATGGATACAAAAACACAAAATTTGGATACACAATTCACACTTTGCATGACATACATACTGCATGCAACTTTTGAAAAGTAAGGGAAAAATTTGTCACAGGTTTTTCATGTATAGGTCTAATTATAACATTTTTCTGGCCTTGCATGCATGATTCTGATTTTTTGTAAAATTTTTGTACAATTTTTGTAAAATTTTTGTAAAATGGGTCATTTTATTTTATTAATGACTTTTGGGAATAAAATAAAATAAAATAAAATGAAACAAGAATAAAATTAAAATAAAATAAAATTTTTATACAATTTTTATACAATTTTACTAAAATTAATTTTTATAAAACCAACCCTGGTGATGGGCTCGCGCTGTGGCATTTGCATGCACAAGCTTCTGCTAAATGTCTTATTCTCCTGTTTCCTGGTTATGGCATGGAAGTGAAAAAGTGTAGCTACTATTTCAAATTCTAATTGAAGTCACTCACGGCGCGACACAGTGTCGTATTAAAAGACCATGTATTTCCAAGCCATTCAAAATGCTATTTGCATGTCTGACCTCCTGTTTGCGCATGCCAAACACATCATCCACTTACATATCCACACCATTCATATGGTAATACAAATGATGTCGCCTTCACATGTGCTTGGAGCGTTGGCCAGTGCTTTTTATAGAAAAAGTCGCCAAAAGTCGTGAAAATACTGGAGGCTGATTTGCAGTGCCAGAATTTTTTGCTAGGTGCCACTCCCAGACCCTGGAAAATGCCCTGTAGAATGTCAAATGTCATGCAAAGTGTCAAAAGTCATGGAAAATGCCCTGCAAAATGGCCATTTGGCAGGGCATTTTTCATGAACTTTGACACTTTGCATGACATTTTAGCTTTTACAGGGTCTGGGAGTGTCCCGAGAATTACAGGTAAAGGACGATATCCCCAAAACGTCAACAAAAGATCACGTCACAGTACTGAGCTATGAACGACGGTTAAGGGAAGGAGGAATCACTCAACCGCACGCAATATAGCGAATTTATTCATATACAGAAATAGGTACATGCTGTTTATTCACAATCTGGCGATTGGCCAGAGATAGCAAGTTTTGTCAGGAAAATAAATAAGCTTGCTGTGGTACCTAAATGTCTCCACACACTAGTTTACAGTGGAAACTTGCAAAAACCATACATCTGTTTTAAACACGTTCGACTTCACCGCAATGAATAATTTTTGATCGGTGTCAGGAGAAGTTGACGGACTCCTCATTCCAGTAAACTCAAATGCGTTGTGATTTACACTAAAATATTTCTACGGTAAAAGTTAAACCAGCATAATAACATCAACTTTCATGAGATCTCTTTTACCGCAACCCATTATGCGATATCACTAAGTAAATATATTATTTTGATTTGTCAACCCCAACACGAGGAATCATAAATATTAATGTATCAGTAGTGCTGGAATAGCTCCCTTTTCGGTTGCCCTCTGGCGCTCAACGCTCTTTTTAAAATGGCGCCATGGCGCCATTTTTCCAGAGTTGTGCAAATACTGGTATTTTTGGAAAACGTAAACGTAAACGTAAATGCCTTTTCCAAATCAAAAGTATAAATACTAAAACGTAAGGTATTTTTAAAATACCAAGGAATACGTAAAAAAAACGTAAACGTAAAAAATTTTACACACAGTATTTGCCATTGTGCTTTGGAAAATACCATTATTTTCACCTTTAGATGGGTCAATCGCTCCATCTGCACCACTTTCTGTTGTTAGTGTGGCCAAATCCAAATACGCTGGTTGGTGATTCTGGGGGAGTCTGAGACTCTGTAAAATGCTTTGTAAAATGTCAAACGGCATGCAAAGTGTCTACAATCATGCAAAATGCCATGGAAGGTGCCAAATCTTTGCCATTTTGCTGGGCATTTTACATGAGTTTTGACATTTGCATGAAATTTTACATTTTACAGGTCATCCTACAGAGTCCTGAGCTTGCACTCGCCCTGCCAGTTTTAAAACGTGTGCTACTCACAGTTGTTGCAGGTGGTGTTGTCGGAACTCATCACAAAAAAATTGATAAATGCAAGGCTCCACAAACAAGCAAAAATGTTTCTGTGTTCAGCATTTGAACACATTTATGAATATGTACCCAGTATGCCATGTTAAGTGTAAGCGTGCAGTGACTTTTTTCATACACTACTTTTTTGTACATATACATATCACGTTTATGCAAAAACATAAAAATATCGTTGGCTGCAGGTGGTGCAGCCCATTTGAACATGTACACGTGTGAACGATCACAAGTTTTTTTTACGTTTTCTCTAGTACCCGGGTATTTTGGTCAGGAAAACGTAACAAAACGTAATGGTATTTTTGGAAAACGTAAACGTAAACGTAAGTATAAATACCCGAATAACCGGGTATTTCGGGTAAACGTAAATACGTTTTTCCAACTCTGCATTTTTCTGCCGACTTTCCATCACAATGAATCGGCAACGGCCTCACGAGCATTCCAATGATTGACGTAAAAACGCGGCTACTTTATAAAGATGAAGAGCAGTCGCTATTCGCTTGAATAATAAATATCACTGCCCGCTTATAAATAAAGCACCATGCACTTGCAATCATCTCCCACAGGATGGCACTATTTTAGGCACTATATGGCACTATCGCTTCAAGTCGCCATATTTACGGGAGTCACGGCGGAAGCTTTGAAATTACTTCACCAATTGGGAAATCGCCAACACCGTTGATGCTGCATACACCGTTCACACTAATAATATGCTAAATCGACCGACGAGTCAAGATTAAACATATTTGCAGAATGTCTCATGAAAACGTGAGCTTAACCGAAACGGCATCGCCGATCGACCAGAGCGGCGCGTCGATCAGCGCAGTGTGCATCCACCTGGCGCAGCCGGTGCCACTCCCAGACCCTGTAAAATGCCCCCTGAAATGTCAAATGTCACGCGAAGTGTCAAAAATGGCGTAAAATGCCATGTAAAATGGAAAACAAGTTATCCATCTTCCAGGGCATTTTACATGACTTTTGGCACTTTGTACGACGTTTGATATTCTACAGGGCACTTCAGTGTTTGCGAGTGCCTAAGATGGACATGACAAACTGCATTTTGGGCGTCTACGTGCAGTCGGCGCTCATCTTTTGCGGACTGCTAGCCAACGTGCTGACATTCTGTGCCTTAACCAGGATGATGATAGAAGGGAATCGGTCCTCCCTGGTGCCCTACTTGCTGGCGCTCAGCGTATCGGACGCTGCGCAACTGTCGTGTTCATTCTTTGTGCTCGTTTTGCCCGCCGTGGAGGGCTTCTACAGGTGAGATCGCGGCCGCGCGGCACAAAGTGCGGAGCACTGCATGTCAAATGTTCTGTTTACCCTATTTCCTCGAAATACCCCCCGGGGGTTAATTTTTTTGATAGTGCAAATTTTGAGGGGTAAATGGCAAACCGATCCCATTCCAGAAGGGGGCGAGAATTTCGAGGGGGGGGGGTTATCAATTCATACTGGCCATATTGAGGGGGGGGGGTATTTCGAGGAAATACGGTAAATCCTTTAGACACTCTCACAACGCAGAACCGCCTACAACCTCATATCCGACCAGCTGATCAACATGGTCATCTACGGGGTGCGCACATTAAATCCACTTCTAATGGCCGCAAATTACTCCGCCATATGGATAATCGTGCTGGTTTCGGTGCAGAGATTCAAGGCGATTTGCAGACCACTGAATACAGCGACGCAAAAACGTCGCTCGGTGACGGCCATCGGCGGCATAGTGCTTCTCAGTGCGGCAGTGAACACCATCCGGTACTGGGAATATATCTACGTGTATGACGCAGACGGAAACGTGGGACTGCAAGTCTATTTGATCGTCGATTATCGGTACACGCTGCTCGTGCGTTATTTCCACAGCTTTAAATTGGCATAGAGCAGGGACGTATCCAGGAGTTTTTGAGAGGGGGGAGGGGTAATATTTGTTGTTTATATAGTCCAGCCAATGGGAAGACCCCAGGACATGTCCCTGGCATAGAGCAAACTACACACGTCAGAAAACAGTGTGAATTTGTGAATTTTCAGATGAACAAGGTGTTCTACCCGCTGTTTGTGTGGGCGCTGCCACTAATAGCGGTGATTTTCTTCAATGCAATGATTGTTCGAAAACTGAGACGATCCAGAGCAATCAGAAAATCAGTGAGCCATTACCTATTATGAAACAAAATCCAGTTTCACGATGACTGTAAATTAATCAGATGCGCGCAAATTGCAGACTTCTAATCACCAGTATAGTCCATTGGAACAGCGGGAAATGCGCACTGTGAAACTGCGACTGTGGATAATTGTACTGCTGTTTGCAGGCGGGTCAGGTTGGCTGGGTGGAGATTATGGGCCAGCCATGAACGATTTAAAGTCCCCTGACAAATTTAATTTGACATTTTTGCCCTTTTATCCAAACCCACACACTTCTAGTGAAACACTGTCAATGTACAGGGTGCGGAAATCTAGACAAATGCTTTAGATTTTGAATAACTTGACACTGGGTTGCCGGATAAATCTCAAATTTTAGGTGAACATTTACAACTAAATAGGAAAGCTTTCCACAAAATATGGCTGCGATCGCTTTACTGGTTCAAGAGTTATCCTAGCACACACCAATAATCGTCACTTTACAACCACCTTGCATTACAACTAGGGTGTCAAAAAAAAATTTTGTGGAAAAAGGAAAACGGAAAGGGTAAAATTTGAAAGCTGCCGGAAAACGGAAAACGGAAAGGGTAAAAGAATTTATCGGCCTGAAAACGGAAAACGGACAAATGAAATGCCGGAAAACGGAAAGTGAAATTTGCACGGAAACGAAAAAAGTTAACAAAATTGTGCTAGAAATGGAAAAATTAACATAAAACACCTGCATGCAGGTTTGTCTGTTTAGCTATGATTGTGGTAGCTGTATAGTTTTGAATTTTTGATTGTACCAGTGTACCTTGTACTGAGCATCTGAACTGAACCAGCAAAAATCATTACAAAAGGATCAAAGTAACAATAATACTCTGAATTTAGCAAAATGGATCAGTGATGTAACATAACAGTAAACAGTATAAGAGTACACTCAGCAGACTGCAATGTATGCAACCGAAATGTCAGGGCTGAGTTGGATACAAGTGATCTTTCATTGAGATGGTATCATTATGGTACATTTTCTTCTGAAAAATACATGGCATGCAGTCTGCAGAGTATATGAGACAATGAAATGCCACATAGTGCCACAAAGATCACTGCATCAAAATCAAATGGTGTAACAATAATCAATTTGAGGCGACAGTTGGTGTAACATAATCAACTTCTAAGCTGTTTCAGCCTTCAAATTGCTACAAAGAAAGTGGGACTTCCAGTGGGAAAGAAATACCAGTGGAATAAGATAAAATACACAGCAGAAAGATAATGGGAAGATGTCAGAAAACTGAAAATCTAGCCAGAAAATGGAAAATTGGTCCAGAAAAATGGAAATGGATCTAGCCGGAAAACGGAAAAATGGTCCGGAAAAACTGAAATGGTTCTTGACCGGAAAAC
Source organism: Sphaerolaimus hirsutus (assembly GCA_964036195.1). Lineage (NCBI taxonomy): Eukaryota > Metazoa > Nematoda > Chromadorea > Monhysterida > Sphaerolaimidae > Sphaerolaimus > Sphaerolaimus hirsutus. The sequence continues at coordinate 11,302,037 of OZ038452.1, read as the reverse complement.
GGAAAAATGGTCCGGAAAAACGGAAACGGAAAATGGAAGGTTGACACCCTAATTACAACCAATGACGCAAGCGTCTGTTGATTTCCTTATCGGTAAGGCTGATTAGTGGCGCGCGCGCACGCATTTAGGCATGCCGCTGCGAAAATAAAAACTGAAAAAAACCCTGAAAAAAACAATCACGATCCCTATTCCGGTCCCGAAAAGTCGATCCCATTTGAACCCTATCACGAGGTGGTGGTAAAATGACAATTATGCGTTTGCATGAATAACTTGTGACAAAGTGAACCTATCTTTGTGCAGCCATATTTTGTGGAAACCTTTCCTTTTTAGTTGTTAATATTCGACGGCAATTTGACTTTCATCCGGCAACCCAGTGTCAAGTTATTCAAAATCTAAAGCGTTGGTCTAATGTATTAGCCTGTATTAGCCTTTACAAAGTACTGCCACTTGCCTGACATACCTGTATATGTTGATCCATAACCATACTTGGGAACTTCGATTAGAAAAACAACGTTTTTTCCATCCCTAGTTTTGCACAAACTACCCGCACATGTCAATCCACGAACGTATACAGGCGGCTTTTGTTTGCGCATGGTCAAAGCGGAGTGGATAATCGAGCACGCGCAACTGTATCACTTGCTGCGCGACATCAGCCACAACATGTTCAACCTGAGCTCGCTGCTCAACCCGCTCATCTACTTCTTATTCACTAGACAGTTCAAAGACCTCAGACAGGTGAGAGACAGAGAGTTACTTGTCCTCAAGGAGCCAGGGGGGGGGGGGCATCCGCCCCACATAGTCAATTTTTCTTATCTACACTTCAGGAGTATAACTACCGCTACAAATGACTAAATTCGGCTCCTATTATCACCTACACCTAGGTATATCTAAATACTTGACATTGGCGCCATGCCCAACGCCTATAACGCCATGGCGCGGCGCCTACAAATGGCGACCCCCCCCCGCTTAAAACTCCTGGCTACGTCCCTGCTCGTCCTACACGTCAAGTTACCGTGCGAAGACAAAAAGACAGGTCAATCGACAACTTCAGAATCGATTCCGCTCGTTGCTGCGCATCAGCAGTCGTCACGGCCGCGTGAGACGTTATTCCGCTTCACTCGGCGCGCGACTAAGTCAGAGCGTGCTCAGAATGTCATTTGCAAACAGGTCGGTGAACAAAATGGTTACTTCTGGCAACTTTTACGGTCGATTGTCGGTTGATTTTTCAGAACTTGAACCGAAACTAGCAGAATAATCAGAATAATGACCTTCAGCGAATTGCGTGAGAACGGACCAACTTTTAATTTTTTAATGCCGAGCAGTTTTAAATATGATCTTAAGTGAAGGGATGGTCTGCAGGATGGGTGGGAAAGGGGGGTTGGGGTGTAACCCCCCTCCAAACCGCGCAGCTATATATCTATTCCGGAGGCCGCTCAGCTATCTATCTACCCAGAGGCACTTTTTCGGCTACTATGCCCTGACCCACCCCTCCTAAATCGGCCAGTTATCTATCCGGAGCTAGTTTTGAGATATTTCACCCCAATTTTCCACAAAATCGCTAATTTTCATACCTTTTTATAAATTTTGATCTTCAAAACCACTAATTCATGTTCCTTTTGCATATTTGTAGCTATTTTTGTAGCTATGTTTGATGGCAATTTTGAGCATGTTTAACAAAAAATTGCTTTCTATCCAATGAAGAACATGAAAGGTTTTTGTTTCATTTTAAAAGATCGAAAAGCATGATTTGAGTTAGATTTTTCAAAGATTATTTATGGAAAACGGACAATTTTGAGCAGGACGGTGCCAAAATAATTTCCCAGGCTTCCCCTAAATTTCCCCATTTTTTCTCATCAAGTTTCAAAAGTCCACTCTCATAATGGATTACATCCAGAGAGTCCTTTCGACGGAAATCATCGCGTGCGACATCGTGCGCTAAGCATTCGGAAGGCGGAGCCCCATCACTCCTGGTGCCAATCCCAGACACTGTAAAATGTGAAATGTCACGCAAAGTGTCAAAAGTCACGTAAAATGACCTGCAAAATTGCAAACGTACGTTTGCCATTTTGCAGGGCATTTTACATGACTTTTGACTCTTTGCGTGACATTTCACATTTTACAGGGTCTGGGACTGCCCCCTGGTGAACGGGATTGATAAATCGCGCACGCGCGCCGCCTCGTTCACGCCGCGGCGCAGTTTCGCAAAGCACATCGCCAACACGAGGGGCGGGCCGCAGGCGCTTCAAAACACAGGCTTTCAAATGAGATCAATGCGCGATAATAGACAAAATTATCAGCAACGGTCGAATAGGGACGCATTGGTTATCAAAGAGAAATTGGTCTTCTATTTGGGCGAGAATTGCAAGGGCGAGGATTCTACTGACAGTGATGGTAGTAGCGGCCGAGAACAGGAGAAAAATATTGCCACCGATATCTACTTTTTGTGATCTGATCGCCTAGTTCTAAGCATGCCGATGCTGAATAATGTTCGAAACTTTTCCCGAAAAAGACAAATGAAAAATACTCCTACAAGGTCACAATGTTAGAGACCGTGCCCCGCGAACTAAAAACATACCAAAAATAGGAGTGCACATTTTTTCATCACGATGTATGTACATAAACAATTAAGATGTATCCAAATCCGGGGTCTGTCTGTATATCTATTATCAACTGTAGAAGAATGCCGAATATAGACATAAAAAATCAAAGCACCCGAACTGACCGGTCGCTCAACAGCTTCTCTAACACAGCTGGTCACAAGCTCCGCCCAGTTGGCAGTCTCCCAATAAACAAGGTGCAGCACGCGCCACAGAGCGCACTTTTCCGCCAGGCTCGCCACACTGTCCAAGTGCACCAGGCGGGCGTCGGGGCAGGCGGCGCGCTGGTCGAACGTGATCAACTCGACCAGGCTCTGCTCGTAGACGTGCGCCGATTGCGACGAGGCGCTACTGTTGCCGGAGCCCAGTAGACACGTGCTGATCACCTGAGAGGCGATGTTAAGTGAGATTCCACTTAAGTGACATAAACGAAATGCCTGCAAATTGGCGACACTGTGTGTACACTCGAACTATTGAATATACATAACTGCTTTTTGTTGCAGATATTGAACTTTATTTCGGAATTATGGAACTTTTTCATATCTTTTCACATTAGTGTTGCGATCCACAGATGTGTAGACTTTCTGGAATGTGAATGTGAATCAAACAGATGTGAATCAGCAAACTCTCGAGGAAAAGAAAGAAATTGCAGTGGAATATTTCAGTAGGTAACTCTTTATCGACAGACAGCAACTCCAAAACAAAAAATCAAGACCGCATCGAAAAGCACCCACCTTATTCAGTTGCGCACTATCGACCGGCAGGGGCTGATGCCCGGCTTGCGCCAACCAATTGCTGCACAATCTAGCGAGCAACTGAAGTAGAGCGCCGCACTGCCACCACTGCCAGCCGGCCCAGTCGGGCGCGAGTGACCCGACCGTGTCGGGCGAGCTGTCGGGCGACGGCTCAGCCATGATGCCAACCAAGAGACCCAACAATTGCCGCGCAGCGCGGTGACTGAGGGATAGGGTTGGGAATTTCAACATTTTCGGGTTCGGGTATTGGGTTCGGGTATTGAGGTTGGGTATCGTGTCGTTTTTTCAGGTCCATAGAGAGTCGGTAGTATAGTCGGGTTCGGGTATCGTGTTTCGGTTACAAATATGTCCGGGTATCGGGGTCGTGTCGGGTTACCAACCCTACTGAGGGACAGGTGGCGCAGTGGAAGAAGTGCAAATAAAATATACCGAATGAAGCAGGGACGTATCCAGGATTTTTGAGCGGGGGTGGCTGCTTGTTTACGGAGGCCGGCGAGGGGGGGGCTCAGCCCCCCCCTAAAATTTTGGGTACATAGTCGCGGAATGACGCCATTAGTAGGCGCCACGCCATGGCGCCATTGGCGTTGGCGTCAGCGCCATGGAACGCTGTATATGTATGTAAATATGCATACAAAACAGCAAAAAGCACAACATTCAGTGTATTTATAATGATTTGCGGTCACATGGAGCAAATCTGACGGTAATACTTTATGTCTGGTGAAGAATGCGCGCTCGCACGCAAAATTTTTTACGCTGAAGCTGAAAAAGTCGCATTTTCCGGTCACTTTCTGGTCTCGCCCCGGGAAGGGGGGGGGGGGCTGCAGCTAGGGTTCAAACGATATGACTTTTCGATATCGATATTCGATATTCGATATTTTTTTCTGAAACTCGATATTCGATATCGATACGATATGGAACCTCGATATCGATATTCGATATTCGATATTAAAAAATGGTCGATATTCGATATTCGATATTTCGATATTTTCGATATTCGATATTGCGATTTGCTTTCGGTATAGCAAGGCATATTTCAAGTGACATATTGTATTTTCATGTGGTTGCAAGCATGGTTAATCATCTCTTTAGCTAAGTGTGAATGGTACAAGTGATTTTAACAAGGTTTACATCACTCAAAGTAGAACATGTAGAAAAACAACATGATGAATCAATGTGTATCAGACAAATAACAATTGGTAGATATTACAGTTCATACTGATAACCTGATTGCTAAGGGCATGTTGCAACAAAATAGAATATCAGCATTTTCTGGCTTCAAATTTAGCACTCCAACAAAAATGACATTATAAGTACTGTACTTTTACTTATACAATTCTCAGATCAGATCAAGCACATCAGATCAATCATAAATATCTCAAAATGAAAAAAATTTTAGGGACACAATATAGGTTCGATATATCGAAAAAATGGTCGATATTCGATATCGATATTCGATATTTTTTCAAAATTTTCGATATCGATATTCGATATTTTTTCAAAATTTTCGATATCGATATTCGATATTCGATATTAAAAAATGGTCGATATCCGATATTCGATATTCGATACGATATATCGTTTGAACCCTAGCTGCAGCCCCCCCCCCGCCCCCCCCTGGATACGGCCCTGGAATGAAGACGCGTACCCAGAGTCGTCGGCGAACATTTGGCTGTGAAAAGCCATCGACAGCACGTTGAGGAATTCCCTCGTGTCGAAGTGCAGCATCAGACGCAGGCGGGGGTAGGTGCCGGCGGGCGCGTTGCCAACTCGCCCGTCCGATGTGACCATTCCATTGGCTTGCCAAGCTGCGACGCGCACAAAGTAATAATTACGCATCTGTTTTACATGGAAACACGACACTCAAATTCGAAAAAAAACTTGGTTTTTTTCAACGACTCCCTGATTCTGACGTTCAAAATCTTTGTAAAAGAGTTCGAAAAACATTCAAAAACTCTAGAAACCGGGCGAAGAACGCGCCGCAACCTTAATCAACCAAATTCACTAACGATTCGGAGCGATGAGCCACTGGTACACTTCCCTGGAGACCTGCCTGGCACGAGACTCGTCCGGCAGCGACCCGATGGGGTAGGCGGTGCCGCACAGACAGCAGCTGACGTACAACAGCACCTTGTTGCCGAGCAGGATGTCCTGGTCGCTCAGCAGCGAATCGCACTTGTCTAGGCTGCTCGCCAGCGCGGCGCACATATCCTGGGAAATGGGTTGTCGCGATTTACATAAAACAGGGGCAAATGGAAGATGCCAGGAATGGCATTTTTTATGCCGATTTTGTACATAAAAACGCGCTTTGCGTCGTCGCATTTGTGTTTTGCGTATAAACACCACTGCAAATGCCCGGCACGATATATTTAGGTGTATTTTACATACATATCCATCTAAATAAATGTTGGTGCCAACGCCAACCCCAACATGGCGTGGCGTCTACAAATGGTGCCAGCACCATGATTCCATTCCGTCGTTTCAGAAGCGAGATTTTAGATCCCCCCCCCCCCGTTCGACGGCTCTGTATAACCCCCCCCCCCAACATCAAGAGTCAAAAAATGATTAAAATGAAAGCAGACCTACCGCCAGCGGCTCGATATATTCGTTGAGAGCGCGATTGTAAACGTAAGCGATGCCGTCCCAGAGGCGGTTAGCGCGGCAGAGCGTCATCACTTGGTGCAGGTCGAGGCGGTCGACGGGCAGGCGCACCAGACACTGCTCCAACGAGTGCAAGTCCCCGTCGTCGGCCAGCTGCTGAACGAACGCCTGCGATGCGCACAAAGACGAATGTAATTTTGCAACGTAAAACCGACCAACTTGAAAAAAAACCGGTTGAAAAAATGTATAAAATTTGTTCCATACGCTTTGCTTTTTTAAATCAGTTTTTAAATGGATATTTAAAAATAAAAATAGTTTTTTTTCCTTCAAAATCGTCAAAAATATCCAAAATACTTATAGTGCACATCTACCAGAAATTTTGCCTTTGATTAGGGTTGGCCGATGTTTTTTTCAAACGTTTTTTTTAAACACGATGTCCGAAACGTTTTTTTTATATAAAAAACATCGGCCGAAATTTTTAGTACTAAGCACTAGGTATTTTGCAAAAAATTTGGGCGCAAGCGCGCAATTTCACACACAATTTGACATTGGTGGTTGTTTTCATTGGTGTTGTTGCATTTTTAGTATCAAAGCATCCATTTCTATGTGCTACCATGGGTTAATAAGCCGTAATATGTTGCTGTAGTATATAATATTCAGGTAATGTGCTTCCATTTACTTCCACAGTGTGTAACATCGCTCCCAAAGTAACAACCTCCTTTTATAACCTTGTTTAATCATTATTTCGTGCCAAACTTCACTTGAAGTCACGAACATTCGACTATAAGGCGATATATGAACATATCGACAAAAATGGACATTTTTGACACAAATCACCGCTTATAATACTATCCCATGGCTCCACAGCCATTCTATGGTCATATATAACATCACAGAGCATTGCCAATTGTCTGATATACCTATAGATATGTTGACACAAGGCCACATCTGGGAGCTTTGAAAAACAACGTTTTTTTTAAAAAACATGGAGTTAAAAAACGTGTTTTTTCCAACCCTACCTTTAATAATAAAAAATCACTTTCCACTGTGATTGTTCAAAATAAAAAATCAGTTGAAAAAATCAAACGCCATCCCAATTTACCTGCACGAGCTGCGGCGGAATGTCGTGCAGCCAGCCGTCGAGCAGCCGGTCCTCCAGACACTCGAGAAGCAGCCGCACGGCCAGCGGCGACCGGCAGATGCGCTCGTACACCGCCTCGTATAAAATGTCGTGCCTGGATAGAATGAACGGATACAATATGTTTCAAGGAGCCGACGCTTCCTTAAGATTCTTGCGAGGAGGGTTTAAGGATGAGGACTAAAGTCTCTCTAAACGCGGGACGTTTCTGGTGCCGATTTCCGTCTGATGACCAAATTGAATCCATGTGATCGATTTCTGATAAAATTATATAGGAAATAGCATTTACACAATCCCCACATCGCACGCATCTTAATTACGCCGATTTAATCGACACTTTTCATGGTATCAATTGTGGAGGTGTGGATGGATCAAGGGCTCAATGTGATTAGATCAAACGTATATTCAGTGGAGACTATTACCATTCTTTGATTTTGATTGCTTGCATAGTATACGCACACCGGAAAGTAGAATCCGCCGCTGTGATATCTGCAAAAAATGTCCACCAAAAAAGCTCACCGCTGCAACAAAATGCACGCGTCCACGATCAGCGGCACCAATCTCTTAAATGCGGCATCGAGCGCGTGCGCGTCGACGAACTGCTGCTGCAACTCGACGCAGTGCGCAACCGCCTCCAGCACGAGATCCACGGTGCGCTGAGCGACGACCAGCTGCCAGCGCCGCTTGCCGCCGACGCCGTTGACCACGGATTTGGACTTGGCGCCGGCCGACAGCGCCGTATTTGGTGACAAAGACACCCGTTCCTGTGCGCGCGCGCCAATTGATAAAATTGTTTGTTGCAATACGATGGGAAGAGGTTCCACTAGGGTGTCAAATTTCCGTTTTCCGTTTATGTAGGTAAAATTTTTCCGTTTCAGTTTTCCGGCTGCTAAATTTTTCCGTTTCCGCTTCTGTTTTTTTCTGCTCATTTTCCGTTTTCCGGCTAAATTTTCTGTTTTTCTGCCTAATTTTGCCTTTCCAGGCTCAACTTGCTATTTTCTGTTTCAGCGAAACCGGTAAACATGCATGCGAGTTTTCACTTATGCGAATGTTTTTCGTTTCCAACATAATTTCTGCAAATCTTGTTACCATTTCCAGCAAATATTCAGTTTTGATTTCTGTTCCCAGCAAACCTTTTCCGTTTCCAGCAAAATTTCAGCCATTTTTCCGTTTCCGTACAAATTTCGATTTTCAGTTTTCCGGCCTTTCATTTTTCCGTTTTCCGGCGAGTGTAAAGAAATTGCCGTTTCCGTCTTCCCGCACGTGCACAAAAATGTCTGTCGCCGCTTTCCGTAAAAAAATTGTCGACACCCTAGGTTCCACGCACAAACCGAGTCGACTCACCCGTCCAGTGTAAAAAGCGAGCGACAGTCTGATAGCGTGGACGTAGTCGTCTGCGTGCAGCAAGGCGTCGATGCGCTCCAGCCAACTGCGCGCGCTGACCGCGTACAAGCCCGAATCGCCGAGCAGCAGCACCTGACGCCGGCCGCCGATGGCGCCGCTGCAGCACACGGACTGGTAGCACGCGCTCGACGCCATCGCATTGAGCGCGGGCGACACGCCGCTGCCCGCAGTCGAACCTGAGTTCGCGGCGGTAAGAATAGTGACGACGTACGTAGTGAAGTTATCAAGTAGTCATTAGCTCAATTTTATTACTATCTAGTGTTTTTCTTCAAAAATAGTTTTCGAATATTTTTAAAGAATTTTTTGTATTAGTTTTCGAAATTTATCCACCAGATTGTTGCATTTTCGAAATTATCTGGTCAATTTGAAATAGACATTTACATTTTGCGACCCTACAAGCTGTAGCCACAGACAAATTTGCACGCCACGACTAAATCCATGTGAAAACGGAATTTTGAATTGTGGTTCTGCCTTTTGTTCATGCATTTTAACCGAAAATGCCTAATATTTTTTAGCATTTTGATTGGCACTCATTAGTCATAAATATAAATACGCCAGGAAAAACTTCACGCTTAGTGATGAAAAAGCGCCAAGGCGCTCTTGGCACTTAGAACGTAAGTTCCACCATTAATAGTGTGGTAAATAACGGTACTGCACGCACCTTTGAACACAGCAGTTTGATACACCAGCTGGACATGAGATGCATCGACCACCTCCTCCGTAGAGGCATCGCCCTTCGGTGTAGTTTCATTGTCATCAATTTGAACCAATCGTAGCCTGCGAATTTTCACTTGAATTCGAATTCACACACAACTTTAGTTCCACTGCCACAATGGGCCCACACACACTTTAGTTGACATCGACACCAAATATTAACTTGTTCCGATCCCGATTCAAAGCTTGCTGAAGAGCGGACGAACGACGTTCAAACGCAAGCTTTGAATTGGGATAGGACCAGTTGACATTTGGTGTCGATGTCAACTAGTGTGGGTGGGGCTAATGGTCGTACTAACATTTCTGCGCCGTCGAGCACAATCAGATGTTTGCCAGCGAGCCAGTTCATGGCTAAAACGTAAGACACGCCGACGGAGGCCAGATCTATTGTTTTGAGTATGAACTGTCGGAAAAATTGGCCATCGTCCAACGCGTGCGCCATTATAAACCTGCAAGGAGGTATATTGAATGTACCTGGGGGAAAAACCGTTTTCGTCAGACTTTTTGAGGCGGGACTATTCGGGGGGGGGGGGGGATTATTCAAGGGAGGAATTACTATTTCGTCAACATTTCCGGGCATGTTTCTATCAAGTCATTCCACAGCATGCTTTATTAACACGAAAACATGCCACTTTTGTTCAAAATGAACACAACAAATTGATCATATACCTTAAGGGAAGAATTTTTCACGGGGGAATTCATTTTTTCCTCACTCATCTTACAGGGAGTAATTATTCAAAAAGGGGAAATTATCCAATGGCTAATTATTCAAGCAAATACGGTAGATAACTAACTTGAACACGGTACCCCTGCACACGCACAGGACGGGGTAGGCGGCCGCGCCACTCACGTCACCGCTGATGTCTTTGTTAGACTCGCCACTGCCAAATTCGATGGGACACCAGTGCCACGCGAGCAGCGGTGCAGTGTGTGGCCGTCCAGGAGGCAGGTCACCCCCGAAGGCCACTTGCTGGACGATGCGAGGTGATTTGAGATTAATTTGACGCGTGTTCAAGAAAAATTCACTGTGTTTATACATGTACAATGGACAGTTTTGAGCGCGTCGAAAATAGTGAAAATGATGTTTTTCAATAATTTCGGTACCGGAAAACATTGGAAAGTTTTTTCAGTTGGAACAAAAAAACAGACGCTATTTAATGACAATATAATAATGTTTATGATAAAAAGATGTTCGGTGGTTAAATCTTCTAAATACGCTTTAAATATTGAACTGAAAAATGTCCAAAACCACATGCTGATAACATTAAAGAACCCATTCAAAATAATTTTCGAAATAAACTAAACTTAAAATAAAACGGAAACATACATTGATATCGTCATTAATGGTAAGCACCATGTACTTTGTGAGCGTGACCACGGCTAGGAGATTCGCCTGAACGTACACTTTCATCTTTCCATGCGGCGTCGCCTTAAAAATGCGCAACAAAGGTCAAACGCGTCAAGGGAAAAAATCACGAAAAATACAGATATCTATGAACCAACCGCGGCACAATCCGAGGCGAGAGGGCAAACGCTGACAGCTTCGCCGTGGCACCCGCTGAAAACGCAGTGCAGCCGGCTGCGGCGGCCGGAGACGAGCCCGGCGACGGTGTGCACCAGGAACAGGGAGCCGCCCGAGTCCAGACACAGCAGGTGCGCCGAGCTGCTCGTCCACGCCACCTGCGTCACGCCGCGGCCCGCCTGTGCGTGAACGAGTGCAAATTAAATTCAGAAGTTTATAAAAAAATATTCATGAAGGCCTTTACTTCACGGGAGATATCCTCGAAAAAGTCCACCCTCTTTGATGGGTGGGAAAGACGTCATGTATAGGGTGTCAAAAAAATTTTTTCACGGAAAACGGAAAGGTAAAATTTTTTCACTTTACGGAAAACGGAAAACGGAAAGGTAAAAAATAATTGTCGGCCGGAAAACGGAAAGGTAAAAAAATTTCACTCAGCGGAAAACGGAAAACGGAAAGGTAAAAAAAAATTGTCGGCCGGAAAACGGAAAACGGAAAATGAAATGCCGGAAAACGGAAAACGGAAAGCAAAATTTTCACGGAAACGGAAAAAAAATAAAGTGAAATTAGCACAGTAATAGACAAATTTGCAGAAGGAGAACCTGCATGCAGGTTTGCCTGTTTGGCTTTGATTGTGGTAGCTGTACATTCTGCAACTATGGATCATGCCTGTAACTTCACTTGTAGTTCAATCTTAACTGAACCAACAAAAAATCATCAAAAAGTAGCCATAGTGGCCATAGGAAAGGAAACACTATGACAATTTCACAGTCTAGAAGCAGTGGGAATCACTGATGACTCCTATGCAATTGATGATAATAAGATTCAACATTGCAGAGGAGATGATAATAAATAGCATAAAATTCAACGACAACAACAAACAATACTATATTGACTGGCCGTATAAAGAGAGTATCAGTGACCTGCCCATGGGAAAAGCAGAAGCCTTGGTGCGGCTTAAATCACTGATAAGAAGATTCAACAAAGATCCAAACTTATTCGAACAATACCGGAAAGTTTTGGACAACCAACTAGAAAAGGGGAATAATTGAGATCTGTGACAACAAAACAGAATGAAGGGGAACAAAACCAGTTGGCAATGATAATAAACAACATTTACGTCGATAACTTCATCATGAGTGTCACGAATGAAGTTGAAGCTTTAGAACTATATTACAAAGTCAAAGCTTTATTCAACCAATGTTCTATGAACATGAGGGAATGGCTGTCAAACTCCAGATCAGTCATGAATGAAATAGCAGAAAACGACAGGAGTCCAAAGGTGAATAAAATTGTCGCAGTAATGGGCATGAAATAAAATCACCGAATGGACATGCTGGCAATATCAACACCAAAATTGCAAATTGACAGCATCACAACACCAACCAGATGAAACTTGAAAAAATTATTGGTGTCAGCATATGACCCAATTGGGTTCACAGCACCTGTTTCACTGACCCTGAAATCCCAGTTGTCAATGCTGCTCCAAGAGACAAAAACAACACAATGGGATGAACCAATTGAAGATAAATACAGATTGGAAAAACAATGGAAAAATGCCAGAAAACTGAAAATCGAGCCAGAAAATGGAAAAATGGCCTGGTAAAACGGAAACGGAAAGGTAAAAAAATTTTCAGCCGGAAAACGGAAAAATGGGCCGGAAAAACGGAAACGGAAAGGTAAAAAATTTTCAGCTGCCGGAAAACGGAAAACGGAAAGGTAAAAATTTTTCGGCTGCCGGAAAACGGAAAACGGAAAGGTAAAAATTTTTCGGCTGCCGGAAAACGGAAAACGGAAAGGTAAAAAATTTTCCTGCGGAAAGGCGGAAACGGAAAACGGAAACGGAAATTTGACACCCTAGTCATGTAGGGTTGGCCGATGTTTTTTTAAACGTTTTTTTATTTAAATTGGCATTGGTGGTTGTTTTCATTGGTTTTGTGGCATTTTTAGTATCAAAACATCCATTTCTATGTGCTACTATGGGTGAATAAGCCGTCATATGTTGCTGTAGTATATAATATTGAAGTAATGTGCTTCCGATGTACCTCCACAGTGTGTAACTTCACTCCCAAAGTAACAACCTCCTTTTATAACCTTGTTTGATCACTATTCCATGCCAAACTTCACTTGGAAGTCACGAACATTTGACCATAAGGCAATATACGAACATGCCGACAAAAAAATGGATATTTTTGACACAAATCACCACTTATAATGCTATCCCATGGCTCCACAGTCATTGTATGGTCATATATAACATCACAGAGAATTGCCACTGTCTTATATACCTATATATCTTGACACAAGGACATATCTGGGAGCTTTTAAAAAAATAAAAAAACGTTGTTTTATTTAAAAAAAACATCGAGTTAAAAAAACGTTTTTTTCCAACCCTACGTCTATGTATAAAAAACGTTTGTTAAGTGTTCCTTTAAAGCATGATTCTTTTGCAGCTGATTATGCATTTCATTGCATGAATTATGCAATTTGTGTTTTGACTTGAGACATGATGGTTCATGGAACTGATTTAACAACATTCATACAACATGATCATGCATTTTACTTGATATTCTGACGAGAAAAAACCTCACGTCCTCGAATAACTCCCCAATCGACAGTCTGAGAAAAAATAACGCCCCAGGACACTTATTTAAGGATATACAGTACGCGCCTGGTGAGCCTGGTGCGGTCTGAGCGTCATGACCGGCCTGCCTCTGTGCGCATCGACCACCTGGACGTGGCCGCGCGCGTACCCGATGGCCAACTTGCGGCCGGGGTGGCCCGCGTCCGGCGCGAACGCCAACGACGCCACCGGGCCCAGGGGAGTGCCGTCCGCGCCTGAGGAAATATGAAGGGTGTGCTTCTAAAAGTACCGATCTACAAAAAATCGATTTTGAGATAATCGCGATTGAAAGTTTGGAGCATGCAATACCCATACATGGGTATTGGGTATGGGAATTTTGGGTAAGGGTATTTTGGCCATATTGTTGGGTATCCACATGCATGGGTATAATCATTGATTATACACATAACACTAGCTATATAAAATTTAGGGAAATGTATTTTTGTAGTACAGTACTTTTTTAAGGAACAAATTGGTAATAGCGTGTAGATCGGTATTTTTCAAAGCACAAAATCAGAAAGCTGTAGATCGGTACTTTTACCCATAATAAAAAGGCACAAAGTGAGTTTTTGCGCAACCGGACACCGATCTGACATCGGTACTTTTAGAAGCACAAAAAATAATGTGCAGATCGGTACATTTAAAAGAACAATTTTGAAAAAAGTGTGTAGATCGGTACTTTTAAAGACACAAAAGCTGAAAAAGCTTGTAGATCGGTACTTTTAAAATTTCAAAAACAGTATTTTGCGATTTTTTTGCTTTTTTCGACCCCCAATATATCAAAATTGAATTTCGCACCGCCCACATATTATGTATATTTTTGAAGCGCATTTTTATGGGGACCCCAAAAATGGTCCTAACTCAAATTTGAAAAATTTGTAGATCGGTACTTTTAGAAGCACACCCTTCATATGCTCATGGTTGGCGAGCGATTCCCTTGAAAGAATCTTGAGAGACTTTGAAAAAGCCTTTTTTCCAATTGCAGGCAAAATGTCCGGTACTTATAAAGCGTGAGCTCAAGAGCTAAAAGTGCCGATCCACAAATCTGTCAAATCTGAGTTCAGGAACACTTTTGGGTTACCCACAGAAAAGCGCTTCATATAAAAATTAAAAAGTGGGGTATGAGGCCAAATTTGGAGATACAGAGGGTCGAAAAATGCTAATCACAAATAGGGTTGGCCGATGTGTTTTTTAACGTTTTTTAAACGTTTTTTTTAAACATGACGTCCGAAATGTTTTTTTTATTGAACATCGGCCGAAATTTTTAGTACTAAGCACTAGGTATTTTGCAAAATTTTTGCGCGCAAGCGCGCAATTTCACACACAAATTGACATTGGTGGTTGTTTTCATTGGTTTTGTGGCATTTTTAGTATCAAAGTATCCATTTCTATGTGCTACTATGGGTTAATAAGCCGTCATATGTTGCTGTACTGTATAATATTGAGGTAATGTGCTTCCATGTACCCCCACAGTGTGTAACTTCACTGCCAAAGTAACAACCTCCTTTTATAACCTTGTTTGATCACTATTCCGTGCCAAACTTTACCTGAAGTCACGAACATTCGACTATAAGGCGATATATGAACATGTTGACAAAAAATGGATATTTTTGACACAAATCACACTTATAATGCTATCCCATGACTCCACAGCCATTATATGGTCATATATAACATCACAGAGTATTGCCACTGTCTGATATACCTATATATGTTGACACAAGGTCATATCTGGGAGCTTTTAAAAAAAAACGTTGTTTTTTAAAAACATCGAGTTAAAAAAAACGTTTTTTTCTCCAACCCTAATCACAAAACACAGTTACTGAAATTTCAAGCCTAGAAGAGATGCTTAGAAGCAAAACCAGTCAAAACAACTCCCAAAATTTATTTGTATGTGAAATCGCACGCCTGCGTGCAAAAAAATGCAAAATACACTGTAAATCAGGACTGAAAAATTTAGATGCCGTTTTCCTGAAAACAGTTCTGAAAACTCTGAAAACCATCTGCGTTTTTCAGGCAAAATAAATATTGAAAAGACCGGGCAATCGCTAATGCACATCAATGCAGACGTAACGCAACCGAAATTGATTCATGGATAAAAATTGCAGCAAAAAAACAACAACAATAAAACAAACGCTTTCTTCTAGACTTCCTGCCAGACGGGCCAGCGTCGCCCTCTACGAGCGAGCATTTGAGCGCCTGCGACTGCAGATCGTAAATGAGCACGCGGCCGGTGGAAGTGCCGCACGCCAACGTGCAGCTGCTGCTCGACTCGCCCGCTGAGCTGTTCGCATGCCAGTCGTGCACCTGCGTTTGGTTTGGCACATTTTTGCTCTCTTTTACGCAATTATGTTATTTTCACCTTCAAAATCGGTATTTTCTGCTAAATACATGGTAATATACCTATTTTTAGCTATGTTTTACCTATTTTAGTGATGTTTTAACCCGTTTTAGCGATGTTTTAACCTGTTTTTTTTCGAAAACTTCCTTGAAAAATATAGTGCCCCTCGAGCCCCCCCCCCACAGTAAATTTTCAGCCATCTATACCTCAGAGGGTAGCGATTTGCGAGGATCAAAATTCAGGAAACCCTTGCCAACAACCACAACAAAAAAAATAATAAAAACATTACATCCCAATCCAACAAACAGCTATACAAGTAACGTGTCCAGTGTCCTCTTGAAGTCTGTGCAGTTGCGCTGAAATTGGGCGGAGCTTGTCCAGCCGCAGCGAGCGCGCCGCAGCTGCCGCCTGTGTCTGTTGTGCCCAGCGATGGCGTTTGTGTTGCTGGTTCAGTAAATCAGTAGGCCGTTTCCTGTTTAAGTTGGATTGGTTTGGCTTTTGATTAGAAAGATAAGCGTTCAAGCGGGATCACGAATCCCGAAAATTAAAAAAAACAACAATAAACTTTGCCTTATCCCGTTCCCAATCCAAAAAAAAATTGCGAAATGAATGTTTAGCACTGAGAAATGTCAACGGTAACCTCTAATGTGCATCTTATATCATTTCTGTGGCATCCATGTGTTTTATTTAGATCTTATAATTGTGTACATAGCGGATTTGTGAAAAATTAAAGAAGACCCCCGAATACTACAACTTTATTCAAAATCCCGATCCCGAAAATTGAAAAAAGCAATCCCGATCCTGTTTGAACTCTACGAAACATGCCGAAAATGACCAATCTGCTAGCTAACCAGTCTGTTTTCTCGCTGTCTAGTCTGCTGTGCGTGGTCGCGCTGCAGCTGCTACTCGGCGCCGCGCTGTCCTCGTCCACCGTCGTCGCGCCCGACGTGGAGCTGGAGCCGAGCGCCTCGGACAGCTCTGCCGCCAGCCGCGGGTCCAGCGACTGTATGGCAATTTTTTGGCTCTAGTTGCTTAGAAAGGCGTAGTGGACATTTTTGGCACTGTGCCAAATAATTGAAAAATGGGGAATAACTAAACTCCACTGTGAATATACTGATCGACATAGATAAAATAACCAACGTCATTGAGAATTCTGTCCAAGCTCAGATCAACGGCGGCATCTTGGTCAATCTCTTGCAAATCGTCCAAAATCTCATCGTCCAGCTGCGCGTTTCATTTTTTTTTCGTGTAGAGCAGAATAGGAACACAATAAACAATAAGTCAAGGTCGCACTGACCTCAGACTGGAATTGGTCGTAGTTTTCCGGAACAACCACGTCCTGAAGCGAAGCTGAACTGGAAGACATCACGGCGGACGAAAACTGGCGGTATGTTTACAATATTTGGATACATTGCTAATGTACTGTCCCGCTGAGATCTTCACCGGAAATGGTTTTGCGGCTGGCATAATTGTGGCAATTCTTCATCCGATTGGATTCACATAGCTTGATATAGGTATGGTTGGATTTTCGCCTCAAACTGACGGAAAGTATTCATCGATTTGATGTTTTCCAGTAAGTATCCAAACTTGTTATAAATTGTATAGAAGAAAACCCCTTGATAATCAGGAAGGTGCCGTATTTCGAAACGCCTGCATTGACAGCATACGATTTCGCAATCACATTATATTTTCCCTCCTCAACTAAATCGGAGTTGTAAAAAGTACTGAACTGACTTCAAAGCATCAGTAAATATTAAGTAGGGGCATTTACGGGGTATTATATACCGGGGGATCGCATCACGTATGAGGACTTGTTCTAGTGGACAACTTACACAACCGATTTGACCCACGTCCATGTCCGAGCGATATTTCCCTAATTTTTGCTTAAAAGCGCTAAAATATGTTCCTATAGGCTGATTTTCATCTTCATAATCCCTATGTTTGTATATATGTACGGTTATGTACAATTTTAACCCTATTTTATTTATATTTATAGCCATGTCAAAAAAAATTTGCAAGTTCCCAAGGCCTCATACGTGATGCGATCCCCCGTAATATAATACCCCGTAAATGCCCCTACTTAATATTTACTGATGCTTTGAAGACAGTTCAGTACTTTTTACAACTTCGATTTAGTTGAGGAAGGAAAATATAATGTGATTGCGAAATCGTATGCTGTCAATGCAGGCGTTTCGAAATACGGCACCTACCTGATTATCAAGGGGTTTTCTTACATGATTCACCGTGCGACGGTTACGGTAACAAATTGGCGCAATTTGGATACGCCATTTTGTTTGCAATACCGCGAATATTATAGTGCGAGATCAATGTCTTCACAACGGGAAGCATGTAACAGCGGAAATAGTCTTTACTCGGAAGGAAATACGCCAAGTTTCTGGCAAATCGTTTATTACACCGCTTACCGAATTGTTTGACTATACGTATCCAAATAAAATTATTTCAAAAAAACGTAGTTTTGAAATTTCTAAAGGATCGGTTCGCGGGAAGTAAAGAAGGATCTAAAGAGTCAGCGCGGGAAGGTGATTTAGTGCCAAATGGAAGCGAAAACTGCGGAAAGCGGCGACGTCGAGGTGAGAATTGCTGTTTTTTTGACCCTTTGAAACCGCGTCTCGGCTGTTCTGTAAACTTCGATTAACTCGCAGCCGATGGCGGAGCGCTGCGGTCTGCTCCGGGCGGTCACGTGTGCGCAGGGAGCTGGTAGTAGGTGTGTTTTTCCTTATGCGGATGACTTTCACGAGTTCCGCGAAAATAATGCGCCGAATTTGGATCGGGTCAGGTTCAAGTGACCGGTTGAGTATTATTCGAACGAGAATAAAAGCGCTCGAAGTGCCCAAATACCTCAAATTTTCTATATATTGCCAATTTTCACCTTCATAATCGCCTAATTTCGTTTATATACATGGTTAAAACATTTTTGAGCCTTAGCCTATTTTATTTCTATATTCATAGATAATTCGAAATTTTGGCCGGCTGCCAAGTTCTAATACGGGTCTCTTCCCAGGGGTATCTTGAATTTTGACCCTCTGAGTGGTTGGATAGATAGCTGAGCGGCCTTCGAGATAGATAGCTGGAAAAAAATGTGGGGTGGGGGTTGTGGTGGTTCAATACATAGGTTATTTCAGGGTGTAGAAGGGAGAAAAATCGCTAAAAGTAGATGTAAAATAGCTCAAAATGGGTATACAAGAGCATATAGTACTGTAAATAGGAACAAAAACTAGTATTTTGGAGGTGAAAATCTATAAAAAGGTATGAAAAATAGCGATTTTGAGCGAAAATTTGGGAATAGTTTCTCAAAAATCGCTCCAGATAGGTAGATGGCTGAGTGATTTGGGGGGGTGGGGGTGAGTCGGTATTAGCAAAAAAATTTGCCTCACGGATATATATATCTGAGCGGCCTCCGGGGTAGTTAGATAGCTGGGCGGTTTTTTGGGGGACCCCCCCCCCCCATTCGAGACCCTGCTCTGCCCACATCCGCTGATTGTCATGTCTCTACGCAGGAAAGTTTCGCACGCGAACCCGTACTGCCTATGCCAGCACCACCTTGGCAACTGGAACAAAACGAAAAGCAAGCTTGATAAAGGCAAGGAGAAGAACACTATGGAGCGGCGAGAGGAGGGTGTGCCCGCGGGCTTGACCAATATGGGCCAAAGCTGCTACGTCAACCCGTGTGTGCAGGTGCGTTACTGTCTCTCTTCGCATTTGAGCGTAGTGTTGGGAATTTCGTTTTCGTTCGGGTATCGGGTTCAAAAGTTCGGGTCGTGTATTGGGTATTGGTTCGAAAATATATGTGGCTATCTGGTTTTGGTATAGGGTTGAAAAAAATCAATTTTTTTAAACGCCTTGATATTTTTTTTAAAAAACGATTTAAAAAAATCGATTTTAAATTAAAAGCAGATTTTTTTAATCGCCCAAAATTGGGGTATAGAGAAGAAATGGGGAGTTTCATTCTAAAAATGCTGTATCCAAGTTTTTCGATTTTTCAAAATCGCATTTTAAAGTTTGACGCTGGCCCGACGGCGCTATGTTTGGGGGACGACGCTTGCCCCACACAGATAGATCCAACATTTCTCTACAATTTTTGTAATCACAAATTTTGTTGGCCGGGAAATATTAAGGGAGTTATGTGAGATTTTGTAAGTCACCCAAAATTGGGAACAAATCCGAACATTTGAAATTAAATGTTGAATAACTTCTTAACGGTGCATCGTAGGATAAAACGAATCACATCACTGCAAAGCCCGTGTCTAAAAGTACCTCTACCTAAATTTTCAGATCAATATATGCACGCATATTTGATTTATAGTGCAAAATAGATTTGAAAATTCACGTATGCATTTTTGGAAATGAAACTTTTTTTGTATGGGAATTCCGGCCAGCTCTTCGCGGCCGCGCCGAAGCACGCGTGCATTTTTGGAAATGAAACTATTTTTTGGATGAAATGGAACTCCGGTGGTCCGAGATGGATATGTGCAATTACGAAATGAAAGTCCTGTTTTTCATAGGGGATCTGAGATGGATATGTGCACTTTCGATGTGAAAATTGTGATTTTTCTGAAAAACGGTACCACTGTATCTCGGGAACGAAATGGACTATAACGCTGATTTTTTTTCTAAAATGTGAAAAACTATACGTGGAGGTCAAATCCACGCTTAACTCGATTTTTCTGGAATTGGCGCTTGTGAACTTTTTAGAATGGAACTCCCCAAATATGTGTATCTTAAGTGTCAGACAATGTATTGTTATGTCTATCGTGGTCATATTATGACTATGGAGTCATGCGATAGTATTATAAGCAGTGATTTTTGACAAAAAAATATCCATTTTACGTAGACTTATTACATATATCGCCTTTTGTTGAATGTTCGTGACTTCAAGTGAAGTTGAGCATGGAATAGTGCTTAAATAAGGCTAATACATTGTCAGTGATGCTACACACTGTAGAAGTATGTAGGAGCACATTGGCTGGGTATTATATACGGGCCAGGCCTCCTACGCACAAACGCCCGGCGCGCACAAACGCCCGGCACACACAAAATTGAGCCCGCCACGCACAAACGCCCGGCGCGCACAAATCTGATGCTCTGTGCGTACCGGGTATTTGTGCGTGCCAGTCGTTTGTGCGCGCCGGTCATTTGTGCGCGCCGGTCATTTGTGCGTACCGGCCATGGGATTATCACACGCCCCCCCCCCACTCTGTGTTTGCCCCCCCATACATGAGCACCCCCCCATACATGAGCACCCCCCATACATGAGCACCTGGATTACAAGAGTACACGTATACATGGGCAAGAGTACACCTGCGCGTCTTGACTGCGTTGAGTGCTATTGGATCGTGAGTCGCGAGCTTTTGATAATCGCGATTTGAATGTAGAAAACAGATTTCGCTGTTGACGAAATTTTGATTGTCAACTAATTTGTCTCAGTTAATTATGTCTTACACGCCCCCCCCGCCGCGACACGTGTATGTGCACCGCACTTACACGTGAATGCACCCAACATGCACTCAAAAACTCAGTGAGATTGGCGGCAATGTTATTTATACTCGGCGGATATGATACTCTGCCCTCGCACTCATTTATGTCTCACGTTGGTCCCACTCATTTATGTCTCACTATAAGCCCCGCCCGCACATATGACCGGCGCGCACAAACGACTGGCACGCACATTGTGCGGCACGCACAAAGCTACAGTTTTGTGCATACCGGGCGTTTGTGCGTACCGGACTTTCATTTTGTGCGTGCCAGGCGTTTGTGCGCGCCGGGCGTTTGTGCGTACAGGTGCGGGGCCTTATATACTACACTAGCATTTCACGGCTTATTATTACACCGAACCATGAATAAATGCAATCTTTTACACTAAAAATGCTCCAAAACCCATGAAAACACCACCAGTGGTAATGTGTATTGGAAATTGCGCGCTTGCATGCAAAAAATTGCAAAGTACCTAGTGCAAGTATACCAGAAATTTTTCATTTTGATTTGTTAAAATTAAAATCAGTTTCCACCGCTTGATTTTTTCAGATTTTCAGATTTTTGCAATAAAAAATCAGTTGAAAAAATCAAGTGCCATGTAAAATGTCATGTGTCGTGCTAAGCGTTAAACATCGTTTAAAAAAGGAAATACAAAGAACGAAATCCAGGAGAAATGGATGATAACGATTTTTGGCGTTTTGCCAGATAAGATTCGAAGCAACGGTTCGAAACAACGATCATTTTTAACGCTAAAATTTCATGAGGCTTTGTCTCCTAAATTTTTTTGAAGAAGCACTAAGCGCGGATCGTCGGTTATCTGGGCACGCATTGCCATTTTTGCTAAATATTTTGCTAGAATTTCCGGCGATGTGTGTCCCCAGTTTCCAAAAATGATGATTTTTAAACTAGCATTCCCTCACTGGCGAAACCGTTTGCTCACTCAACGTGGCGCTTCGCGACGCAGCTCTTCTACCACGACGCGCGCATCCGCGACGCCGTGTACAATTACAAGTTCACGGACGACGAGCGGCACGAGCGCATCGAGAACGTGGTGCGCGCGCTGCAGCGTCTCTTCGCCGAGATGCGGCACACGCCCTGGGACGCCGCCGACACGACGCATTTCGTCCGCTTGCTCCAGCTCAACGACGAGCAGCAAGACATGCAGGAGTTTTTCCAGCTCTTCTCGCAGCTGTGCGACGAGCTGTTGGCTCCCTGCCAAGACGGCAAGCACCTCAAGTATGTTCTTTTTGAAACCGCAGAGTGTCTTGTAGTTGGATGTTACTGTATCTTATCTAATGACCCTACGCACGCTAGTTTTCACCGTGACTGATGTGGAAACTGAAATGGCCACATGGCGACATACAGCCTATTCTTATTGTATGCTATATGTGTTTTAGTTTTCAAATTTTTAAATTTTAGCTTTCATTCATTTTAAATTAAATCATTCAACCGTGTTCGTTAATTTGAATTTGAAAAAATTTCAGTTTTCACACGGTCACGGTGAAAACTAGTGTGTGTAGGCACAATAGAAGAACGCCATTCTATTCGTCAACATTTTTACCTGCTGTTGTATTGGAGGTGGCGTTGTTTTGGAGGCTGCCGTTCTATTTTTCACACATTTATCGTTAGAACACAGCTTTACTTTTATGCCACTTGCAACATTTTAATATCAGAGTATCAATGTGTGATTTAAAGTCAATATTTGAATGCCTTGAACGTATTTGCCTTCAATTTTTAATATATATATATATATATGTGTGTGTGTTTGGCACTCTTCCAACGTAATATCTACCTGCCGTTCTATTAGAGGTTGCCGTTCTATTGTTTTCATTGGTGCAAAAAATATGCAAAACCTGCCGTTCTATTCAGGGACGTAGCCAGGATTTTTGAGCAGGGGGGGGGGCGGATTGTATACGGAGCCCGGCGAACGGAGGAGGGCGGCGCCCCCCCCCCTAAAATTTGACCCCTGTGGTCAACGAATGGCGCTTGCGTAGGCGCCACGCCATGGCGCCATTGGCGTTGGCATTGGCGCCAAATGCTGCTCTACATGTATGTATTTTACATACATATACAGCGACGGGGACACATTTGAGTGATTTTTCGGTTCTAAACCACAGGTGCAAATTAAATAGGCAGTGTGCCTCAGTGCATGTAAACTCCCAGTGCATGTAGACCCTCAGTACACAGTTTATCTACAAGCACTTGACTAGTTTTTCTAAAAATTTTATTGTTCGAGTGAGAGGTGAGGCATCTAAATCACAAACAAAAATAACAATTTAGTATTTTGCTGTTTTTGATATTTAAAAATGATGACTAGGGTTGGCCGATGTTTTTTTAAAACGTTTTTTATAAAAAAAAACGTTGTTTTTTAAAAACATGACGTCCGAAATGTTTTTTTTGTTTTTTTAAAACATCGGCCAAAATTTTTAGTACAAAGCACTAGGTATTTTGCAAAAAATTTGCGCGCAAGCGCGCAATTTCACACACGAATTGACATTGGTGGTTGTTTTCATTGGTTTTGTGGCATTTTCAGTATCAAAGCATCGATTTCTATGTGCTACCATATGTGAATAAGCCGTCATATGTTGCTGTATTATATAATATTGAGGTTCCATAATATGTGCTTCCATGTACTTCCACAGTGTGTAACTTCACTCCCAAAGTAACAACTAGGGTTGGAAAAAAACGTTTTTTTTTAACGCGATGTTTTTTTATAAGAAAAAACGTTGTTTTTTTAAAGCTCCCAGATATGACCTTGTGTCAACATATATAGGTATATCAGACAGTGGCAATACTCTGTGATGTTATATATGACCATATAATGTCTGTGGAGCCATGGGATAGCATTATAAGTGGTGATTTGTGTCAAAAATATCCATTTTTCGTCGACATATTGTTCGTATATCGCCTTATAGTCAAATGTTCGTGACTTCAGGTAAAGTTTGGCACGGAATAGTGATCAAACAAGGTTATAAAACGAGGTTGTTACTTTGGGAGTGAAGTTACACACTGTGGAGGTACATGGAAGCACATTACCTCAATATTATATACTACAGCAACATATGACGGCTTATTAACCCATGGTAGCACATAGAAATGGATACTTTGAAACTAAAAATGCCACAAAACCAATTAAAACAACCACCAATGTCAATTTGTGTGTGAAATTGCGTGCTTGCGCGCAAAAATTTTGCAAAATACCTAGTGCTTAGTACTAAAAATTTCAGTCGATGTTTTTTTAAAATAAAAAAACATTTCGGACGTCATGTTTGTTTTTTTTAAAACGTTTTTTTTTTAATGTTTAAAAAAACATCGGCCAACCCTAGTAACAACCACCTTTTATAACCTTGTTTGATCACTATTCCATTCCAAACTTCACCTGAAGTCACCGAACAATCGACTGTAAGTGATATACAAACATGTCGACAAAAAATGGATATTTTTGACACAAATCACCACTTATAATGCTATCCCACGGAACCACAGCCATTATATGGTCTGGTTTAACATCACAGAGTATTGCCACTGTCTGATATACCTATATATGTTCACACTAGGTCATATCTGGGAGCTTTTAAAAAAAACGTTTTTTATTTAAAAAAACGTTGTTGTTTTTTTAAAAACGTTGTTTTTTTTAAAAACATCTAGTTTAAAAAAAACGTTTTTTTCCAACCCTAATGATGACTACACTAATTTTTATTTAGAACTGAAAATATTAGCTGGACTGAAATTCTAAATCACTTATGAATATCAACTAAATTACAAAAAAATTCAATTGTAAGTAGGATCATATGTGCGAGTAGGTGTGGATAAAAAGCGCTTTGTTTAACGGCCTGCTTTTTAAAGAAAAGCGCTTTGCTTTTTTTAAAAAAATCTCAAGACATTTCCTAGAAAGCTCCCAAATATGGTTCTAAGGCAATATATACAGGTATATCTTACAAGTGGCAGTACTTGTGATGATATAGAATGGCTGTGGAGCCATGGGACAGCATTTATGCCAAAAAAAATTTTTGCCACTTTTTATGTTGACTCGTTATGTAAATTGCTATTTGTCAAAATGGCCTGAGTTCAAGTGAAGTTAGGGATGAAATAATACTTTAATAAGGTTATAAGAGAAGGCTAATACATTGAGACTGATGTTTCCCACTGTAGAAGTATGTGGAAGCACATTGGCTGGATATTTTATATTACACTAACTCATCACGGCTTTTTATTACATGAAAGCATGCAGGAATAGAAGGAATGGCGCTAAAATACACAAAACTAGGGTGTCAAAAAAAATTTTTACGGAAACGGAAAAAAAATTTCAGCGGCCGGAAAACGGAAAAAAATTTGCACTTAGCGGGAAACGGAAACGGAAAAAAATTTCAGCGGCCGGAAAATGGAAAAAGAGGCCGGAAAAACGGAAACGGAAAAATCAAATTTGCACAGAAATGGAAAAATTTGCTGAAATTTTGCTGGAAAATGGATAAAATTGCCTTAAATTTTGCTGGAAGTGGAAAAAAATTGCAGTAATTTTGCTGGAAACAGAATTTTTTTTACATCATTGACAATCTGCATGAATTTTTACCAGTTTGGCTGATCAGAAAACAGAAAGTTGAGCCAGTAAAAGGTAAAATGAGGTGGAAAAATGGAAAATTGAGCCGGAAAATGGAAAAAAGTCAGAAAAACTGGAAATTGAGGCGGAAAACGGAAAAAAAGGCGGAAAAACTGAAAATTTATCCGGAAAACGGAAAATGAGCCCGAAAAACGGAAACAGAAAAAAATGTTGCCGGAAAACGGAACGGAAAACGGAAAAAAAATTTCAGCAGCCGGAAAACGGAACGGAAAACGGAAAAAATTTGCCTGCGGAAAACGGAAATTTGACACCCTACACAAAACTAATGAAAACCAGTGGTAATGTGCGCTTGCGCTTGCGCGCAAACAAATCCAAAATACCTGGTGCATAGGTACAAAAAATTTTACCAGCGCTCTTTTTTTAAAAAGTGCTGGGACCCTTGCACTTTTTTTTAAAAAAGCGCTTGAAAAAAGCGCTGGCCATCCCTATGTGCGTGTGCAACAGCTCCTTTAACTTTGAACTCAATATACGTCACCGATTTCACATACACTGAGAGTTTTCATAAACTAGGAGTTTACATACACTGGGAGTTTACATGCACTGTGAGATTCCCGATAAAATATACTGTGCGGCGTCGAAATGCGCGAGAAATTTTTATCGAGCTGCCGACAAAATCGCTTTATAAAAGTGCCATTTCTGGCACATTTTTTTGCCCGACCCGGGAGGGGAATGGCGGCCGCCACCCCTGCCCCCCCCTCTGGCTACATCCTTGGTTCTATTGGAGGTTGCCGTTTTATTAAAATAAATGCGCTAATGCTTTGCAGACGTTTGCTGTCGGACCAATTCGAGTCGCGAATCCGCTCGGACAGGCGGTGCACGAAGTGCAACCACGTCGTGTCCAAAGAGGAGACAATCAGGGACCTGCTCCTGCCTCTCAAACCAGATACTGGCGAGCTGTGGGTCGAGGAAATGATCAAAAATTACCTCTTCGAGGGGTTGGTGTTATTTTTGAACTTGTTTTTTTCCGTGATTTTGATTAAATTTGTAAATTTAATTGTTTTTTAACCATCCTAATTTTAAGTATTTTGCATTTTCTGCCATTCAGGGGTCTCGAATGGGGTTGGGGGGGTTACCCCCCAACCCACCCAGTTAACTATTTATCCCGGAGGCCGCTCAGCTATCTATCTATCGCAGAGGCAAAATTTTGGGCTACTACCCCCTAAACCCCCAAATCGGCCAGCTATCCAGGGGTATCTTGAATTTTGACCCTCCGAGTGGTTGGATAGATAGCAAATCGCTCCTCCGGAGGGATAGATAGCTGAAAAATTTTCTGGGGGGTGTTGTGGTGGTTCGATATATAGGCTTTTTCGGGGCATAGAAGGAAGAAAAGGGAGAAAAATCGCTAAAAGTAGGTGTAAAATAGCTCAAAATGGGTATACAAGAGCATATAGTACTTAAAATAGCTGAAAATAGGCAGTTAGACGCATGAACCAGTGATTTTGGAGGTGAAAATCTATATATAGGTATGAAAAATAGCGATTTTGAGCGAAAATTAGGGTATAGTTTCTGAAAAATCGCTCCAGATAGGTAGATAGCTGGGCGATTTGGGGGGGTTTAGGGAGTAGTAGCCCAAAATTTTGCCTCCGGGATAGATAGATAGCTGAGCGGCCTCCGGGATAGATAGATAGCTGAGCGGCCTCCGGGATAGATAGATAGCTGGGCGGTTTGGGGGGGGGGGGTAACCCCCCCCCCAACCCCCCCCATTCGAGACCCCTGCAGCTATCTACCTATCCGGAGCGATTTCTGAGAAATGTTATCCAAATTGTTGCTCAAAATCGGTACTTTTCGTGCCTTTTTATAGAATTTGACCTTTAAAATCGCTAGTTCATGTTCATTTTTGCTTATTTTCGGCTATATATGTACTTATATACCTATTTTTAGCCATTTTCACATACTTTTAGCGATTTTTCTCCCTTTTCTTCTGTCTACACCCCGAAAAAGCCTATATATGAACCCCCCCCCCCAAAAAAACCCCAAACCCCCGAGAAAAATTTTCAGCTATTTATCTATCCCTCCGGAGGAGCGATTTGCTATCTATCCAACCACCCAGAGGGTCGAAATTAAAGATACCCCTGGTGCCATTTCCAGGGAGCAGCTTGAGGTGCGCTGCCCCAAATGTGATGGCAACAATGCCGAAATAAAGCAGCACTTCATGCGCGCCGCCGAGACGATGTACATTCGATTCACGCGCGAATCCTTCTGCCCTACGTCCGGCTCGTATGTTCACGTTTTTCTCTTTTTTGTCAAAGCTTAATTTTTTACGTTAGTGTATAAAAAATGAGCACTAATGTAGCCCGAATTTTCGGTGAGAATTTCCTGTGAGTCCGTACGGTAAATTTTGCCTGCTGTTCTAAAAAATGGTTTCGATGCGAGGGTGTATCCAGGGTTTTCACCGTATCCACCGATGACTTCGTGTGAAAACTGATATTTTTTCAAATACAAATTAAGGAACACGGTTGAATGGTTTTATTTTATTTTATTTAATGAAAGTTAAAAGTTTGAAAATTTTAAAACTAAAACACATATAGCATACAAAAAGAGTTGGATGTCGCCATTTGGCCATTTTAGTTTTCACATCGGTCACGGTGAAAACTAGTGTGTGTAGGGTCAATGAACATCATTTTTCAACATCTGAGCTGTCTATCTGCCATTGGCCCGAGGTGAGCGTCTACGAAGCTACACGTAAATATGCAGGCTGGTGAAGGACAGCCGCGCCGTGTGCTACCAGAACGCGTTGGACATGACGCCGTTCATCGACAGCGAGCACGTGCCAAAGTTGGCCAAGGACAGGCGCTACGACCTGGTGGCAGTGTTCTGCCACACGGGCGACTACGACGACGGGCACTACTACGCCATCATGAAGGACCCCAATGCCAAGTGGTGGCACTACGATGACGACAATGTGCGCGTGACCAAGCCGCCCGCGATGAAGCGCGATGCACGTGAGTCAATTTGCTTCTCGCTCTAGCTTTCGTGTTGACCAATATGTTCGATGCTGCAGTTACATATTTTGTTGAGATCATTGTTTTTTCAACGGTTCTTATCAAATCAAATAAAGTTTACTCGACTCGGATATCGAAAGTCAAGTGCAAGTAAAATAAATGTTAACATGTTATTAGTTGAAATCATATTTTTCCAAAGCCTCAACAAAGCCATGGTTATTAGTGATGGAAAAGCGCCAGGAAAAATGGCACCATGGCGCCATTCAAAATATTGGCGCCATGCGCCAAAGGGTGCTAGAAACAATGGCGCCAAAATGGCGCCAAGAATAAAAGCCACTTTTTCAGCGTGTGTATCATAACAGAAACTGTTATAGAACAGGGGGCAGTCCCGCAAGTTGACGACAAGTTAAGAGTCCCTGTGGGTATTTCGAGGAAATCGATGTTAATGTTTAAAATGCTCATGATCAGTGATTTATTTATTGGTAAATATCATTTACAATCAATAAACCCTGCAGCGGGCGGTGCGGAGGCGGACGGTGACATGGTCGCCTCGCCGCAGCCGGACGGCGCCAGCGCCAAGAAACGCAGCTCGAAAAAGACCGGCGGCAGCGCCAAGAAGCCGCCCGCTGGCGCCGGCGCCAAGAAGCCCCCGGTCGGCACGGCGTACACTGAGTGCTACATGCTCGCGTACAGGCTGCAGTCTGCTCGCCACCCTGATGTGCCGTGCCCTCAGTTTTTGCTCGACACCGTTGGTGCGTTTATTCAGCTGCATCGGTATTTTCCGGTGGATTTCATTTTTGCTATAGGGATTTGTTGTACTGTCCTATAGGAATTTGTTGTACTGTCCTATAGGAATTTGTTGTACTGTCCTATAGGAATTTGTTGTACTGTTTGTTGATCTGTCCACATTCCAGCCCGCACGCTGGCTGCGCATCAATTTTCTCTTTTTTCATTGCTGCTTTCGATAGGATAATGGTTTGCACTTGATAAATCTCGTTCCAAAAGTATGTCAGCGTCAAATGCAGAAAACTCAAGTTAAGTCATTCTGATATATAGTGGCGTAGCCAGGGTTTTTGAGCGGGGGGCGGATTGTATACGGAGCCCGGCGAACGGGGGGGGGGCTGCGCCCCCCTAAAATTTGGTCCCTATGATTGTGCCATAGAGTTATGGCGCTGGCGCCATTTGTAGGCGTCGCGCCATGGCACGATTGGCGCTGGCATTGGCGTCAATGTCTACTAAAAAGAACATATACCTAAAATGTATGAAAATCGGCCCGAAATTGGTCATTTGTAGCTAGGGTTGGCCGATGTTTTTTTTAAACGTTTTTTTTACGTTTTTTTTAAACATGACGTCCGAAATGTTTTTTTTTTTTAAACATCGACCGAAATTTTTAGTACTAAGCACTAGGTATTTTGCAAAATTTTTGCGCGCAAGCGCGCAATTTCACACACAAATTGACATTGGTGGTTGTTTTAATTGGTTTTGTGGCATTTTTAGTGTCAAAGTATCCATTTCTGAACGATATGAGCTCTTTGTGTCGAAGGTGTGTGCTGATCGATATTGTTGATCTTGTCTTATAAGTTTAGTTGTTGATTTTCTTTTACAAGACTTAAGCAAAGGATAGACTGTTTTGATGCTAAATACTACACAAAATGGTAAAGTGCAGTGAGGCCTCTCAGCACCAACACTGTCTTCCAAATACCTTCTTTTGCTTGATTCTGGTTCTTTAAATTCACTTTCAACTTGAACACTGCCCAGACTGTTTATTAAGTTACACCTGTAAATAGCTAGCATGAAATCGGAACTGGTGCCTTTGACCAGTGTTCTGGATCCTCAGGGACAACTTCACAGAAGTATTCTTAGTCCTTTTTAGCCTTATTTTGGCTTTCTCACTTCCAAGCTTCACTGACCGGTCCAGAACACCAGCCAAAGCCCTGCTTATATACCTCAGAAATCACTATAAAAACACGCAAACACTGCTCAGCGACAGGTCGGATATTTGATCAATAGAATGTAAATATAGCCTAGCGACAAGTCAGCGGCCCTTCTTAAGTAAATAAAACATGCATAATACTTCCAAACAAACTGTAGTAATTCCTACTCTAGAGCAAACAGTAGTATTTTTACTCAGCTGTATCAACATACTGAATCACCTTCTGCACATACATAACAGTCTCCCGGATTTTTTAAATCTCAGGCTCCGAATGAGACTAAAAATAATCACCAAAGAAAAGGTCAGAACCCAAACAAACTAATATTGACCAGAAGAAAACAGAAAAGGGCAGCCTACTAACTCTAATTTTTTTGTGTTGACCCAATGCTAAGTAGCTCTAAGGCACAATACTCAAAGACACCAAAATTAGTACTATTATGCATAAATGACAGGGGCAAACTCCAAGCCAAGAAAACCACTTGAAGCTTTCAATATTTTTTTTTTTAAAATTTTTATATTTTTTTTTGTTTTTTTTGAAAGTTTTCAAGTGTTTTCTGCAAATGCAATCACTTCACTGAACACGTCAAAACCACTGGTAAAACTGACATTAGAAAAATGGGGTCCCCCCCCAAAAGAAATACTTGTGCTACTCTGATAGCACACAAAAAAACTGCTTAAACTGTAACTTAATACTGTCAAAAAGAGAAAAAGGTGCAAGTAAAATGTCAAAAGGCTAGGCAGCAGGAAAGTACTTCAACCACAAGCTACTAAAGTGGCTCCTAATCACACTTCTCCTCCTCCTCATCCTCCTCAGGTCCCTCTGTTTCAGGCTGCAGCATGTATGGAAGTGATGACTGAGTGGAGCATCCTTTGTTTCTGTGTGCCCTTGAAGTCATTGTCCAACCATTGGGTGTAGGCACCACTTCATATGGTGGCAGGTTCAGATACTTCCTCCTGGCTTCACTGAGAATGTTCAGTCCCACTGGTGATGGATCCAAAGGTGCTGAAACTGGTTGACCTTGCCCAGATGGAATGATAGCCAGCTGGTTGTCAAAGCAATAGATCTTCTCTCCAGGTGAAGTTTGGGCCACAACAGGGTTCATCACCACCATTTCACTGCAAGTTGTGTTTGGATGTCAGCAGGTACTTTGTACTGATCTCATGGCAGGTTGTGTTGTGGTAGCAATTTGTGATGAGTTGTTGTTTGTGATGAGTTGTTGTAAGGTGCCAAAGTTGCTGTGGCAAGTAGTCAATTGGGCCTTGTCACTGGTTTGTGTGATGTTGTGTGGTAGAGAACGGCTGTACATGTGACAGGTAAAACACTCTGCTAACCTATATCAAAACTATACAAAACTTGCACCAAAACTGTACAATATTGTACTTTATGAATAAATTTGGTTTATGCAAAAGTGTAATTAATTGATTTTTTTTGAGAAAGACAACAGCGAGACTAAAATTTTATGAATGAACAAAATAATATAATAAACTTAATATGAGTAATTGAACACTATAAATTAAATGCAACACAGGTATAATTTACATTTTCCAAATGGTGCTATGTTTACCCTTGTATTTAATTTTAATAATAAAATTAATAATAATTTTTGATTATTAAAATTAAGTGTAAAAATTTAAATATTTTTTTGTAAAATTTGTAGAAATTATAATTTGTAATTATAATTTATGTGTGTTATAATGTATTTGTGAATGAATAATGAAAAAGAAAATTGTTTGATTAATTTTTTGAGTAGAAGTTATTAGGAAAATTTTGTTAAGGAGAAGAGAAATAAAATGAAAAATACTAAAAGAGTTATGGGCCTATGCCCATTACCAGAGTGAATTCTGTGAACAAGCTTTACTTTCCTTGTAAAGCAAGGAAATAAAGTTTGCACCAGGGGAAACAACTCAACAACTCATCCATGCTCACCTCAACACAATCTGACATGCATCACAAAGGTAGTGGAAACAAGAAAGAATGAAATACAAGGTAAAGGCAAAAGCAACTGTAAAAGGGAAAGGTGCACCCACTAGAAGTCCGTGGTGTACTTGGAGTTAGTGTAGCGCACAAAAGTTCTGTTCACAATCTCGGCGCAGTTCGTTTCTGGCTGCCCGCAAGACAACATTTGGTTAATGATCGAGGCTGTCAGGTTCTGCCCGGCGCGAATCGCGAAAGCCTCGATTGTACTGAGGAGCAGGCTGTTTTTCAGGAGAGGAAAGTTGTGACATAACTACCCCCATAACTTCAGTTTTTATCTGTTGAGCAAAGCGTTGTAAGTTGACTTTGGCTCTTTCATGAGCAGTTTCCCTATGATACCTATCATTTATACCATAAACACAATTACCAGCCTTATGGCTGAAAACCTGACACCTAGGGCAAAATCGTCTGTTATTGCATTCCCTTTGTTTGTGACCAATCTTACCACAATTATAACATACTTCCCTATCAAACCTGTTCTGCCTCTGGGGGAAGCTCGGGGGCTCCTGTCTCCTTTCCAGCTGAAAAGAAACAGTACTTTTTACAGTTGCAGTCATGATTGCCCTTTTTTTTTTGGATTTATATACTATACAAGATTAGCTGCCTCCAAGAGCAAAAATATGGAAACTTTTTATACAGGATTGAGCAACAGTAGGTGTTTTGCACAGGAAGGTTACTGCACAAGTCTCCAACAGAAGTTACTGTATATGATTCAAAACATGAGATCAAATCTCCAACAGAAGTTATTATGGCTTCTCATGGCAGTGGAATAGGTCAAATTTCATAAGAATTTACAAAAAGGCACTAAATGGGTCAACAAGAGTTTTGTACAGAAACATTTCCACTCCCTTATTCACTAGAAATTTCCACACACTTAGATGTTTCACCATGACCTTCATCCCTCATCACCTCAAAAACCTCAGAACAAAAATGTTCAGAACCAACCTGATACTTCACAAATGGCACGGGGCGAACCACTGCCCCCTCTGAGCCCCAGGGACCACCCTTCACATCAGTGCACCCCAGGCCATCATGAGGCCAGGGGGAGAGCCACGGCGGCGCCCCAGCTCTGTGCTCGCAGGATGCTGCACCAATGGACTGGACCCTGCCGGACAAATGCCTTCTGTTGTCAGTGCTGACTGTCGGCAGATTCACACTGTACAGGGGCTTCTCCCACTCCACAAACTGATTGCGCATAATCTGGCCCCTGGGTGTGCATGTCCAGCGGATAGCATACTGGTAGGGCTTGTCCCAATACCCAGCACCAGTGGGAGTGCGAGCCCAATGGTTGTTGACAATCAGCTCGTCGCCCACTCTGATGCAGGCATACTCATTGATGGTGGTGTCAACAATTTGGCGCCAATCTGTCCAGTCTGGCAGACCAATCATGGTGCCACCAGGGGTCATCTGGAGGGGCACTGGCTGAGACACAGCCATGCTCAGGAATGGCTGCAAGGGTTTAGACTTAACTTGATGGATCAAACTTTGCAAAACCTCACCAGACCTATTTTTCTTCATTTCTACATCACTTACTACTTTACAAATTCTTCTCATGGGAATCAACTGTGATTCCCTTTCTGGGTGTCCCAATGCTCCCAGATAAGCTGAAGTGTCCAACACTCGCCTGACCACAAGTGGTCCGATGAGCTTGGGCATCAGCTTAGCTGACTGTCCCTGTTTTGGAATGATTGCTTGTCTCACATACACAGCATCACCTACTTCTAGCTTATTTTTTGGTGACTCTGCACCCCTAGCACTTTGTTGTTCATAATGTAACTTATTATTTTGGGCTGTTTTCCAACTTTGGAAAATGGCCTCTCTTACCATGCCTAATGGTGCCCCAGAGGTCCTCAGCGCTAGACTGGGGCGCTGAAGAGCCTGTGGCAGGAAGAACAAAGATGGCTTAAAACCAAATACTATTTCATAACTACTTAATCCTAAGCTCACGGAATAACTTGTCCTCAATGCTAACATGAGTGTTTGCAATGTGTCCGGCCAATCTTCATGACTCTTAGCAAATTGATTTATCATTATGCCTAATGATGTCTTGAATCTGTGGAATTGTTCAACTTTATTTGCCTGTGGGTTGGCCAAGAGCGTTTGCTGATGACCAACTCTCAGGAATTTGAAGCACTCGCCAAGGGCCAGGAGATTTGACCCTTGGTCAGAGATGCACAGCCTGGGAAATCCTGTGACTGAAAATACGTGTGTCATTAGGGCTTGAGCGATTGTTGTTGCTCGAAGATCTCTCAATGGTGCGGCAAAGGGATAATTAGAAAATGGGCATAGTGCAGTCACAACTGCCTTGTACTCTGCCCGTGAACTATTGTGCATTATGTGACTCACATCAAAATACAAAATGTCAAAGGGGTGCCTGGCTTGTGGCAGCTGTTTGGATTCTGCCACAACCTGGCCAGCCCTGGCTTTGTGAGCAAAGCACAATTTACACTTACGCACATAATCTGCCATATCTCTGTAGGCATTGTGCCAGGTGAAACAATTCAACATGCGTTGGTAACTTCGCATGGTGCCTTGATGACCTCCCCAGCCTGATGCATGGTGGAGCGCCAGCACAGGCTTTCTCAATTCTTCTGGTACATACAGAAGCAATGCATGGTGAAGGTCGTGCTTTCTATCAAAGAAGTACAGCAGGCCATCATCCACCACATATTGTGTGGCAGACAACACCACCTTTCTGGCTAGATTGGAATCCTTTGGCACTGTGCCATCATCCAAAAACTTCATCATGGCTGAGCAGAATGCATCATTTGCCTGCCCATGTTTGAATTTTTCTACTATTCCATCC
This sequence comes from Sphaerolaimus hirsutus, assembly GCA_964036195.1. Classification (NCBI taxonomy): domain Eukaryota; kingdom Metazoa; phylum Nematoda; class Chromadorea; order Monhysterida; family Sphaerolaimidae; genus Sphaerolaimus; species Sphaerolaimus hirsutus. Next base: position 11,266,581 of record OZ038452.1, on the reverse strand, counting down.
TGTTCCAAGAACTCAGCAAAGTTTGCTTTATCATAATCTGCATCATCTGGTAGCTGGCTGATGGCTATCTGATCTGGAGTCCTTTCACAGGACTTCTCACTTGGGATAAGTGCTTTATGTGACACTCCTGCAGAATCTGTCACAGTTACTTGTGGCACTTCTGGTTCATGAGCAGCCAGTGTCAACATGTCAATCTGGCTGTCATGTGGTGCGCAATTACTCATTGCATTTGGGGCTTGCGGATCTCCCCATGGCATGTCAGCTGGTTTAGCTGATTCCTTGTAACTTTCCTTCCCTCTGGTCCTGCTGCGAGTATTCATAGCCTGCAGCAAGTGCTTTTTCACATGATTTTCCATCTTATTCTGCAGTTCACATGAGGAACCGCAGTCCTCACCACAGATTTCCATTTTCTCATCGTTCAAAACTTCTTCTGCGGGATCTGGCATATTTTCGGGTTGTTCTGCCAAATCAGAATCACAGAAATCTCTTGACAGTACATCGGCTGGGTTGGTTTTGCCCGGAGTATATTTTATTGATACTCCTGGAAAGGCACTTATAACCAAAGCCCAACGTGCAATGCGAGGGTTCTGTGTTCCCTTGTCCCTCAACAGGTAACAAGCTGCTGCACAATCAGTCAGTACATCAACCTTGTAAAAATGGATAATGCTGCGCCAGTGCACCAACGATGATACAATGGCCAGCATCTCAAAATCGTAAGATGCCCATTTGCTTTCATTTTTGCTTAGTGTTCTACTGTAAAATCCAATCACGTGATCCCTGCTGTCATCTGCCTTTTGTGACAAGATGCCAGAGATACCTTTTTTGGAACCATCTGTTCTCAGGTCAAATTTCTTATCATAATCTGGAGCAGCCAAAATTGGTGCTTCCATCAGTTTCGTTTTCATCAAATTCCACTCGTTTTCAGCCTCTCTGGTCCATATGAAGGGCTGATTATCCTTAGTTGTCAACAATTTGTTTAAACTTCTCGTATTTTGGGCAAAGTTCTTTATCCAAGCCCTGTGCCAGTTTGCCAACCCAAGAAAGGATCTGACACCAGTCTTGTCCTTGGGTGGAGGCAACTTACAAATTGCTTCAATCTTTGACTTGTCAACTTCTCGTCCTTCAGCACTGATGTACTGGCCCAACATCTTGATGCGTCTGGCTGCAAAAACAGTCTTACGGAGTGCAATTCTGAAGCGAAAGCGCTGAAATCTTTGCAGAACGTCCTCCACGTCATGCACATGCTGCGGGATGGTATCAGAGACCGTGCAGATGTCATCTACATAGCATAGTGTATGAGCACAGTTGAAAAAGATCACAGACATGGCTAATTGGAAGATGCCGGTGGATTGGGCGGCACCCTGCGGGAGACTTTTAAAGCGTAAAATACCACGCGACGTTGAAATCGCGAACAAATCGCGACTACTTTCCGATAGGGCAATCATATCGTAGGCTGAAAGCCCGTCAAATGAGGACCAAATCACTCCCTGCATCAGGGTTTCGAGAAGCTGCTTGAGCGGTGCTACCGTTCCTTGCTCCATTTTGCACAGTTTATTTATCCTCCTTAAATCAAACACGGTGCGCCAATTCTTAATCGAAGGTATTTCCTCGGGTTCGGCTGTTGGCTTCTTCACCAGAAACACTGGACTAGAAAAACGGCTTACACCGAATTCTGCCAAGCCAAGAGAGATTTGGCGAATGATCCAATGATCGATCACCTGTTGCTCAAAATGGCTAACTGGATATGGCTTCGCAAGAAAACCTGGATGGGAATCGTCTTTCAACCGGATGTCGGCCACGAGCGCACTGCATTCTGATCTGTCGGCCAACTCGAGCACGAAAACTTGATCATATTTCAGCAACATTTCAATAAACTCTTCCTTCTGCTCATCAGAGAGCAGTGTGTCCTTGAAATTGGCATCTCGTCTTATAATCTGATGTCTCTCTTCCCTAGAAAGCTGTGGCACTATTGGCTGTGCCATATTTGGCAGCTTCAGCCTATTCTCTGATGGATCACCATGTATGGCTCTTACAGTTGCTACAGCATTGGGCATGTCACGTTTAGCAGCAGCCTCTTCAGCAGCTTGTTTGGCAGCAGCTGCTGACAGGCTCTTAGCTTTTTTCATTGCCACCTCATTCACATTTTCGGCCACTTTCTTCAAAGCACACAGCCTCTCTTTCCCAATTTCAGGTTGGGAATTGGCTGCGGCTTCAGGAAATATCTGCAGCATACTTTTCTCATCCAAACTCATCAGGGAAATATTCTTAGTGGGGTGGATTGCCTTTAGGCAGTCCAGCCACTCAGTCAGCCTTTCCTGGCACTCAGAGCCTTTCACCACCAGTTTCTTGACATGCTCTCCATATTGGGGAGTTATCAGGACTGGTATTTGATTTCCATCAGGTGTGGTGTGAGCAGTTATGTAGATGGGCGTAGGCGAATCACCTAGATTTGCTGGCTTAGTTGGGGCTGCCAGGAGTATTTCCTTTTCAGGCAGAACACTCAGTGCTCGGTGCAACACCAAGCCTAGTTGTTTAGCTTTCACTATTGGCCTGTCAGCAGGCATAGTGACATCCGCCCTATTTGGATTGAAAATGGGCAGACTGCCAGTCAAAACAAAGGTATTTCTTTCTGCATCAAACTTCCTTTCTAGGTCGATCAGAGTGGGGTACAATTTTACCTTGTGCAGCCGCATCATTCTTTCGATGGGTGCACATACGTAGTTTTTTTCCAACTTCCTGTCCTTCAAAACCATTGTCATAAATTCTTGTGTTATGTTTGGGGCGTAAACCTTCAGTGAGGCACAACCGAATGGTTTGAGCCGCACCTTTTCAGCATTGTACATCACTAGCACGTGGTTGACAGATTCTTCCTGTGGCAGGTTAAATCTAATTACCTTACCACTGCTAAATTTTATTTCACCCACATCCAGATTTTTGTTTTCATTATCTCGATAGAATCTAACTTGAAAATCACCCCATTGTTTCAATGTTTTGAAGCCAATATAAACATCATTTGTGATGCCCTCAAGAACCAAGGCGTGCACAGTGAATTGCACTCCGTCAATCAACATGGTAATGTTTGTTGTGCCTAGAGGTACTAGATCAGCCCCATCTGCCACAGCAATAGTGATGGTGGTTGGTCTATAGCCAATTCCCAGCTCATCAATAATTTTTCTATTCACGCATGACATCGAGGCACCAGTGTCTAGTACACAGGTCACAGGTCTGCCTCTCAGGGTTCCAACTGCAGTCAATGTGACTCCTGTATCATCAATAGTAGGCTGACGATCATGCAAAAGGGCATTTAGATATTCCAAATCTGCCCCTGTTTCGATGAGCAGCTGCATCTGGTCCTGTATTTCCTTAGAATGAACAGAGGGAATTTGTATACTTTGACACCTCCGTTTCAATTTAGTAATTCGTATGACATTATGTTTTGGCTTTGGGGATCTATGTTTGGTCAAATGACTCTCACTCCTGGATCTGGTCAAATGACTCTCACTCCTAGATCTAGACAATTTCCTCCCCCTCATTTGGGGCTCGGCAGGGCATGCAGCCTTGCTCTCACTTGGTTTTTCATTTTGTTTGGTCCATCTTGCGATGCACGTTGCCATAGTTGCCTCTGTTCTCTCACTCAGACTAAATAGTGAGTTCAGAGAACGCAACATGAGTCTGCATCGCTCCTGGGGGGAGCACCAACCTGGGGTGTTCCAGCCTGGGCTGCTGGTGTTAATTTGTTCTGTGGCAAATGTGCCAACACCAAAACTGGCAAGTGGTAAGTACTGTGGCAAGTACTCAAATGGTACTTCCGCCTTGTACTCATTTGTCTCTTCCTCAATGGGATCATCAACCTCGTCTACCTCATCAAATTCCTCTTGCCTACCCAGCCACCAGTGCCATATCACAACTATCATGGCGCAGATGGTGAGAACTTGGCGCAAAAACATGTAGTTTTCCCATAAATCACCATATGGGTCACTTGGTGTAGGAGGGTATTTTGTTGCTGAACCTGTTTGTAGGTTTGTCAGGAAAATCATTATCACAGCTATAAACTTAGCCCTCCTAGAGACCATAGATCCCAATGTGTGTTTAGTCGTTGCTGGTTTGGATTTTCTGGCGGCCCTCAACACCTCAGGGGCAGCCTCGAACCTAGGCACTCGATGAAGCCTACTAGGTATTGGGTAATCACCCAATCCCACCTGCATGGAAGGCACATCCAAGTTGGTTGGCCTTGGAACAGGTATAGTCCTAGCGGAGCCATCGTTTGCGCCTGCATCTCTGGATGGAATTTCCAGTGTGGTCGGTCGCTCCACTTCCACCCGGGTGACAACCCGAGTAGCCTTAGCTTTATTAAGAGATTCATTTTGCTGTTCCACAGTGCCAGGTGCTCTGTTAGGACGCACCACTTCCACTTTGTGTGGGGCATTAACAAATGACTCATATACTAATTCCTCTATGTTATTATTTCCACCCTGACGGGAGACAGGCGGAGTTCTTGTTCTAATAGAACCTTTCCGTCTCCTTTGGATCCTGGTTTTCTTATCTTGCAATGTTTGACATGTCTGAAGGGTCCAGCGTCTAGCTTTGATCACAGCCAGCACTGGCCATTTTATGGCTCTCCACACTGCTGCACGCACCCAGGGAAACCTGATCAATGCGTACACAGTGACTATGATCATCAAAATGAGCAGCAAGGTCCACATCACATTTAAGAACATCTGCCATGGTCCCCTAATTGCTGACGGTACCGAACTGGTGGTGATCATGTGAACCAAGTCGTATTCATGATCAATCATTCTTCCAGAAGCGTTTAACAGCAGGTTACCAGCATGTGAAACCATATTTTCGAAGCCATCACCTCTCAACATGGCTGAGGTTGTCTCGCCATTCAGTGAGAACAAACTGGTATAATGAATAAGTCTATCTATCTTTTTCTGTGCATCTACTTGTTGCATATGTAAGTATCTCAAATTTGAGAAGGCAACTGCGTTATCCATGATCAAACCTGACAGGTCAATTGATCGATTAAATGTGACATTTTGCATGGTGAATCGGGGATTGACAAATGCAGGTGACTCATGCACATGCACTTGCACTACATTATCCCCGTTTTGTGACAAATATGTGCCATTGGATTGTCTAAACACCGTGGCTTGCCTATCCGAACATGGTATCTCATTTGCGTTTGTGACTAAGTCAGGGGAAGCTGGTATGTTAAAATACAGCTTTCCTTCCACCGTCACTGGCAATAACTCGTAGCAAGTCCCATTCACTTGGTGTGACCAGTGAATGTGTTCTGACTCAACCTTATGACAATGCACCAGGGACAGTGCATCTCCCATGAATTCTGCATTTATTGTGTGGTCCTTCAAGATGATGCGTGCCGCTGCCATTGGTGACACATGCGCCATGGCACGCACAATCAGGGCATCATTTCTAGCTAGAATGCATATCTGCCTACGCAGGGTTTCAAAGTTCTGATGCGCCTGCCGGGACAGCAATTGATGCATAAATTGGTGCTGTACCGCTGTGTTAGTGGCAATTTTACTGGTGCGAAAATGATGGAAGGTCATTTTTGCGGGCTGGTCACATCTCTCATTAAACATTTGCTGGCACATTGCCTGAGAAGAGTCGTTGCTTGACATGATGGAAATTAATGGACCCTGCTCGGTCGTGTACACTTGTCGTGGCACGCAGCTTACTGACACAGGTCCTGCCCTTATAGAAAAGGCAGATTGTTCTGATGGCACAATTACAGTGGCATTATGCCTTTGACCAGCAAATTCACCTATATATTCGTAAGGGCAAGAGGCGGGCTTTAGTTTGTCAGCATTCCAAAATAATGTACCCTTTTCACTTGTACAGACCCCTGCCCCTGCAAGACAATTTGGGGCTGAATCCAAGTCAGTAATAATCTGCTGATGGTTAAAGCTGGATACTGTACCCGTAGTCAAGATGTAATTATCTACTTGAAGCTTATGGCAACTATTCCATGTAGGGAAGTGTAGATCAACTGTATTCGCTGTTGCCCACACTTGTGGCTGTATTCTCCTTAATTTATATTCATTTGTAGAATTTCCTGAAATCACATGCATCATGTTCATACAAACTCCTAATGGAGTGAATACATAACTATCATGGTACTCGTATATATAATGTGAAAACAGAGCGTTTGTGCATGCTGTTATCTCATGTCTCCTAGTTTGGCAGAATGAGGCATGAGTGGACACCGGAGCGCGTCTTTGCACATAGATGGCCACTGACACCTCATTCACTGGCATTTGCTCAGTTGCCCTAAATGAAGTGGCTGTGTACAAATCACAGTTTGGCACTTCTGGCAGGGCCAGGTACCAAGCGCCTATTGGTCTAGGACAAATTTGAAATTCCCTGCCCAGTATCGGAATTATACAGGACACCAGGGACACCCAGAAAAGGAACTTCCTATTTTCCTTACTCAAAAACCACAGCATCAAAAAACCAACCACATTGGTGCAAGTCGTCACATCCCTAGTGGGGGACTCCTGCCTCAGCCCAGTGGGCACAAAATGGTGGCTGGCCTGCTGCACAAACTTGTCCTCAGTGTCACTCATCACAGTGGCCTTCTCTTCAGTGGCAATTAGCCTGAGCTGGGGAATGGAGATCCCCAAGTATGGTGACTCCATGTCCACTGGATAGTTTTCATGGCGAATCATGGAATCAGCCCTGTCCACCCTCCAGCGAAGGGACCTGGCCATATTCAGGGCAGCCTCCCTCACCTTAGGGATGGGCATCATCTCCCTAACGTGCCTGGGCACCCATTCACCTCTCAGGGTGGCTGAAAGAGGATGCAGAGAAAATTCATTATTAATGGCTTCTTTACATGGAATAGGGCTGCTTACAATGATATTTTCCCTTTCAAGTGCATTAAAATAATGGATAGCAAGTTCAAGAATTTTGTCATGATTCAGGGCTGTCAATTTGGCAAGAAAAGGACTTGACTTAATTTCCAGCTTTTTCCAATTTTCAGTTACCCTCAACTTACACCTTTCCAAAAAGAACCCACCTGTCAAGGCATGATACACCATGGCCACAGACACAGGCTTGAATCTCAGAACGTGAGCCATCACTGTCCATTCAATAGCATCCACCATGGTGAAGGCAAACACCCCTGAATGAGAAGTCTGAGCCTTGAGCTCACTGGGCTTGACCAGAAAGAAGTACTGATGGCGCAGGCACACCATCAGAATCCTGCCATCAACAACTGGGGGCCTCTGCAACAGTTCTGCAAGGTGATAAGTGGTTACTTTCTCAGAACAGAGCAATGTGCAGCACAGTGCCTTACACAGTGTCTTACAACTCACAAAAATCTTAGATTTGGTATTGTCTAGCATAGATTTGGTATTGTCTAGCATTTTAAAGGTTTCATGATTTATAAAGGTTCCCACATAGTCTCTAATCAAGGTTTCAACAAACTCAATCAAAAACTCACCATGCACCAACTTCTGATTACCCCTGGCCACCTGGCCAGTCACAGCCATGCCCCACCAGTAGGCATCTTGGCCACCAATGTGGGACAACCTGTGCTTGCTGTTCAACATGTTGATGGAGAAGTCCTTTATAGGGAAGGTCACATTGCTCAGTAATTCAGTCTGACCCAGAAGACCATTGGCCACCCTCATGTACTGTTGACTGCAGCCACCCAGGACACAAGCCAGTTCTGGGTAGCCCTGACCCACAAATTGGTCTGGGAAGCACTTGACAGGTGTGTACACTGGCACAGCAGTGCCAAACACAGGGGGACCGGGTGTAGTCACTGAAAGTGGGGTGTCAAACTTAACACACAGCTTATCACAATCATAATTCCACCAAAGAAACCCACCATCAGGATGGCAGTATTCCTGTTCAAACTGCAAGTTCTCATCTATATCAGTGGGCCCCACCTTCCTGGGTTCACTGGAAGGCTCTGGCATACTTGGCAGAATGGCAGGATTTTCAGTGTCCCTTTTCAGTCCTGCATAGATGGACATTTGTTTATTCACATGTATTTTGATTTTGCTCAATTTCTGGCTATAAGTATACTTCACCAATACACAGAAGAACACTTTCCCTTGCACAATGTATGATTTTGTACAGATTTTGGCCCATTCCAACCTTGAAATTGTTTTCAGAATGAATTGCACTGAAGGTTTTTCAGGGAGTGCACAGATGTCATTTTCACCTAGCCCATTGAATTCAGCGTAAAAAATTGACCCAGAAGGTATATTCACTTGCCCATATAACAAGAGCTTTTGATTTTTCAGAATTTCAAATATCCTTTTTACTGGGGTGTTTTTGCAAGGGATTAAGAATTTCAGGGATTTTTGTGGTCCCCCCCCTTGTTTTTTTGACACCTCTGGTGTCAATGAATGTTCACACATTCTCAGATTTTGGGCTCTTCTGTGAAAACAGGGAGAATATATATGCATGTTGTCAACTTTAACACCTCTAACCATTTTAACCTTTCTAACAATACTAATTTGTACATGTTTGTCTTGGGGGTTTTGGCACATTGGGTTGGCAATTAACTTCATTACTGTTGTAGTAAATGTTTCTGGGTGTTTCCATGAATTTTGAAATATTTTGTCATCAGGAGAATTTGTTAAATTTGTTGTTTTTGATTTTTTTATCATTTTTTTGGGTTTCCGGCATGTTTTAAAGGTTTTTACAATTTTTGATTTTCTGGCAATGTCAAGAAAATTTTGAAATTTTCCGGCAATGATCAAAAATTTTCCGGCCATGATGTCATTAGGAGAAAATTTTCCGGCAATGACCAAAAGTTGAAATTTTCCGGCTATGATGTCATCAGGAGAAAATTTTCCGGCGATGACCAAAAGTTGAAATTTTCCGGCCATGCTGTCATCAGGAGAAAATTTTCCGGCGATGACCAAAAGTTGAAATTTTCCGGCCATGTTGTCATCAGGAGAAAATTTTCCGGCAATGACCAGAAGTTGAAATTTTCCGGCCATGCAGGGGCCAGGTCCTATTATCGAAATACAATCAACCGTGGGTAAAAGTATTGTATTTTTGACATCATCAGTCCTCAGGATATTTCCAACTCTATGCCAGGACTCTAATTTAATGAAAGACCAGGGTGGTGTTCCAGTTAAAATTAAAGTTTTGGTTATTTGTTGAATTTTAACAACTGTGATGTTGTTAATTGCCAACTCTAGGTGCCAGGGCGCTATTCCCATATTTGCAGATTTTGTCAAAATTTTCTGAATTTTGTCAACGGTGGTGTGGTGGATTAACATCTCTAAGTGACAGGGCGCAGTTCCTATATGGGGGCACATTTCCAATTTTCCGGAACTAACAATCATGATGATCATTGTTTTGACAGCTCTTGTGTGCTTGGGTGACATTTTAATGTATAGCCAGAGTAATTTTTCAATTTTGACATTTGTCAATTTTATTGGTCGGGTTACATTACCAACACTAGACCATTTTCCATTACTAGTACACTCAGCTCTATTGTAGAAGCGGCCTTGATTTTCAGGGCACGCTCCTATATTATCTTGTCTGATGTTCAAGGTGAGGGAACGGTATTTGTGGCATCGTGCCAGAGTTTGGAATGGCTCCAAAAACTGAAAGATCGTTAGTAAGTGCCCTTGATTTTCAGGGGCACGAGCGTAAATAGAAATTCTGATTATCATGGTGGGCTTCAATTGGAAATGTGCCAACACATGGAAACGCGCCAATTCAGTAGCATCCGTATACTTAAGGGGCCCGTACCGTGGGAAAAGTTTCAGTCGGGCGTTATCGCCGCTGAATTTATTTATTTTATTGGCACTTACGCCATTTTTATTTTTTAATTGCTTTTTCCACGCAGATTTTGGCGTGGTTTTGGCGACACTTTGGCGACATAAATTTATCAAACTACTTTCGGCGAATGTTTTTAATCGAATACTAATTATTTTGGACATTTTCGATGGACTTTCATTTACTATGGACACATTGGTGGCATTCAACAAGGGATCAGAAGGATTTTCAGGAGTGGCCAGGCCATTAGGAGGATTCCTATGGTGGAATCCCTGTCTCAGGGGGGCCAGGTTTGGGGGAGATCGAAGGTGTTCCTGCGCAGACTTGATACCTGCGGCAGGGGCTGCGCGGAAGTAATGCCCGTTGCAGCTGGCTGCACAGAATTGATACCTGTTGCAGTCGTAGGACTTAGGGTAAGTAGGTAGGGGTTTGTTTGGGTCAGTTTTATGGTGCGAATTTTTCAAAGTATTACGGTAATTATTTTCTGCGTCAAAACCCCCTATAATTTTATCTTTTACCCCCGTAGGATGTGTATAAAGGGATACTAGTTTTTCGGCCATTTTTGGTCGATTTTCTACAGCCCTTATTTTCTGGGGTTTTGGCACTCTGCCAGCTTTTCTAAAAACGTCCCGTAGCTGTCGCGTTTCATTCTTTTTGAAACGCCGGGGGGTTCGTAGGTATGTTAGCATGTCACTACGCCCTGTCTTTTTTTGCAAGGCCATTTTTAGGCCGTCAGTATAACGCTGCAACCGCACATGCGCCATCGCCCCTGTTCCTTCGCAATGGCCAGCCATTAAGGCTAGACATTGCCGAAAGGACAGTGGCAAGGCGCATGATTGGCGGCAGAGTTCACTATAAACCGTCGGACAGGGCGTGGTGGGTGCTGTGGCCGCGCTAGCATTAGGAGTAGGGCGACTTAAGTATTTATTTTCATTTGTAATTTTATTTGACGTTTTTAATTTTACGTTTGTTTCAGTGTGTTGCAAAGCGTAGGTAGGGTTTTCATTTTCGGTTTCCGAATATAGCGCCATATTTAATACGGCGGAAATTTTTAAATCAAATTCTAGCATCAAATATTGTACGAAAACTTTCCAGTTTGGAATGTTTTTGTGATTCACAATTTTTAATAGGGCAAATTCTTCTGTCTTCATGTTCAAGGCCACCACCAATGTGTCACCTAAGTATGGTGGGTATTTACGTGTTTCGAAATAATCTAATTTAGACAAATGTCTTAAATTAAATTCACACGAGCGTTTGAGTTTACAATAATTTTTAGCTTCGAATAAATTTCCACATAAATTTTCATATGAATCTACTAATTTGCAATACCCTTTTGACTCAAATAAATTATCACATAAAATTTTTATTTCATAAAAATATTCACGTACATTTTTTAAATATTTCTTTAAATATACGGACACCTGTAAAATGCCAGGTGGGATTTCGGCAATTGTTTTTGCATTAATCCTTTGTTTATATTGATATTCAGATTTCATAGCATATAAATACCCACCACTTATTATTTTACTTGGCATAAATAATGTTATGTCGTCAAAATTGTACCAAAACCCACGTAATTTATTTTCTAAAATAACTTTTCCACGGTACGTTCCACTAGGAGCGTACGGGTTGTGGGCAACATATATACCTATTTTTATGCTATTTTTACATGGGTGGTCCCCATTATGCATGATTTTTGGGTGTGATTTATTTATAAAATTTTCAACATCTTTCATGCATAATGGCACCAAATATTCAGACACCCACCCGATGTGGTCGGCTTCTCCGAGCTTGAGGCCGACAGTTTTTTTGCCAGCGATTCCCTTGACTTGATGGGCCGGCTGCGGGCGGCCGGTCTGGCGATCGGCAGCTTCTGTAGCTCTTTTATCGCGGAGGTGCCGCCAGTATGGCACTTGTATCGCTCTGCAACACACAAAATGGCATTTTTGCACGCAGTTAGTTTCGTGCAATTGTGTTTTTTGAGTTTTTATTTTCTTATTTCTAGGTGCTTCCTGTTTTAGGTAAGTGTACAGAATCATTTTACTCATAAAACTTGGCGTATTTCCAAATTTCAATCTTGTTACGCTAGACACTTTACACCGGAATTCTATTGTATATATTTGGAATTTCATTGTATATATTTTATCTGTCAGATACTTTTCTGCAAAATTCACACACATTTTGTGCAGATTTTTCCGATCATTTTTCTTGTAAAAATCTTCAGAGCTTGAGTTAACATCCATTTTCCTAATATGTTTTGCGCATAATTTTCGCTCATTAAGCGCATAGGCATTATTTATTGCACACAATTTATTTGTACAAAAACTGTAAATTTTTAGCTCACGCGTTGTTTGCTGCACTTGGGGCACGACAGGCACGGCGACACGCTTGTGCTTGTATCGGGTCTTTTTGGACGGCTTTTCTGCTGTCGTGGCCGCAATATACGCTCGATTTAGTTCCCCCGGTTGGTTGACGTTGTAGTCGACGGCGGGTTCTGTATGATCTAAGGTGGTTCGAGTTTGTTTAAAAACACGGACCAGACTCAGATCACCTGTGGCGTCCATCTCTGAGTCGCCGCATGGAATTACAGATGGCGATTTTGGCGGCGCCATCGCGTTCTGCGTGGCGTCGGCCACCCACGATGCCGTGCGTTCGGCCGTTTCCAGCGTCACGTCCATGTCACCGTGTGGCTCTGTGTGAGTCATTAAGTGAAACACACATTTTGCGAAGTAATTATTTCGCAACTCACCCATTCGCGTTGTAGGCGGCGCATTCACTGTGAAATACTGTCGCAGTTCGGGCGTGGGGGCGGGGCTGTTCGTGGGCAGGCCGCTCATGCCGAACTGCATCTGCGGCGGCCCGATGGTGCTCATGGCGGGGTGCGCCGGCACCAAGAACGGGTTGCCCGGCGTCGGGGGGTAGGTAGACTGTTGATAGCCTGTAGTCATGAAAAAAACAATAATGTCAAGTACTTGACATTTTTCACAGGCATCGACATGCCAACCTGTCGTTTGCTGCGTATACTGGCACGTCAGCAACTGCTCCGGCTGCAACTGTTGCCCGAGTTGTTGGCACTGTGCCATCAAATTCATGTATTGCTGCACGGCGGGATTGTTCTGTGGCTGTGGCGGCGCGTGGGCGGGCGGCGTCGCCGCCATCATTTCAACGGGGGCCACGTCTGGATGTCCAGATGACACAGACTGCTGGGCGTCGGTCGATAGGGCCGGCGCGGCGCCTACGCCGTCAAACCAATAATCAGCCCATTTTATCAAGTCACTCATCTTCTCATGTTTTTCACAACTAAGTTTAGCGACAATTTTCAAAAGTAGAAATACAAAATTGTTTTCAGATATTTTTGCATAAATTATTCGGTCATTAATTTTCAATGCATGACGCTTTGCGCATGCGCGTATAAATTTGTGCGCAGGTGTCGTTTTCTTGGTAATTTGTGCGCGGGAAATATTATTGGTAAGAAATATGCTCAAAATATTTATTTCGAGGTCAAGCTCGATTATTGTCTTTTTATCACCTGACCACTTGGCTTTAAATTCTTTATTTAACTTTATGGGTTCTTCATACATTTTTTCGAACCAAATTGCATGGTAATTTTCATGTTTGAGACATGCTGAAAAATTTTTCTTATTATTGTCAGCTCGAGAATTTTTAACGTCAAAATATTCACACAATATTTTTAATTGTTGCGCATCATTTTTTTGCGCGACACCTGTGCACAAGATTACACGCGAATTCACAAATTTTCGCAAACAAATTATCCCTTTTCTCACCTTGAAACTGTGCCGCACTTCCTTGGCACATACTGTATAATTGCCTGGCGGCTTCTGTGTCATCCCGACCCACAGTGGACGCCGCTGGCGTGCTGGCGGTGAGCGCCAACTGGTTTGGCGTGTGCAGGTGCGAACGGATTCGACGGGGCGCTGTACAAATGAGGGGTATTCATTCAACAGCGTATCGCAATAATGGCACTTTGCCCATTCTTCTATTGTGGTCGAACATTTTCTTTCAGTAGCTAACTTAATTAACTCACTGTGGGGCGTGGCGGGAAGTTGATCAGTGTGATCAAATGCGTAAACAGTAGACGTTCTACCCGGGCTGGGGGTTGCATCGCTTCTATTGGACATTTTGCTATTTTTAGTCCAATTTTTAACGGATAAGCATTCTCGAATGAGTGGGAATCCAAAAACACACGCTATTAGCAGCGCAATCGCAACTCTCGGCCGCGGAAAAACGCGTTTGCAACTATCAGTCCATTTGCATATCGTGCCGTGAGTACGCTTGTTTTGGTTTTTTTGCAGACGCCTCGCGGCGCGGCCTTTTGTGGTTTGAAACGGCTTGTTTAAATTTGTATCGATACGTGTCTTAGCACGGCTTGTTTCCGTGTGATATTTACCTACCGACATTTTGTTCGCATGTGTTGTCTCAAACATAAACTCATCACGATTGTTTTTTTGACTTTCAAATCGTTCGGAGCTAAAAGCATGGCGGCGACATTTCATTTTAAAGTCGCATTTTGTATTTACACAACTTTTTGTCCTTTTTAAGTCCATTTGTGGACATAATATCGCCTGGTGGACTGCGCGGCGCGGACCTAAAGGCGTTCGCTGGACATTCCGAACGGTAGCACGGCCGGTCAATGGTCGTGCAATCATGGAAAATAAATGTTCAGCGGACATAATATTTTTTTCATTTGAAAATTCTATTCCCGCTTGCATCGCCGAAACTGTTTGAGACGGCCCCCCGGGTCTATTATTTCCTTGTGAAAAACTTCGATTATTGCTCATATTATTATTATTAGGACACATGCGAGCAACATGTCCGGTGTTATTGCAGATAAAACACGTTCGCGGCGCGGGGTTGGTGGCACCCCCGGCGTATTGTGGGCCCACCCCCCTTTGAAATGGGGACTGGTTACCGGGACTATTATTTTGTCCCCCCCCTGAGAAATTTGTTGTGGCTCCGCCACTACGGAATGGGGCTGGATTTCGGGGGGTAAAATTTTGTGGTGGGCCCCCCCTTCTCATGGGGGGTCCCCTATTTTGAGTAGAAATTTGCTGTCCTACTTGTAAGAGTGCACGACGCAGTTCTTGCGTGTCATCTCGTAATTTTGATTCTAATTTATCAACTCTTTCGGAGCCTTTTTTTATTTCTCCACTAATTTCAGTTAATTTTTGTGAAATTTCACTTTTTTCAGTAGAATTTATCGCGGCAGTGGGTGCACTGCGTTGCGGCACTGTTTGTACCGCTTGTAAAACTTCAGCAGGGCGCTGTTGCAATTGTGTGAGGGGGTCATCGCGGGTGGGTGGGGCCGAATTATTGCGATCGCTGTTGAATGGACGTCGCTCAAAGCGGCGTCGGCCCATTACAAATCTACCACGCGGCACAAAAGTTCCCCGGCGTATTTCATTATCACCACCCTGTGCACGCGGGCGGTCTTCAATGCATGCGTCATTTTGGCGCGCATCATTTGGCATGCACTGGCATTCATATACGCTCAGGCGCTCAAGCAACAGCAACATGTCCTGGGATTGCTCCTCTGGAGACAATGTTCTATGAAATGCTTGCAATTGGGGGGATATTGCATTGGCAAAAAGTATTCGAAAGTCATTTTCTCGTGAGTCATCATTTAAATGTGAAAATGCAGCAGTGTGTGTGTCTTTTAAAATATGAAAAAATTCTTTTACTGATTGATTTTTGCCCTGGCGGGAACGGGCCAATAATTCCCTAGCGCTCATGCTGACTGCGCTATTTGTATATGTTTTCAGAAATAATTCCTTTATACGATCGTAATTAGATCTATCAGCATCCGAAAGCCCTGATAGCCATCTAGCTGGTTCATTTTGTAGCCGGAAAGAAATGGCCAGAGGCCACTTACGGCGCGGTACTGCCAAAGTACACAATGCTACTTCTAAATTTTTCACCCACACAGATGGATTCATAGCCCCCTGAGACCTGCTACCTGTAAATGCTGGCACGCGTTCTGACAGGGCCGTAAAATATGGAGCGCTGAAGAGATTATCACGCGCATCTTTGCGTGATATATCCTTATCGTCCTTGGCTTGACGTAGGTCAGCTTCCAGATTTTGCAATCTATCATGAGTAGTATCACGTAGGTAGCGCCACATGTCTTGTTTTTCTAATAATAATTCGCGTAGCCATGGAAATGCATCTACTGTCTTTTGGTCAGCCATGCAATTTGACTCATGAGCGGCATTTTTAAACTCCATGTTTGGAATTGGGACACCAGGTGTTTGGGATAAGTCAATTGGCATGTTAGATGAATTTCCATGTGCTATCTTTTGCGGTTGTGGGGGCGGGGTATGAATTATATGGCTAGTAGGCAAAACACTTGCGTTCAAAAGGGTGTTTGACATGGTTGGGGGTGGGCTTGACACTGATTGAGTAGTGATAGGACCCCCTTGTGCATTTGCCATTGCGTAAATGGGTTGAGTTCTTCCGCCAAAATTCAGCACACCTGTAGGCGAGTTTGATCGCGAATGCACATTTGGTGTTGTTGACACAGGCTGTGCCGTGGCAGCAACTGGCGTAGGTGGCTGCGTGACAATTGCTGGCGGCGGCGTGGTCGCAGGTGGCAGCGTGCCATTTGAATGTGTCGCCGGAGGGTCAGCATTAATTGGAGGCGATGTGCCTGCCAGGTTATGTGGTGGCGATGTGTTGGCAAGCACCATTGTATTATCTAGGTTTGAGGTCACCGAGCCAGCATCTTCTGGCGCTGTAGTTACGGGTATTTGATTATTGAAATTGTCACCAGAACCGCTCGGGTTTTGATCTTGAGTAGCACTTGCAGTGCTTGAAACTGACGAGCGGCGTGTGACGTATTCGAGTAATTTTTTTCGAACATCTTTTATCTGCTGAATCATTTCGTCTAAAATCTTTTTGTGAGCCGATATGGCGGCTCGGTGATCTCTACTCAAAACCCATGCGGAAATTATTGCTTGATGTTTCTGTATAATTTTTATCCAAAATTCCGCTTCAGCGACTGAATACAATTCAGCGCGAATGACTGGCAGCGCTGGTATAAAAAGTGTGCCATCGTCATTGAATTTAGGTTGCTCAGGTGGAATATTTAATTGGTCGTCTGTAACTAGTGCAGGATCGAATGGGTCCTGGTCCGCCATTTTGACACAGAGTTTTCCAACTCAAATTTACTGTGCAATTTTCAAATAAATGTGACTATTTTCTGAAATTTTCAGCTTTTTTCAGCTGACTGTCTCTGTTTCACCGGGGTGATTCAGATTATAAGGCACACTCAAAAAGTTATTAAGTGGCCTTCTGCTGT
This sequence comes from Sphaerolaimus hirsutus, assembly GCA_964036195.1. Lineage (NCBI taxonomy): Eukaryota > Metazoa > Nematoda > Chromadorea > Monhysterida > Sphaerolaimidae > Sphaerolaimus > Sphaerolaimus hirsutus. The sequence continues at coordinate 11,249,492 of OZ038452.1, read as the reverse complement.
AATAGCTCAAGGGCTATTTGCTGTCTCTGGCTTTATAAAAGCGCAGATTAAAATAGAGTGTGAAAACTCTCTGTCGGGCTCACCCTTCCCCCCAAATTGCAAAAATATAAAACTCACTTTTGTTTCAGGCTTGAAACTTCGCGTCTCTGACTCACCGTTTTGTCAATTATCCAAATTGACAATTTTGGACGAGTGCCAAGTAGTGAATCTCCACTGTACGATCACCACTGAACGATATGAGCTCTTTGTGTCGAAGGTGTGTGCTGATCGATATTGTTGATCTTGTCTTATAAGTTTAGTTGTTGATTTTCTTTTACAAGACTTAAGCAAAGGATAGACTGTTTTGATGCTAAATACTACACAAAATGGTAAAGTGCAGTGAGGCCTCTCAGCACCAACACTGTCTTCCAAATACCTTCTTTTGCTTGATTCTGGTTCTTTAAATTCACTTTCAACTTGAACACTGCCCAGACTGTTTATTAAGTTACACCTGTAAATAGCTAGCATGAAATCGGAACTGGTGCCTTTGACCAGTGTTCTGGATCCTCAGGGACAACTTCACAGAAGTATTCTTAGTCCTTTTTAGCCTTATTTTGGCTTTCTCACTTCCAAGCTTCACTGACCGGTCCAGAACACCAGCCAAAGCCCTGCTTATATACCTCAGAAATCACTATAAAAACACGCAAACACTGCTCAGCGACAGGTCGGATATTTGATCAATAGAATGTAAATATAGCCTAGCGACAAGTCAGCGGCCCTTCTTAAGTAAATAAAACATGCATAATACTTCCAAACAAACTGTAGTAATTCCTACTCTAGAGCAAACAGTAGTATTTTTACTCAGCTGTATCAACATACTGAATCACCTTCTGCACATACATAACATTTCTATGTGCTACCATGGGTTAATAAGCCGTCATATGTTGGTGTAGTATATAATATTGAGGTAATGTGCTTCCATCTACCTCCACAGTGTGTAACTTAACTGGCCATCCCAAAGTAACAACCTCGTTTCATAATCTTGTTTGATCACTATTCCGTGCCAAACTTTACCTGAAGTAACGAACATTTGACTATAAGGCGATATACGAACGATGTGTCGACGAAAAATGGATATTTTTGACACAAATCACCACTTATAATGCTATCCCATGGCTCCACAGACATTATATGGTCATATATAACATCACAGAGTATTGCCACTGTCTGATATACCTATATATGTTGACACAAGGTCATATCTGGGAGCTTTTAAAAAAAAACATCGAGTTAAAAAAACGTTGTTTTTTTCCACCCTATTTGTAGCGGTATATAGACTCCTAAAACATACAGAAGAATAATAAATACCAGTTTAGAGGTGTGTAAATGCGCGCTTGCGCGCAAATTTTTTTTCGACGTTCCTGTAAAATGCCTTCACAAAAGTTCCATTCCTGACATATTTTGTGTCCGACCTGGGAAGGGGGCCACACCCCCCGCCCCCCTGGCTACGCCACTCTATTTTACCTATACGCTTTCAAAAAATTAGCATTGAACTTCGAATGTGAAGTTAGCATTCGAGCATTAGCATGAAGCACATGAAACTGGCACTTCGACGAGACCGGCATGGCATGTGCTGGCATGTACACCTACTTGGAATTTATGGCATGGTAGATGCCATGCGGGTCTAGATGCCAAGCGGGGAGAAATTAATGCCATCCTGGTCCAGATCCCAAGCGGTTTAGATGCCAAAAGGCACACGCCCCATAAATATGTCTATCTCGAGCCACCGCAATTTCAGTCTGAAGGCACATAAGTCAAAAAAACCTCTGTATGTTTCCCAATGCTCCACTATCCTCACATACAGTCGGGCAACAAGTGTTGTGTATTGATGTACACTCGCACTGTTGCGCCGCCTACCCTTATGTACTTTTGGAATGAGTCTCTTCACTTTTGGACACAAAAAAAACGGGAATACCAACGTCAATTTAATCGCAGTGGCCGAACTGGAGCAGCAATTCGAAGATAGCGTAGTGCGCAAAAACCAAGACTTGGCCGATTTGGTGGATTTGTGCGAGGAGAGAGCGGCCCTGCTGAATGACATCTCCCATGCTATGCAGGTATGTGGCTGTTTGTCTGAATGAGTGTATCGAATGTTTGAACCATAGGGTTTGGTTTCTGCAGATGACCAATCGATGTACATTGGTTAGATCGATACAGTAATTTTGAAGGAAAAAACAAAATTCAGAGTTGGCGTTGGTCAGAAATCGTTGTTTTGTCTCTCTATGCAGGTTGAAAAGGACGAAGGAATGCCGGATATGACCAAAGTCAGCGTTTTTCCGGTGTGCGCGCTGCAAGAAGTGGACAAAATTGAGTGCGCTCTGCTCGAAGATCGGCTGACGGCGCTCACAGCTGAAAAAACGGATGAAAAAACGGATGAAGGCTTTGAGGCGAAGCGGATGAAGTGAGCAGCAATGAAGTTTCTTACTGCGCGCAAATAGAATACTTATTTATTTTGGGGTATTCATCATTATTTGCAGTATCGGCGGGTAGCGTATGAAGCACTTTTCCGTGTAGAATGGAATGGCGTATTCACCATGAAAATGTGCCAAAAATTTGTTACCATAAACATTCCAAACACAAGGGTGTATAGCGCTGGAAAGGCGCCGGTGAAAAATAAACCTACTTTTAGCTGTTTTCCCTGTATTTTTAGTGATTTTTCTCCTTTTTCTGCCTTCTACATCTTCAAAATGCCTATATATGGAACACACTTGGACCCTCCGTCCAGAACATTTTTGAGCCATCTATCCCTCCATGGAGCGGTCTACAATTTATCTACCGTATTTCCTCGAAATAACCCAGGGGTATTTCGAGGAAATACGGTACATAAATGTAAATCATATCCAAACTATGTTTAGAAAAGCTATAAAAGTAGTTCAAGGCGCCAGCGCCTATGGCGCTATTCCATCATTAGTTTGGTGTGAACGAATCGAATCTTTGATTTTCCTCGCGCAGACTGGAAGCTGGCAATTTGGACGAGGACGCACTCGCGGCTGCGGCTGGCGACATGGGCGAGGCGCACGCTGCCGAGGCTGCCAAGTCCGTCGGCGATGTGCTGGCGCAGGTTCGTCATGTTTCTGTGCTGCATCGACAAAGTTTGCCGCAGAACAGTGGTCTGGAAGGAGGGGGGCTATCGCGGAGGCCGCTCAGCTATCTATCTATCCCGGAGTCAAAATTTTGGGCTACTGTCCCCTAACCCCCCCCCCCCCCCAAATCGGCCAGCTATCTACCTTACCGATATCGTTTGCAGAAAACTGGCGCCCAAGTGCTGTGCGAGCATGCCAAGGTGCGCCCCTCTGATCTGAACGGCGGGCGGTGGCGGGTTGTCGATGCCGATGGATTGGCGCGATTTGTGGATTTCTACAGGCTCAAAGTTCGTAACGGCGGCGACCCGCCCACTCTTATCAGGTGATTTTCTCTTATCAGGCGCTTTTTCAGGTGATTTTCTCTTTCGCTTATCAGGCGAATAATGTACGTGGGTCTCCCTAATTTGGACTTAGCGGTATCATATTGTATAAAAAAGCATCCAGTTAGAATTCTGAGCCCGAACCCCCCAAAAAAATTCCTCCGGTCAGAGAGAGAGTTGGCAATGGCTGACAACTATCCTAATTAGTCGCTTGGAATTTGATTATTTTAACGGATTTTTTTAAATCACGGTGGAAACCGATTGTATTTTTTCAAAATCAAACGGTAAAAATTTGGTAGACATAAAAATACTGGTTATTATCAACTTTTTTTTGGCGCGCGAGCGCGCAATTTCACATACGTTAACATAAACAGTGGTGATTGTTTTCATTGGTTGTGTGGCATTTTTGTGTAAAAGCTTCCATTTGTTCATGTTTTTGTGTTTTAATAAGCTGTGATATGATACTGTAGTAAGAACATAAGATCCCAAACAGAAGTACACAATGTTGACCAAGGACGTATCCAGGGGGGGGGGCGGGGGGGGGCTGCAGCCCCCCCCCCTTCCCGGGGTGAGACCTAAAAAGTACCGGAAAATGCAACTTTTCCTATATTTTTTTCGATGTTTCTTAAAAATTTTGCGCGCAAGCGCGCAATTTCTTCCCAATGCAGTGTATTTTCAGTGGATCGGCCCTTTTAAACCAAAATCCTTGGAAATGAACACATTTTTGCGAATTTCGCTGCATATGTATGCATATTTCCATACATATAAAGCGGTTCCTGGCGCTGGCGCCAACGCCAATAGCGCCATGGCGTGGCGCCTTTGTATGGCGCTAGCGCCAAAACGCTTTTCCGCCCTTATATACGGAAAAATTTTAGGGGGGGGCTGAGCCCCCCCCGTTCGCCGGCCCCCGTAAACAAGCAGCCCCCCCCCGCTCAAAAATCCTGGATACGTCCCTGATGTTGACCCATACCATATTTGGGCGATTTTAAAAGACCCTGTTTTTTATTTAAAAATAAGACCACAATAGATTATGTGTAGTGATGTGAAAAGCGCCAGGACTTGAGCGCCAAGCCCCTGCGCCAGACGTTTTATTCCTGGCGCCATAAAAAAATAGCGCCATGGCGCTTTTTCGAACCTCAGCGCCAATGGCGCCAGAGCAGGCCAAGGGCCAAAAGCGCCATTTGACAGCGTAAAACGTTTTTACATCACTAATTATGTGCTATTTCACATACACATTTTGTTCTATTGATACCCCCAATTTGGACGATTTAAAAAATCTTATTTTGTTTTTTTAAATTATTAAAAAAAAGATTTTTTTACTAAATCAAGGCAATTCAAATAAATAGATTTTTTCCAACCCTATCCCTGCGCATCTCTTCCATTTTCAATTCTCGTACAGTATGCTGTGCGACGAGTGCGGCACCGTGCCGGCGCGCCCGCCCGTGTCCGCCACGCTGAAGCTGGCCGACATCGCCAAGATGGCCAAGCAGCTGCGCAGGTACTCGAAGCCTAGCCAGTTGCCCAGTGGCGAAGAGCACACCTACGCGTATGTGGGCGTCGAAACGATCAAGCAGTACCTGGACGTCCTTAGGGCCGATTGCAGGAAGGGCGCAAAGGTAGGTGTGACCATTGGTTGAAATTTTTCAATCGTTTTGCAATTTTTCAATTTAGTTAAAAAAGCCTTTTGCAATTTGTCCGCGCGCAAGCGCCCAATGTGCCTGCGCAAACTAGTTTTCACACGAAATTTCGAAAACTCACAAATAAGAGGTTAGAACGCATTTGAGTTTTCTACAATGAGTTGACCGTCAACTACAGTTGATGAAGACTAAAAATGACTAATTGTGGAAAACTCTAGGGTGGCAGAATTTACCGTACCGTACCGTACCGCATTTTCGGGAAAATTACCGTACCGTACCGTTTACCGCAATTTTAGAAATTTACCGCACCGTACGGCGTACCGCATTTTCCGAAATTTACCGTACCGTACCGCGTACCGCACTCATTTACCGCATTTTACGCGGTAAATTCTACTCAGATTTACCTGACATTTTTCACCATATTGATGACAATTGATGTGGTGTTCTGCAAATTTTTTGCGCACAAGTGCGCAATATTCACAACATTGTTTTCACTGATTCTCAGCCCTTTCACATGCTATATTGTTCCCAAATTGCATTCACGCCTTATGGAATACTTTCAGATATTTTTATACTATATGCCATTATATATACCTATTTTTCAACTATTTAGCAAATTTTCACCCATTTTTTACCTATTTTCTCTCTTTTCTTTCTTCTACACCTTGAAAAAACCTATATATTGAGCCCCTGCATTGTGGGTAATGTAATTTTATGTCATCACACTGTTATTTTGTCCATTATCGAATTGTGTAATTGAATTTGGTGTCAATTTACAAAGAAAAAGTTGTATGTAGTCCGGTATTGATACCTTTCTGACAATCGGAAATTTACCGTACAGTACCGCGTACCGCACTTTTCAGATTTACCGTACCGTACCGTTTACCGCAAAATTGAACATTTACCGTACCGTACCGTTTACTGCAAAATACAAAATTTACCGTACCGTACGGTTTACCGCAAGGCCGTACCGTCTGCCACCCTAGAAAACTCAAACACGTTCAAAGCTAGCTGATGAATTTTCGAAATTTCGTGTGAAAACTAGTGTGCGCAGGGCCAATCTCACTAGTTTTTTTCGCGATTTTTCCGCGCGCAAGCATCCAATTGGGCGGTTTGAAAAACGTAATCGTTCAAAAACATATTTTGCCACCCCTGCCCACAGGAGCAGAAGGGCGGTCGCGACGACGCCACGATGGTGCCCTTCTTTAGCAGCGTCGATCAGTTAGTTTGTTTCTACAGAAATTGGTCCATTTATGTAATCAGGTGAGAACGTGGTCGGACACGCCAGACACAGTAAAGTCAGATATGGCCCACACACTAGTCGACGTCGACGCCAAATGTCAACTGGTTCCCCTAAAAATTTGTTCCTGTAGTAACGGAATGGGGCCATGGCACATTCTATTGGAGACGGCCCTTCTTTTTATTTCGTGGTCAAAATTAAGTCGAAAAAGTGTACATTATAAAATTCTTGCTAAGTGGGTATAGAATGGCTTCACAAAGTGCCATTCCTGGCACATCCTTTTGTCCGGTCCGGAACGGGGGGGGGGTGCCCCCCCCCCCCTGCGTACGTCCCTGAATACAAAGAATCCAATTTTCAGACGGAATGGTTTTGTCGGAGGGGAGTTATGATTGAGGTAGTGTCCTTGCTGTTGTTATTGTTCAGATGTACCAAAGTGCAATAGCCCCCGAAATAATGTGGCTAGCCCACTGGACTTATTTATAGGCTTCTTGTCACAGTTCACTACATGGTTTCCATTTCGGGAAAATTTGCAATCGGGTGAACTCTGGATTTTTCGACTCCGGAAATCGTTGACCAACATAAAGATAATTCATTTTTGCCATTTATCGGCAAAAATGTTGCTAGAGTGATTTATCGACTTCCCACCCGAAGTTTTAACAAATAAAACACAAGTGTCTAAAATTACATCTAGACAACGGGGCACGCAAATTCGATATTTTAAATGGAAAGTGGTCAATGGTTGGAATTATGCCTATATCTGTTTTTAAGGCTCACTCAGTTTCTCATTATTGTATTTGCTTCCCACATGATTTCTTTAAAAACGTATTTTTGTCATATACAGTGTCGCTGGTGTCAAGGAGCCGGTAGCCAGGCAGTTGGATGGTCAGAATCAGGACGATGAGTGTGAAATGGGCAAAATAATTTGCGCCCATGGCAGCCTCGCTCTCGATGCTCCAAAATGCTACTTGGTGAAACTGGACCATTTCGACAGGATCAGCGAAACGTTGAAATTTGGCAAGAACTTGAAACTGTATGCCAATGTCTCGGAACCTTGTGATGTTTGCAGTGACCTAAAAATGGTGTGTTGGTTTTTTGCTCATTTATATTCTTTACACTTTGTCGTATTCATTTTTGAGCGTTTTTGACATTATGCTTACACCTTATGCGAGGACGTAGCCAGGGGGGGGGGGGCCAACGCCAGTGGCGCCTACGAATGGCGCCATTCCTCTACTACAGGGGTAATTTTAGGGGGGGGGGCGCCGCCCCCCCCCCCGTTCGCCGGGCTCCGTATACAATCCGTCCCCGCGCAAAAATCCTGGCTACGTCCCTGACCTTATGAGAGACCTGATCACTCGCTTCCAGAAATCGGAACAAGACCAGGAGGAATGCAAGTCTTTGAAAGACAACTTCACGTACACAAATGCCGTCATCAACGCTGCTCTGGTGCGGTTTTTATTTATTCGGCTTGGCCTACACACCGGGGTCTCAAATGGGTTGGGGTTCCCACCCGAATCGCCCAGCTATCTATCCAACCCTGAGGCCAGTAGCTATCTATCGGTACAAGAGACAAATTTTTGGCTACTTTTTCTTGAAATGGCTCAGCCCCAAATGGCTCAGCTATATCTAGCTATCTGGTGCGGTTTTTGAGAAATTTTCCTCAATCTTCACTCAAAATCACTATTTTTGGCTATGTGTGGTTTTTTAACTAATTTACACTTATTTCTGGTATTTTAACCTATTTTTCACGATTTTTCGTCCTTTTCCGCCTCTTGCACCTTGAAAAACCGCAAAACTTTTGAACCCCCGCAAACCCCCTTCCCAAAATAATTTGTTTCAGCTACTTTTTTTCTTGAAAATACCTCCCTTGAATTAACCTCCCTCCTCGAAATACTCCTCCCATCATGTATGCAACGCACCAACGACGTACGCGGGGGGGGGGGCGGCCGCCCCCGTTCCCGGGCCGGACATAAAAATTTGCCAGGAATGGCACTTTTCTAACGCGATTTTGTGGGCACTTCTAAAAAAAATTTCGGGCGCAAATCCCCACCCCACTGTTTAATGTGTACTTTCAAGAGTCCTCACAGCATTACAGAAGTGCCCAACATGGACCTAGTACTATATTTAGGTATAAATAGATACCTATATGGTAGACGCTGGCGCCAGCGCCAACGCCAATACTGTCATGGCGCTTGCGCCTACAACTGGCGCCAGCGCCATGGCTTCATTCGTTTACTGTAGGGCCACATTTTAGGGGGGGGAAGGCGCCGCCGCCCCCTTTCGCCGGGCCCCGTATACAATCCCCCCCGCTCAAAAATCGTGCGTACGTCCCTGCAACGTACATGCTGTATTTATTGATGCCAGTGTGCATCGCAGATACCCATATACGCAGATTTGTGTAGAGACGTACTTTTCTATGTTCTATAGTACCCGATTTCGACACGTTTAATACCGGTTTTGGGTATATGAAAGCGTACTCTCTACTTTAAATTTCTGACGAAATAATAACCCCCCTCGAATAAGCCCCCTCGAAATACCCCCTCAAAATTTCCACTCTGAAAAAATAAAACCCCTGAGGGTATTTCGAGGAAATACGGCATGTCCCTTGAGGAGCGATTTGCTATCTATCACACCCCCGCTAGGGTCAAAATCCCGGGGCCCCTACCTTCACATTTAATCGCAGTCGCTCTCAGGTGGACGAAAAACCTACCCCGGAGAACGGACTAGCCGGAATTTGCGACTCGCCCACGCCGCCTGCCGCTGCCGCCGCGAAGACGCGCAAGCGAAAGTATGTTGTTCTATTATGCGCCGGTCATGTGGGAGTGGGAGCGTAGTGACTATAAACATAGTGTGAAACTGACATAAAATGTGTAAACTGACATGTGGTTAGAATGAGAGATGGCCGAAAAAGGTTTTTTTCAACGACAATTTTGAACAACGTTTTTTCAAAAACGGTTTAAAAAAATAAAACCGTTTTTTTCCGAAAGCTCTCAGATATGGTCATGAGTCAACATAAATATACGGGTATATGAGACAGGTGACAGTACTTTGTGTGGTTAGCCATATAATGGCTGTGGAGCCATGGGATATTATTATAAGTTATGATTGCTGTCAAAAATTTCCATTTTATGTCCACTTATTATGTTATTACCATATCTGGGAGCTTTTGAAGAAAAAAACGGTTTTATTTCAAAATAAAACCCTGTTTTTGAAAAAACGTGTTTTATTTTTTTACCCTGCGTTGAAAAAAAAACTTTTTTCGGCCATCCCTAGTCATTGCTTCTATTCCTGCATGCTATTGTATAACAAAAAGCCATGATATGTTATGCGCTTTTGTTCATCCCTACTCATTTGGGAGCTATTGAACCCGTTTTATTTTATTTATAAAAAAAAACGTTTAAAATTTATTTAAAAAATGCTTGTTTTTTTATTTTAAAAACCGGATCGTTAAAAAAATATTTTTTGACCGTGCCCAATGATAGCACGCCGAAAATTTGAAACAAATGCTAATTTGCATTTGTAATTGCTCGCTGCGTGCAAAAATAGCAAATAGTGAATCAGTACTGGAAATTTTGGCAGTGTTTTTGAAAAACTTTCAATGTTTGCGTTAAAAACGATAACAAAATCAGGCCATCCCAGCGCGCACACTTTTAGATAATTTCAAGAATCTTCCAAAATAATTCGAAAAGGTTCACTATTCATCGAACGGTTGCCAATTTTGACTCTGAATTCATAGGCATTCAGTGGATTCTTTAATCGAGTGTATAATTTCATGCGTTGCAGGGCCGCTGACACTGCCACCTTTGTTCAATCGGAAGGCGTCCCCGTGCAAGAGATCGTCCGCCTGGAGAACATGTCCAGCGAGTGCACGGTCGACAGCGTCAAGGCCAGGCTGCGCGAGCGCACCGGCGTCGCGCCGGCCGATATGAACGTCTATTGGAAGCGCGGCGCGCTGCTCGACAGGAACGACGTGACGTTGGCGCAGGCGGGGATTCCGGCCGGTTTGTTGCCCTGTTTTGTTTGCTTCTCTTAGACTGCTCACCAGGGGTGGGAAAGGGGAGTTTGGTGGGTTACCCCTCCCAACCGCCCAGCTATCTATCTATCCCGGAGGCAAAATTTTGGGCTACTATCCGCTATATACTTATTACCGATTTTTAGCCATTTTACACCTACTTTTAGCGATTATTCTCCCTTCTCTTCCTTAATACACCTTGAAAAAGCCTATATATTGAGCCGCGGCGAACCCCCCCGGGCGTGCACTGATACGCACACGTGCCCGATACGCACATATGCCCGTTTTTTTCACTTGACACTTTTTCAAGTGATTTTCAGATATGAGTAAAGTGAAAAAAAGTTGCGCAATGACATAAGTAAACTTTTTCACTTCACTCATATCTGAAAATCACTTGAAAATGTGTCAAATGAAAAACAGTGAAAAATGGCTATTTTTCACTGGTTTTTTTTCACTTGACACATTTTCAAGTGATTTTCAGATATGAGTGAAGTGAAAAAAGTTCACTAATGTCATTGCGCAACTTTTTTTCACTTTACTCATATCTGAAAATCACTTGAAAAAGTGTCAAGTGAAAAAAACGGGCATATGTGCGTATCGGGCACGTGTGCGTATCAGGCCTGCCCCAACCCCCCCACCCTCCACAAAAAAAAATTTTCTGCAATCTATCCCTCCGTAGGAGCGATTTGCTATCTATCCAACCTAGGGTGTCAAATTTCCGTTTCCGCCTTTCCGCAGGAAAATTTTTTACCTTTCCGTTTTCCGGCAGCCGAAAATTTTTTACCTTTCCGTTTTCCGGCTGCCAAAAAATTTTTACCTTTCCGTTTTCCGGCAGCTGAAAATTTTTTACGTTTCCGTTTTTCCGGCCCATTTTTCCGTTTTCCGGCTGAAAAATTTTTACCATTCCGTTTCCGTTTTACCAGGCCATTTTTCCATTTTCTGGCTCGATTTTCAGTTTTCTGGCATTTTTTCATTGTTTTTCCAACCTGTATTTATCTTCAATTGGCTCATCCCATTGTGTTGTTTTTGTCTCTTGGAGCAGCATTGACTACTGGGATTTCAGGGTCAGTGAAACAGGTGCTGTGAACCCAATTGGGTCATATGCTGACACCAATAATTTATTCAAGTTTCGTCTGGTTGGTGTTGTGATGCTGTCAATTTGCAATTTTGGTGTTGATATTGCCATCATGTCTGTTCGGTGATTTTATTTCATGCCCATTACTGCGACAATTTTATTCACCTTTGGACTCCTTTTGTTTTCTGCTATTTCATTCATGACTGATCTGGAGTTTGACAGCCATTCCCTCATGTTCATAGAACATTGGTTAAATAAAGCCTTGACTTTGTAATATAGTTCTAAAGCTTCAACTTCATTTGTGACACTCATGATGATAGTTATCGACATAAATGTTGTTTATTATCATCGCCAACTGGTTTTGTTCCCCTTCATTTTCTTCATATTCATTCATGTTGTTTATTGTCACATTTAAATGGTATTTTATGACTGCTCCCAAAATTGCTGGGCTGCAGACAAGTCCAAACAGTACGCGTTTAAAACAAAGTACTTTTAAGTTATTTTCAGTTACTGGTTTTGAGGCATCTTTCAGCCAGAAAAATCGTGTGTAGTCTCTAGCTTGGTCATGCAATCCTATTTACAAAAATGCCTTTTCAATATCGGCAATTAATGCTAGATTGTCTGCTCTGAACCTCAGGAATAGGCCCAGTGCTAATGGTGTTGTAATTGGTCCTCTAAAAAGGCACTCGTTGAAACTGGGCTTACCTGCCGACCCATCGTACACAATTCTGCATGATGTCGATTTGCCCGGCGTGATTACTGGCTGGTGTGGCAGGTAATGAATCCCCTTGTTGTCTGTTTTGTTGTCACAGATCTCAATTATTCCCTTTTCTAGTTGGTCATCCAAAACTTTCCACTATTGTTTGAATAAGTTTGGATCTTTGTTGAATCTTCTTATCAGTGATTTAAAGTGCACCAAGGCTTCTGCTTTTCCTGTGGGCAGATCACTGATACTCTCTTTATATGGCCAGTCAATATAGTATCGTTTGTTGTTGTCGTTTAATTTTATGCTATTTATTATCATCTCCTCTGCAATGTTGTCATCAATTGCATAGGGGTCATCAGTGATTCCCACTGCTTCTAGACTGTGAAATTGTCATAGTGTTTCCTTTCCTATAGCCACTATGGCTACTTTTTGATGATTTTTTGTTGGTTCAGTTAAGCTTGAACTACAAGTGAAGTTACAGGCATGATCCATAGTTGCCATAGATCCATAATGTACAGCTACCACAATCAAAGCCAAACAGGCAAACCTGCATGCAGGTTTTCCTTCTGCAAATTTGTCTATTACCGTGCTAATTTCACTTTATTTTTTTCCGTTTCCGTGAAAATTTTGCTTTCCGTTTTCCGGCATTTCATTTTTCCGTTTTCCGGCCGACAATTTTTTTCTACCTTTCCGTTTTCCGCGGAGTGAAATTTTTTTACCTTTCCGTTTTCCGGCAGAAATTTTTTTTTACCTTTCCGTTTTCCGTAAAGTGAAAAAAATTTACCTTTCCGTTTTCCGTAAAAAAAATTTTTTGACACCCTAATCCAACCCCCAGGAGGGTCAAAATATCTAGAATACCCCTGCTGCTCCCAAGTGCGCTTCTAGGTGATTAGAAAAGTGACAATGGAATACTTGATGGAATACTCAATCACCTAAAAAGGTTTCTCTGCGCTATAGTGACGGAATTACGCAGTAGCGCCTGACGCCATTTTTCCCGACGGCATTTCTCAGCACCTGTCAGGGTGTGTAATCTCAGCCCAGGTCAAAATAGTCTTGATTTGCGCAGGTGCCACGCTGGTGGTGGAGCTGAACAAAGTGACGGCGTCCTCGCGCAAGCAGGCGAAAGAGGAGAAGAATAAAGATGACAAGAAGCGCAGCAAAGAGCCGAAGAAGTCGTTCACGAGCACTGGCCTGGCGCTGCGCTGAGCCACTCGCTGCGCCACCAGTTTCACTTCAATGTGCCTACACGCACTAGTTTTCACCGTGACTTGGGTGAAAACTGAAATTTTTTCAAATGCAAAATAATGAAAACAGTTGAATGATATTATTTGATTTAAATTAATGAAAGTTTAAAATTTGAAAACTAAAACACATAGCATACAATAAGAGTAGGCTGGATGTCGCCATGTCGCCATTTCAGTTTTCACCGTGACTTCGGTGAAAACTGAAATGGCCACATGGCGACATTCAGCCTACTCTTATAGTATGCTTTATGTTTGGTTTAGTATGTTTTGGTTTTCAAATTTTCAAATTTAACTTTCATAAATTAAATTTCAAATTTAAATAAAATTAAATCATTCCACCGTGAAGATTAATGTGCGTTTGGAAAAATTTCAGTTTTCACCGAAGTCACGGTGAAAACTAGTGTGTGTAGGCACATTTATGCTTCCGTTCAGTAGCTTTATGAATTTATGTCAAACATTCGCCAAAGTTTTGCTGTTTTTTGGTTTGTTTTGCCCCATCACTGGTAAGTGTTGCGTTATTTGTGGGCCAGTTGCTTATGATCGTGAGATTTTTTTGCTTTGAGTGCGTGTTTGAATTTTGTCAAACTTGTCGCAGTTTTTGTATTTTTTTCATTTTGTATCCATGTTTTAAGCGATTTTAAAAAATTTCGGACAACGCGGGATCTCCTGAGAATCTCTAAGATTTTGTTTATTAATTGATTGTTTGTTTTTACTACAAAATCTGCAATAGATACATATGTAAATACTAGATATCCTAAATCAGAATTTTAAGGTATAGTCGTCGCCAAGTACGTAGCCAGGCGGGCGCCCCCCCCCCCTTCCGGGCCAGGTAGAAAAGATGTCACGAATGGCACATTTCTAAAGCGATTTCGTGGGTAGTGGAAAAGTTTTGCGCGCAGGCGCGCATTTCCGCACCCCGCACCTTCTTATTGTTATGTACGCTTCTGGAGTGTAAATATCGCTACAATTTGTTACGTTTTGTGCCGATTATCATGCATTCAGGTATATAAAATGTAGAGCAAACATTGGTGCCAATTCCAATTACGCCATGGCGCGCGCCTGCAAATGGCGTCAGCGCATACCTCCATTCCGTTATTATGGGGGCCAAATTGTGCGCCCCCCGTTCGTCGACCTCCGTATAAACTGGTGGAAAATATAAATGAGAAAATCACTTAATTGTATTTCACAAATCCCACATGCAACCTGTTAGGCTCTCATCTTGTGTGAGGGTGCCCCCAAGTATTTACTACATATACCCTAGGGGGCACCCCCCTCAGGCTGCCCTTGCTGCAGAAAAAAAATTTTTTCAACATTTTTTCTGGAAAATATAAATGAGAATTCATACAAATTTTTGTTCCTGAAGAAATTTTTATTTTTAATATCTTTTTTTCTGGATATTTGAGACCAAAAAGTTTTTTTAACATTGGTAGATTGTAAGTATGTTTAACTTTTCTACCCCCTCAGAACCCCCCAAAGCCCCACACAATGATGGCGTTGTTGATCAAATCCAAAAAAATTTTTTGAGAAAAACATAGGTTTGAAAAAGTGGACAATCCACTATCCCAAGCTATTCATGGATTCATCACATGGGGGCCAGAATTGGCTCGCTCACTGTCAGGGGCAACATATGTCTGCTCCTGGGCCCCGTTTTTGCACTTAAGTATTTTTTATAGCAAATGATAAAAACAGCCCTGTGTAAAGAGGGCACTTGCATGACAGCGCGTCCGGCACCTGCAGTGTCGTGATGCAAATTACAAAATACTTGTGCCCATTCAATGTGGGCACTAATTATCTGATAAAAACCTGTAGGGGCCAATGGGCAAGTGCCCTGTATCTAGTGTGAGTGGGCCAGACAAATAAAGAGGTCATGTCCAGAAAATCAAAAATCACAGTTTTTTAATCACAACCACAATTTAGGTAATCACAAAGTTTAAAATCATTGTTGACATGGCTCCGTGGCACATGTCTGTATATTGGGAGTAATTTTTGTGAGGGGGAGTGGGCAGGGGGCAAAATATACCCCCTAATTACCAGTGGGTCAAAAGATGGCTTTGGGCAAGCCACAAGGACTTTTAATTTTTTGAAAAAGCACCAACACAAGTGTATTCATCACTTGTGTTGTCACCACACCAAAAAATATCTGCACACTTCACCACAGCTATTTTTTGTGTGGTTTTTTAAAAATTCTCATTTATATTTTCCGGGAAAAAATTGGCAAAAAATTTTCATCAATCTGTAGCAGCAGAACAGGGGGGTGCCATGGGGTGCCACTTGGCATATATGTAGGCAAATGTTGTGGGCACCCCCACAACAAATGGCAACCATATGGGACTGCATGTTCTCCTGTGAGATTGTTATGAAAAATGAGGTACCTGATTTCTCATTTAAATGTGCCACCAGTTTACAATCCCCCCCCTCCCCCCCGCTCAAAAATCGTGGCTACGTTCCTGGCCGTCGCAGAGTTTTTAGTGATTTAGTTTTGTGCAAGCTGTGTGCCGTGTCCATAGTGTGGCTGTGTGTGCCGTTTGGTCGCGAGATTTCAACCTCGACTTGCGTGCTAAAGTTTTGGTGGTGTTTTGATACGTTTTTTCTCTCTTGCTGGCGAGTATTCTGTAATTTGAATGTGCATGACTTGAGGGTTTTCTAGTTAAATCTGATCATTCCATTCTGCTTTTTGGACGTTTTTTCTACGACTTCTTCCGCAGTTTCTCAGTTTGGTTTATTGAGCTTTGTTGTTAGTGACGTCATGTTGTATTTCTCGGTCGATGCGGGACGGTCTACTGCTCTGGGATTTTCCAGTTAATTGAAAAATGTTTCTGATTAGTTTTCGTATTTTGTAAGTTTCATTACATTCATTATGCATATGTACCGTCTTGCTTGAATAATTTCCCCCTTGAATAATTCCCCCCTTGAATAATTCCCCATCTTGAAAATTCCCTCTGAGACGAGTGAGGAAAAAAATAAGCCCCCCTTTGAATTCATATTAATTATCAATTTGTTATGTCCAATTTAAACAAAAATGACATGTTATTATGTCGATAAAGCATATTTTGTGGAGTATGTCGCTAGAAACATGCTTCAAAATTATCACCCCCTTGAATAATTCGCCCCTCAAATACTCCCTCAAAAAAGTTTTACGAAAAAGAATTCCACGGGAATTATTCAAGCAAATACGGTATATGTAAAACGAGTATTTTCAGATGTAAAAGCCGGCTTTTTATGCTCATTTTTAGCTGTTGCAGTATGTAATGTTTATGTGGAGTGAGCCGGCTGTAGATTTAAGAATGGTTATCAGTCTTGAATCGGATGGGGTTTTTAGTGTTTTAAGTCTTGAATCGAATGGGGTTGTTAGTGTTTTAAGTCTTGAATCGAATGGGGTTTTTAGTTTTTTAAGCACATTAGCAAGGTGCACTATTTTTTTGTAGCCGTCAATATTCTGCGATGTATTCTTGAAAAATGTATTCTTCTGTGGCAAGTGTGATCAATAAAAATACTATGTATGTAATAATTAATTGCGAAACTTATCTCATGATTCTATGCATTAAATTGTGGTAGGATTCTGCGCCTACTTTGCGGTCCGCTGAGTTCGCCTGGAAAATTTTTGGAAATATGCACTAAGGTGCGACCACAACGAAACTACCCTAGAATTACTGCGGAACAGGGGTCTCCAAGATTTTGGCCCTCGCGTGGTCTGGATAGATAGCAAATCGCTCCTCCGGAGAGATAGATAGCTGGAAAAAATTTTCTGGGGGAGCTGGCGGGGGCACAATATAATGGTTCAATAATGGTTTAAAATGGTTCAAAATAGGTATAAAACCATGCTTATAGCCGGAAAGGTGAAAGGTGAAAACTTTCACTGAAAGGTGAAAAACTATAAAAAGGTGCGAAAATTGGGGCAAAATTTCTCAAAAACCACTCCAGATAGATAGCTGAACGATTTGGGGGGGGGGTCTTTGGGGGTAGTAGCCAAAACTTTTGTCTCGGGATAGATAGATAGCTGAGCGGCCTCCGGGATAGATAGTGCGCTGGCCGATTTGGGGGGGGGCAGCCCCCCCCCCCCCCCAGTAGACCCCTGCTGCAGCACCTCCAGCACGGCGCGGTGCCTTTCGGCGCTAGCACCAGCAACCTGCCGATGCTCCTCGGTGCCGGTACCTTTGTATACTTTTTAGGAAAGGCACCGGTGACCCTTTGGCAGATAATCGAAAAGGCATAAAAAAAGCATTTTTAATTTTTGGCGGGACGACCGTCCCGCGGCGTGTCATGGTCCCGTCAACGGGACGCTACAAACAGCCTGTATCGTATGAATTTTTATGAAATAGTTTGACTACTGAACTTTTGGCATTTTGCATGTTATTTGACTAAATTTGTACACAGTTTGCATGACATTTAACACTTGGCAGTTGACAGAGTCCGTGCGTGACTGCCCCCACGCCTCACTTTTGAACTTAGTGTCAATAAATTCAGTAAATTTATGTACAATATAATACGTGAATAATGAACATCGTTTCTCATTTTTCTTCCAGATTCAACCCTAAATTATGTAATTCAATCAATAGGTTTATCGTCGCATAAATTATTTCTCGTCACACTTAAGGAACATGCAAATTGACCTCACACATTGCTGAAAAATGACCTTGAATAGAGGGTGGGGCGTTTCTTCACTTGGGACTGATTCCATTTTGAACCCAATTTTAAATAGGAGAGGGTGTAGATGTGGCTGATAATCACTATAGGAGGAAAATTAGGCAGTTTGGGGTTTTGATGTGTTTTCAGCTTCAATAACTGGACGCACTAACTTTTTCACGTCTGTTGCATGACCCTAGAATGTAACGTGTGTGAAAAGTACGGGATGATACGTTTTTTTACATGATGTTAGCAGGCGCGGTACTGTGGAATGTAAAGTGTCCAAATACAGAGAATGTGAACTGACTAGGATGTGAAGTGACGCTAGCTCGTTTGTGATCTGTATGATGCAGAACACACGTTGAAACTAATCACTGAGTGACGTTAGGACAGGTTTTTATGCGTATACCGTATTTCCTCGAATTACCCCCCAGGGGTCTTTTTCAAAGTGGAAATTTCGAGGGGGGTTTATTATTTTTTGAAATCCCCGTACTAAATCCTTATTTGTAACGCACACAGACGTCGAAAAATGCAAAAAAACTGCCATTTATAAAACTATAGACTAATATAGGTAAGTACGTAGATGGTATAAACCCTGTTCTGACATTGTCATTGTTTTTCACGTGTGTTCTGCGTTTGCCGAGCTTTTGTCACCTACGTTCTCTATACACTTATACATTGGGGGTAGGGGGTTATAAGTTCATAGTGTCCATTTTGACGGGGGTATTTCGAGGAAATACGGTATACAGTTATACGTCTATAAACACATACATCCATGTAATTGTTTGATGTTTCTACGTCTGAGTACCTATGAGGTATTTTACAAAATTTTGACGACATATAGACATCCCTCGAATTACCCCCCCCACCCCCTAAAAATTTCCTGGCGAAATAATAACCCCCTGGGGGTATTTCGAGGTAATACTGTAATCGACTTCAACTGGGTGACCAAAAAGAAGTAATCTCATCGTTCGTTCATCGCTCATCAGACGTAATCTGATCGTTTTGTCGATCCATCACAGTGACATGCGCCAAAAAATGTACCATATTTACATGTCTCCTTTCCTTTCGCGAAAATGTACAAATGAGAACTGGCGCCTGTGACAAGGAGACGTCCGCAAAAAGTAGTTCACACCTTTGACTAATATTTAATGCCGGGGCGAGGAAATTGTAGATGTATGCAATTGTCAGTTGGGAAAATTGATAAATTCTTTTAGTGTTAAACATTTTATTTAAGAAAAGAAAATAGTTAAAAAGATAAATGAAAAAATATAAGAAAACGCAGCTTTGGCTTTCTATTGAGCTCTGAAAAATATCGAATGAAAATCTCATCCTGTATTTCGACGGTCTATGTTTCTAGGTCTATTACTTTCAGCTTCAGGTCATAAAATCACGTTTGCTGCATATCCACCATTGGGTCTTTTTCAATCACTCGACTTTTTCATCATTTTTCGGATCAGGAACATCTACCACAAAAATATTTTCTGACAGTTCCTTTATTTTCGGCGCAAAAATTTTCTAAAAAATAAAAATGTTTACCGTCAAAGCAAGGTGATCAACGTTTATATGGAATATTTGCAAATGTAAATATATATATGTATGCTAAATTTTTATTGAAAATACTTGACAATGGAGGAACTCACTTAAAATTACATAGTGAATACCTATAACTAAAGTTTCAAATGCCAACTCTGTTTTCAACACACTTACAATTGAACTTTTGTAAAAACCGATCACAGTCTATTTATGACAACACAATCGCTCCAGTGTCCTGCTGCACAATGGCATCCATTTATTGGAAATATGTGATTTTGGTGTGTTTCCAGTAACGTTAGCTTAAATTTGTACTTTTATCTTACTCAAATCGATGTTTTTTACAGTTATTCTTCAATCCAATAAACTTTGAATCAAATGGCTCGTACACCGTTACGCCGGAATGTGCGGGAGAACTAGAGAAAATGGGCGTTTGCCTCCGCGACAAGATTCTAGTGTCATCGATGAAACAAACAATAGAGAAACTTTATCAGAGAAAGGCAAAAATGCGACTGCTGAGATGCTTTGATGAGTCAGTTTCACCGAAATCACTTGAAATTATCTCCCCGTTTGCATGATTCTTTATAGCGTATTTTCATGAATAGGTAATTTTTAGATATTCTTATTTAATTTACGTCGTTTTACGTTAGGGAAAGACCAAATTTTTACTGTGACTGCAACTGGGTTGTAGAAACTAAATGGAAGCATTTCAAACAAAAGTGGTATACTTGGCGGACATCACATTAAGAATGGAAACCTACCATAATCCATCTGAATGATGAACCAAAAATTCTACAGTTTTTTCATCATTACATTTCATTTTTACCATGGAATAATTAATACTGCACGTTATCACTAGATTTAATTCATCAAATTATGGTAGGATTCGACATATATGTACTTTGGGTCTGCCGAGTATACCCAAAGATGGCAAAAACACACATATTAAATACGGAAACTCATTGAGTTCCCGTGTTTTTGTTTAACACAGAAACACGGAAACTCAACTATTTTGAAAAATACGGAAACTCAAATGAGTTCTTTTTGGAGACCATGGAAACACGGAAACACAAAAAATACGGAAATGTTTTTTTTTGTTTTTTGATCCATGCAATTTGAGGAACTTGATTTGAACTGAACAATGCGAATATATGCATACATAAGGTATGCATGTATGTATTGTGTATAACTATGTACATAAAGTATCCAAGTAGAATGATTCAAAAAGTATCCGAAATTAAAAGATGGTGTCGGCATCTCCTGATGGTAACACGACAATGATAGGGACTGTGATTGAAGTGTTGAGGAGTGTCCACCAGAGTCTGCTAGCTCACTCAATGCAGCTGAGGGAGGGCTCCTCACTCCCAAGCTGTCAAAGGTGTCTCATGGTCACCCATTTGGAACTACCACCAGTTAACTAATAAAAATTTTTCCAATACATGAAAAAAACGTGTGCAAAACCAATCTTTGATAAGAAAAACACTGTTTCCACTATAAATTGCCATAAAATGCAAATTTTTGTTCAAAACTTGAGTTTATACGAAAAAACTTGATTTTTTATCAAAAAAACTCGAGTTTTACTAAAAAAACTTGAGTTTTTATCAAAAACTCGAGTTTTTATCAAAAACTTGAGTTTTTACCAAAAAACTCCAGTTTTAACAAAAAATACACAGAAATAAAACACAGAAACTCAAGTTTTTCTCGTGAAAAAACTCAAAACACAGATATTCATTTTTGAAAAACTCAAAATACAGAAAGTGTTTTTATTTTGAGAACTCACCCATCGGTGAGTATAAATACCTACCTATTTTTGTGCGCCAGTTGGATCTCGATATTTCAAACACCTACAGAAATGGCTGTGCGATGCCATGGAGCAGGGAAGCCATGCATTTGAACAAATGTCTAGTGACATCGGTCTGTTTACAATTTGTAATCGCTTTTATATTGGTTACTGGCTACTAGTGATGAAATGGCGCCATGGCGATGGCGATTTTAAATGGCGCCATGGCGCCAGGCGACATTTTCACTGACGCTTTTTCAGCAATACTGGCTCACTTATTCGTGACAATTACATGGCCAACTATAATGTCCTCGTACAGACCTCGTGTTCAAAACCACTTGTTGACGGGAAAGCGGATGATGCTATAAGTGAACACATTCTCATACATTATGCGAATTCGCTCATTGGCGACGATTTCAGTGGAAATCTAAATCACGTGTCCGACGCGGCGGTGAAGTTAGTCAACATTCATGAAAACGACCGCAACAAATTCTGGCGCACGACAAAACGAATGGAGGTGAATGGCGCTATTTGGGCGCGCCAAAGAGTGTTGTGCCATGGCGCCATTTTTGCACGACAAACTTTTGTCGCGATGTTTCTTGCGCAACGAACGTCTGTTGTGCAGGTAGTGATGGAGTGGCGCCATAGTGCTGGCGCCCTTAAATGGTGTTAGCGCCATGGCGCCACTCCATCACAACCTGCACAACCAACGTTTGTTGCGCAAAAACAGTGCGACAAAAGTTTGTCGTGCGCCGGAATTTGTCGTGAGCCTCATGATAATGATTATCAAAACCAGAAATCATCTGCCATAAACACAGGGTTCATAATTTTGCTCAAGCCTATCATGCATCGAGCTACTTGTGTGGCAAATTTCAACAGGTGCTGCAATGTTTTGCAAAAAGAATGAAAGTTGAGAACGACCTCTTAGAGGAACTAAAGACTGTCGCGTGTGAATGTCTGCAGCAAATTGGGTGAGTCAAATACATTTTAACTACACACCCTACACCCTACACCTACACTTTGACACCCTACACCCGTGTATGGTCAGGTGGACATTTTTTACCGTTTCTGTTTAAAACGTTCAATTATTGGCACACACAATTTTCAGTCCTTCTCCTGAGTGCTTGAAGAGTAATGAGAAAATACAAAGTGAGAAATTGGCAACATGCCAGTGCAGTAGTGCAACTCTGAGCAAGCACGTTGATACAGCTGCGCAGAAGTGCTCAGGGGGAAATTTGAGATTTGAGGTTGGTGAAGTAATATTGAGATGGGCCAGTGGAGTGGGTGAACTTCAGTACTTCTGTATTTAGCATTGCGAAAATAGGTTACCTACCTATTTGGAGATATATACTTATACTCGGCTGACAGCACACATAGTATGAAACCCTACCATAATTTAATGAATAAAATCTTGTGATAAATTTCCTAATTAATTATTCCATAGTAGAAACGAAATATTATGATGTGTAATTTTGTAAATAATGTAAAAACTGTATAATTTTTGGTTCATTATTCAGATGGGTTATGGTAGGTTTTCTTACCAAGTGTGATGTCCGCCGCGTATACCTATATATACCTTAAAAAATCTCTCAAGCAGAAAAAATCTCTCTGAATAACGCAGAAAAGATTAAACACAGTTTATAAAATCAAATCTCCCCGGAGAAAATATAAATAAATATAATTTTTTACACTAATTGTTTTCTCGATAGTCTGTATTTGTAGTCCGTATTCTTCTCGATCAAAGAAATTCGTGATCATCAACCCCTCCATCAACTACCTTCGCGCTCAGAAATGGGCCGAAAATTATTACCGAACACTGGCGAAAACCGATTGCACTTCAGCACTGAATTACTGGGACATTTGTGGTGCCGCCAGCTCCAACGGGACAGATGTGAATGCTGATTCGGTGGATATGTCATTGACAGGCAATGAAACAGGTGAAAATATATATCTATTCGCTTTTGTATGTACTCGACGGACAGCACAGCTAGTATGAAAACCTACCATAATTTAATGAATAAAATCTTGTGATAAATTTCGTAATTAATTTTTCCATAGTAGAAACGAAATATTATGATGAAAAAACTGTATAATTTTTGGTTCATTATTCAGATGGGTTATGGTAGGTTTTCATACTGAGTGTGATGTCCGCCGCGTATATTAAAGATACAAGTAAAGCAATCGTGCATAATTATAAACTGAACATTTCCATTTTACATTTTCGCAGATGCGGCAGGGCAAACTCAGATGACCGGAGCTGAGACATCCACTCAAAGCAATTCTAATATCACTGACATGATAGATACCGGTGTTTCAAGCCAATTCAATCAGTCCGATGAACCTCCCAAGAACATCACAGGTAAAGTACACCAACACTTTCGGGCACTCTC
The DNA here is from genome assembly GCA_964036195.1 of Sphaerolaimus hirsutus. NCBI lineage: Eukaryota > Metazoa > Nematoda > Chromadorea > Monhysterida > Sphaerolaimidae > Sphaerolaimus > Sphaerolaimus hirsutus. The sequence goes on along the minus strand of OZ038452.1, from coordinate 11,225,813 downwards.
AGACCCTGTAAAAGACCCTGTAAAGTGTCAAAAGTTAAATAAAAGACCCTGTAGAGTGTCAAAAGTTATATAAAAGACCCTGTAAAGTGTCATGTGTATCCTAATCTTTTGACATAAGATTTGGATACAAAAACATAAGATTTGGATACGATAAAATAAGATTAGGATACCCAAGACAGGGTCTTTGACAGGGTCTTTTACATGACACATGACATTTTATAGGGTCTTTTACATGACACATGACATTTTGCAGGGTCTTTACATGACACATGACATTTTGCAGTGTCTATTACATTTTATGGGGTCTTTTAGGTCTGGGAGTGGCACCTGGTGTAGTTGTACATTTTGTGGTAGGTATTTAGATTGAATCAACTACCGCACTAGAACTTTTTGCATTATTTTACACATTTTTCCATCATTTGGAATTTTCATATTGAAATGCAACCGCTGGTCCAACAATTACATTACCTATTTCAGAAGCACCAATAGAGTCAACATCTGATCAGTTTGGCGGCAACGACACACTAACCACTGACATGGCTCTCATCAATGAAACATCTACAGAACCTCAATTAGATGAGGCCAGCTTTGCAAATGACACTTTACCCACATCGCCAGGGCCGCAGCTTGAAACATCGTCGCACAATCACACAGACATTGATGAAGTGGGGGAAAGTGATCAATTCATACACAACGTGACTTCAATTTATTCACAAAATGCAACCATTTTACCATTAGTGAATATCACTCTTGATGCGAATGTTACTGCGCCCACCGGTGATTGAATTGGTTTGGATATCTTTGACAATTTATGTAAATACAATGTTTTCCACTCCATTGCAAAGACTAGAAATTTGCAAAAGTCACGCTAAAATATCCGAGATATTGCTCATGTTTGTAATATCGATATAACCTATGGTTACCGATTTGTAGGCCACAACCCTCTTAAAAAACGCTCACGGTAGTGAAATCGTGTGTGTTTTAGTGGGAAACTACCCATATCGTCTCTTCCCCTCCATCACTACTGAATAATAATACCTAATCATAGAAAATACAATACCGGAGGAGCACAAATAAGTATTTGCACATGCACAGAATTATGAATACCATTTGCTAGATTGGTGTCCACAGCTTTTTAATCACACAGCAAGTAAAGGGCTGTCGTTGTTGGTGAAGCGCTCTCACGAAGCATCGAAGCATCTTCACATTGACACGGCCACATCACAAAGCACTGCAGACACATCACGCCACTTCACCAGTTATGCAGAGCAGTAGAACACGGCTTCATTTAAAATCTGCATCAGGTGCCAGTTCCGCAAAATGAGAAGTGAAATGGCAAAGGCGAAGTAAAAGCGCAAAGGCGAAGTGAAATGGCATAAAAATTGGCAAGTGAAATGGCAAAAGCGACAAGAAATTACTTTTTATTTTTATTTTTTTACTTCGCTTTTGCCAATTCACTTGCTGTTTCACTTCGCCTTTGCGCTTTTACTTCGCCTTTGCCATTTCACTTCTCATTTTGCGGAACTGGCCCCGGCCCCAGATTTAATTGGGCAGACAAATTTTTGCCCTCCCTGCCCGGCGCCGGACACGCCCGTCACGCCTGCCAGGCACCTGACACGACCAAGCGCCTGCCAGACGTGCCCTCACTCGTGCCAGATTTGCCCAAAAAATGGCAAACGAGATTTAATTGCGAGGGCAATTGCACGTCTGCCGGGCAGAATAAAAAAGAAAAAGGATAAAAAAGGAAAAATAAAAAGGAAAAATAAAAAAAGAAAAAGGAAATGCAGCCTCGGAGGTGCAGGGTGGGCGGTTTCCACAAAAATTCACAGGATGTAAATATTTATTTGAATTTTTTTTCGGGACAAAAACGTTTAAATAATATAATATTGAAGTTTAATTTATATGAAGTATAATGGGCTCAGGACGGATAGCATCGTCTCGGATGACGATAACGATGCACCTTGAAACACAAATTTCAACCATCCAAATAAATAAAACGCCATCTATGAATATGATGGTTGAATATTGGAAAAGTAGCAGCACTTCCTGTGGCACGTTTAAATTACGGCAAAATTGTGTCATCAAATATTGTGAAAGAACTCCTTGTACAAAAATTAGTCCTAATGGAAAATTATTGTCCTTTTTGAGATGACTTTGACTTTAAATTCAACTAAATTCTAAATTTATAAATGGTGCCAAATTATTGGTTGTTTCCAAAACAGTGCAAAAAAGGAAGGAAGTCATTTCGCAAGATAACACTACACCATCGGAACGGCTGGCGAAAAGACATAACAGACAATAGGAAACGTCGTTCGGCGCTTACTATTCAACCAACATATTCGTAGATTGCTTTTTTTGTATTTTGAATGGTCAAAATTTGGGCGAGAACTCGGCCGTAAAGTAAACCCGGCCGTAAAGTAAACCCGGCTGTAAAGTAAATCCAGCCGTAAGGCATAGTTGTACAAATGTATTTACGTTTACTCGATAAATACATATACTCGAGTGCTGCGTAAATACGTTTACGTTTCCTCCCGGAAAAATACCGGTACTCACTTACTCGCGTACTTTTTGAAAGTACGCAAGTACAGAAAACATGATGTAGAGCATTTTTTGAGTGCATAAAAAGCAAGAAATCACTCACACGAATATAAACGGCTGACAAAGTAGCGTAAAATAACAGCGGAAATTATAGAATTCGCATGGGTAGGGATAGCGACGACTCTCGCTTTCACCTATACTCATTTTTACGTTTTCCTAGGTACAAAATCGAAAAATTTCTTACTTTTACGCTTTCCCTGAGTATTTACAGATATTTACATTTACTCACCTTTTACACAGCGTAAAAGTTTAAAAATTTTACTTTATGTGTTCTGTACTCAGGTGTGACTAAAATAAAATACTTTACGTTTACGTTTACTTTGAAAAAAGTTCAGTACTTTTAACAACTCTGCCGTAATGATGCCCGGCCTAAAGTAGCACCCTCTACTTTATGGCCAGGTTTACTTTACGGCCGGACCATCCCCCAAAATTTGTGACTTTTTATTGTATGCATTTTATTGTATTTAATTGAGCCATTTTCCACCATGTTTTGGTCAAACTGGCTGAAATTTGCTCCATTTTGCCTATTTTCACCGTCATAATCGCTATTTTCGTCTATATGCACAGGTATATACCTATTTGTTAGCGTTTTTTACGATTACGAAATTTTGGCTTGCTGCCAATTACATACGAGGTATCTTCCATTTTTCTATTATTTTTCTTTTTTAGTCTTCAGGAGCAAAATTCCGCCCGACCCGCCCGTCGCGCCAGGCGCCTGACAGCTGCCGCCCTGCACGCAATTAAATCTCGATCTGCCTGGCAGTCGGGCGGCGGCTGTCAGGTGCCTGGCGCGACGGGCGGGTCAGGAGGGATTTTACTCCCGAAAAGAAAAAGAAAAATTGGAGATACGTTTTATGAAAACTTGGCAGCCGGCCAAAATTTTCTAAAACGCCATAAATATAAAAAAAATATGTATATAACGATGTATAAAGATGAGAATAACGGTTATGAAGGTCACAGTTATGTAAATGGAGCGAAATTGAGCGATTTTGGCCAAAAAGGGGTGGGGGGCGGGCGAGGGCATGCCTGTCCAATTGAATCTCGAATTGCCAGACACACCCGTCATGTCCTCCCTCTCAGGGATAATCTGCCCAATTAAATCTGGGGCCACTGGTATGACAGCATGGTCTTGCACATTATTTGACAAACTGTACGTAAATATCGCACGTATCCAAAAAATGTATTTTTTTGAAAAAATAACGAAACCGATCGGTTGCTTGGCAAACGTTTGCTACCCACTTGTGTGAACATCAGGATTTCGGTCGAAAATTTTCCGAAACACACGAATTTCTGGTGCAAGGTGAAACGAATGCTATAGAACAGTAATTTTTCGTACCTGTTTCACTAATTGTTGTAAATTAAAACACGATTAAGTTGCATTTTTCAACCAAAGTCAAACTATTCCGATTAAATTTAAAACGTCATATTTCTGGACTGGAACGAGTTCACTAATGATAACTTGGCAGCCGGCCAAAACACTTTTTGGATAGACCGATTTGTACACATACACCACATACATGTGTGTTGACGGCCATTAGTGCCCATTCCTAGTCGCTTAATTGCATTGCGTGGCCATTATTGGTGACGCCGACGGAAATCATGCGCCTTTAACTCTCGTTCGTACAATATCCTATTGTATCCAGCTGTATCCACTACATACTTGGACTTAAGCCAAGTTCACAGACGTGACCCGATCCGTTCGATTAGCGGGTCGACAAAAATGCAGCCGGTCGAGGTGAGCCAACGCTTGGATGTGCTAGTCACTTCTTATTTATTGCGTCGCGGCTGTCGCGGCGCGGCCGAGCAGTTCGTGACGTTTCTGGACGCGTTCAATGATGGTTTGCTTTTTCGTTGGTTCTTTTCAAACCTTCATTAGCCTTGGCAATTGTCCAAAGAAACCGTGCAGAAGCGGGGGAGTTCGCCGCCAGCGCGTCGAATGTGAATGAACAGATTTTGAGTAGTGTTGACGCTCGGCTGTATGGCAAGACGCTGGAGCAGATAGTGCGGCTGTTCGTGGACGCTTTTGCAAACGATGATCATCCGGCAGGTGACAGCGGTTGGTTGGGAGCATATTTGCAATGTTCATTTCAAACAACTGATAAGCCAGGTGCCAATTTTGTGGTGCTTCAAATGAGGATTTTTTAAAGAAATTTTAAGGCGATAATTAAGACGACAAATTGTCACTTCTTAAATAACTTTCAACTTGTTACAAGCAACTTCACTTGTTCGTTTTTTGTCAGTTAATACCTTGACGGGATTTGGTCGTTTTTAGTTATGCCTTTTTGCCAGATCGTCGTGTGAAACATACGGAAAACGCATCACAAGAATTTGCATCATCCTACCTAATGATTTACGGCACCCCCCCCCCCGAAAGCGTGGCTGTCGATGCACCAATTATCATTTCCAATTGCACGCAGAATCACGAGCGAACTGCTCTAGCTACGCGTCGCTGTCGAGCGTGCACACGGCGCTGCAGGCTGCCCTCGCCGAAGTTAAATTCGCTTTGGTTGCAAATGCCCAGATGCCGTGCGGCCAGACGAACGTTGTAAGGAACGCAAAGATACTTTCAAAGGTGAGTAGTCTTCTTTTCTTAGAGGATGGATTGTCTATCTAGATGTCCTTACCTGTCTGATGTTTTTTGCTGCAGACACGTTCGCAGTGGACGAGGGACGCCTGTCGGTTCAGAAAAAAGCCGCGACCCACCAAGAATCCACCGGAGCAGGGTGTAAATTCACAGAAACCGCTATCGACTTGTAACGAGAACGTTGATGCGAACACGGTTAGTCACGTCAGGGTACAACTTCGCGGCTTTCGTCAGGCGTATCTTGAATTTTGACTTTCCTGGGTGTTGGATACGTAGAAATTGCTCCTCCGGGGGATAGATAGCTGAAAATATATTTTGGGGGTTGCCGGTCCAATATATCGGGTTTTCCTAGGTGTAGAAGGTAAAAATCGCTAAAAATATAGCTAAAATGGGTAAACAAGCAAATATTGCTGCACATGCATAATGTTTTTCACGGTGAAAAGATGCAAAAAAATTATGAAAATTAGCGATTTTAAGCGAAAATTGGGGTAAAATCAAACATCGCTCCAGATAGCTGGACAGCTGGCCGATCGGTTGGGGGGGGGTCAGGAGATAGTAGTCAATATTTAGCCTTCAGGATAGATATATAGCTGGGCGATTATCTGCGGGGTTACCCTCCAACCCCCTATGCGAACGTCCTGGCTATCGCTAATCCTGAATTGACCTCATCACACGCAGAATGCGTATTCAGAGCAGTTAAACGCGAGTGATGAAAACATGGATCTGGACTCTATTGTTACTGGGCTGTTGCAGAATGGACAGTTTGCTGAAACCTTGGCTGGTGTGATAAATGAGACTACACAGGATAGTGAAAATGTGTGTTTTTTCCAGCATTGAATTTTTTAGATGCGTACAGTGTCCGTTTCTGTCTGGTTGATCTGGTTTCGTTTCACAGAAAGAACAATGTGCCGCGACACAATGTGTAAACTCTGGCAAAGATGGTCAGAAACACCAACAAGTGAGCATTTTATGTCATAAAAATTGCTTCCGTAGTGAGAGGGTTCGAACTATACTGGCTTTTCGTTACCGATATCGATACTAAACTGACATTTCAATTTTTCGATTCCGTTATTTACTGTTATTTATTTTAATTTTTCGACACCTACACCCGATGTCGCCACCGATAGCGATACCATAAAATATTGAAATTTTGCAAATACTGATTCAATACTGCTGTATCGTTTAAACCAGCGTGGTGATAAGTTTGCTTCTTCTGTCCAGGTGGCAGCGGCGTCGAGTGACGCGCGCGTCTGGCAGTGCATGTACTCCGCGTTGGGCGTCGAGCCTGACAAACAGCTCGACGAGGTTGGAGCTGGTGGCCAACTGGGTCAGACTGGGCAGGAGGCTGAAAGGTAGGCTTAGATTAGCCTGTTTCATTGTTGCAATGATGTTAATAGCTAAGAACCTAATCGCTTTTCGTGTTCCATTCTGCAGCGCTTCCCCTGCTATTCCCGTTGCGGACAGCGGTGTTATTAGTGAAAGTACTCTGTCGGCCGGGACGGAACAGCAACAAAATATTGAACTGAGCAAAAAGAGGCCGACTACAAAAAGGGCCGCATCGCCAAAAAATGGTGCAGATAGACAAACGTTTGTATTTACTGATTTGACGGCGTATGCTTATCCGAATTTTCGATATGCACTTCTTTGCTGAACTTCCTTGAGCACTTTTTGACTTTCAAATCTGATCATCAAATTTTCATATACCGTATTTCCGTGAATTACCCCCCGGGGTTTATCTTTCGGAGTGGAAACTTTGAGGGTTATTTCCTAGTGGCAAGTTTGAGGGGGGGGGGTATTTCGAGCATATACAGTATATTCTGGCCAAGGTTTTTTTCAAAGGTTTTTTAATAAAAAACGTTTCATTTATAAAAAACCCGACCATCGAAACCGTTTTTTTTATTCAATTGCGCGCAAGCGCCTAATATCCTGTCAATGGGCCTCCATATACTTGTACAGTGTGAAAAATCACTTCTAATGAATTAGCCTTCCATTGTAACCTAATTTAAACACTATTCCAAGGCCAACTTCACTTGAAGTCACAAACGTTCGACAAAAGCCGATATATGTACTAAGTCGACACAAAACGGATATTTTTGACAAAAATCAGCACTTATAATGATATCCAATGGCTCCACAGCCATTATATGGCTAAAAAACACACAAGTACTGTCACCTGTCTCATATACCTGAAAATAAAACGGTTTTATTTTAAAATAAAACCCTTTTTTGAAAAAAAGTTGTTGTTTTTTAAACCCTGACGTTGAGAAAAACCCTTTTTCGGCCATCCTTAGTATATTCAGCATACATTTCAGCTCTGCCGCTAGCACCAGTTCAAAATCAGCGGTAGCAAAATGCAGCGCGACCACGCCCATTTCGGCTGAACAACTGGTGCAGTGTATGCAACAGTTATCCCAGCCGCCGCAATCCAAGTCTACTCGTAGCAAGCCAAAGAAGCGGCCCGATCAAAGTCCAACTGTAGATAAAAGCAGTACCGCGACGGCTGATTCGAAACATACGCCGGATGGAAGATTAGTTGATAAGCGTGTTTCGAGTGATCGTGTCACGTCGCCAACGCCAAATGTCAGTTTTTTTTAGTTTTTTGAACTTGCTAAATGTTTGCATAAAGTTTGTATGAATTTATTGCAGAATCGCGTGAGAACACTGTCGAGCCATGAATTTATAGTATACTCGCCGGGCGACGTTTCAGCAGAGCAGAGCGCTAGTAATGACGCGGAACGTGGTCTGTTTCATGCTATTTTTCATGTGTCATGTCTTTCGCACCTGTTGTCGTAGTATTTATATGGCTTGTTTTATGTGTGTTATCACTGACCGTTACCTGACAGCCAGGTGCACATTATTGGTACGCCGAGAAAATTCTAATCCATTTTTCACTACCCTCAAAATTTGTCCGTGGGCCACTTCAGGCAGTAGCCGCCGTTTGTCAAATGCTTTGCTTGTAGTCATACTTAAAATCTCATGTAAAAATACCTGTAAAGTAACTTCTGGACGTCTGTAAATCATCACTTGATGGTTCATACACAAAAAAACGGTGAATACGACGATTCGCTGTAAATTGAAACATGCGTTTGAAATCTGTCATGCCGTACGTAAACGTATATTTTGAGGGATCCTTATCTGGGAAAATCATCACAAAAATTCCTTTCTCACCACACACAATTTCAAAAATGCACTTAAACCATGTTCCAATTTGGCGTCTGTATCAGGGGTATCTTGAATTTTGACCCTCCGAGTCTGGTATGTATGTATGTGTGTGTATGTGTTGTTATGTGGCCCAAGTGTTGTCCTGTTTGAGTAGACTTTTTTGGGAAATAGATATTTTCATTTATTGGATTTAGAGTATATTTCACACACATTTGTAAGTTGTAGTTGACATTCACGCAACATGAATTCATTCGCAACAGACCTGGTAGTTCTGCGCGTGCGCGACGACGATTCGGTTACGGCCACTCCAGCGGCATCGCAGACGAACAGCGCCAGCGAGAGTAGTTCCGATTTTGCGACAATGTTGGACGAGCTCAAAGCCAGCGCTGAGAATGCTTGGAACTTTACGCTGTGCATACAGGTGGACGAAAATGAGAAGGATAATTCGGTTGGTAGTTGACGTTTGTGCCCCACGCTGTGTCGTATTCGTATTGAAGTAGGGTTTAAACGGTATCTCTATCCCGAATCCCGATCCAGCGATCCAGATCACATCCCGACGCTCCAATTCCGATCCCAAAATTCGAAATGCCGATCACCATTCGATAAATTTTCAAATCTCGTTTCCTATAAAAAATTACGCGAATGTTTTGATGGTTCACGTATTTAGTTGCCGCAAAAAGCAATGCTCGAAACTTTTGAAAATGCCCCGTTCTGCTGCCAGTTTTCCATCTGTTATTTTCTCATGCATTGCGTGGGGTTGGGCATTGGGCTACGCATTGTGACCCCACTAGCTGGATGTCAACTGAATTCATGTCAACTAAATTTGGGTTATTATACGATTTCCAATTTCCTTAATATGTGTTTGAGCATAGTTAATTTTATATAGTGACACTAAATTTTCATTGTTTCTCTTAAGCGTAATGCTTAAAAAAAATTCCTGTGTTTTTTAGTTGACATTAGTTGGCATTCAGGTACCAAAAATGTGCGATGTCAACTAGCTAGTTGGGCCCATTCACGCCTACATCAGGCGTGCATGTGAAGATATTGTATGCGGGTTGTCGTACTTCATTTGAGTGTCTCGAGCTTTTTCGTTTACCAACTTGACGAATCGATTTTTTTCTCAGGAAAAGTCGGGCAGAAAGCGTATCGTAAACGGAGAAAATAGCGATAGTGCGGTAAAAAAGGGCTCGAAAAGGCAAAGGGTACTCGCGAAGTTGCATGGCACTGCATAGATAGACGTCAAATCGTTGTTGTGGATAAATGTGTTGTGATATGTGTGCTGGCTTGCTTTGTGTTTTTGTAGTCACACAGATCAGCGGCAGGCAGGGGTCTCCAATGGGGGGTTGAGGGGTTACCCCCTCGTATCGCATATAGACATATATGGTTGGAAAGAAAGTTCTCTCCAATTCTAGAACTTCCTTTCAGTTATAGTTGGAATGAACGTTCAGCTCATTATCTATCTATTCCGAGGTAAACATTTTGGCTACTATCCCCTGAACCCCCCCCCAAATCGGCACATGAACTAGTGATTTTGCAGGTGAAAATTGATTAAAAAGTGTTAAGAATAGTTTTTTTTGAACGAAAGTTTGTGGCATGTCTCAAAAAAACTCCAGATAGATAATTCGCTGGCCGTTTCGGGATGGGGCTTCATGAGATAGTAGCCAAACGTTTTGCTTCGGGATAGATAGATAACTGTGGGGCCTCCGGGATAGAAAGCCGACCGAGTTAGGGGTGGTAACCTTTCCCCCTATAGGAGACCCGTGCAATACGCTATGTGCCGCTTTATGAAATGTTTCATTTGTTTTGACCACCGTGACGTGAACGTGATTAAGAAAGTCGTGTTCTTCCAAAAAGCTTTTAGTTTCGAAAACGGGTTTATAGGTAACGTTTTTTCCAATCGCTTATGTTCAAACATGCAGTTGACCCATCACGTTTCTGTGGGTTTTTTTTTGTCAGTGTGTCACTCGAATAAAACTTTTTATACACCGGTGTTGGCTTGGGTTCGGACACTTAGAAATTTTTTATAAAAAAACTTTATTCCGCCAGAACTATTATCTCAGAAAATTTTGGCCGGTACCGAAATAAAGCCAAAACGTGTGACTACAAAAGCCATGGGACACCCCCCAGTATAATGCCATGTGGGCCGCGTAAGTGGCCCACACATTTTTTTATACACAATTTTGTTGCTGACTTGGGTTCGGACACTTCCTTTTTGTAGCAGTAAATCTGTCTTTCAAGGCCGGATTTTGGCTTTGAAGACTCTGGCTAGTTGCCAGAGTCCAATTCTTTTAATAAATCAGATTAGGATAGACTTTGATGACCTCATGTTCTTGATACTTGTTGGTTGAGTTAACAATCATTTTCCTCAGTTCCTCACACATGTGCATCACTCAAGCACAGTTGGCATGCGATTTTGGGAATTCAGCAGTGTGTAGGCACTGGGAACAACCAGGACAGTTACAGGGGGTTGTGGGGATGTTTTTATTCTCACCCCTATTCAAGGAAACCCCCCAAACTCAAGACGCTTAAGAGCAAAAATGAAAAATTCAAAAAATGTAAAAATTTAGTAGTAAAAAGGTAACATACACACAATAATTTTTTGCACTTAAACGCCTCTAGTTTAGGAAGGTTTCCTTGAATAGGGGTGTGTATAAAAGATTCCCCACAACCCCCTCTAACTGTCCTGGTTGTTCCCAGTGCCCTTCACACTGCTGAATGCCCAAAATCGCATGCCAACTGTGCTTGAGTGTGTGAGGAACGTGCACATGTGACGAACTGAGGAAAATGATTCTTAACTCACACAACAAGTGTCGAGAAGCATGAGGTAAAAAAGTCTATCCTAATCCGATTTTTTTAAAGGAATTGGACTCTGGCAGCTAGCCAGAGTCTTCAAAGCCAAAATCCGGCCTTGAAAGACAGATTTACAGCTACATAAAGGAAGTGTCCGAACCCAAGTTAGCTATGAAATTTTGCCAGATCGTCGTGTGAAACAGGAAAACGCATCACAAGAATTTGCATCATCCTACCTAATGATTTACGGCACCCCCCCCCCCCGAAAGCGTGGCTGTCGATGCACCAATTATCATTTCCAATTGCACGCAGAATCACGAGCGAACTGCTCTAGCTACGCGTCGCTGTCGAGCGTGCACACGGCGCTGCAGGCTGCCCTCGCCGAAGTTAAATTCGCTTTGGTTGCAAATGCCCAGATGCCGTGCGGCCAGACGAACGTTGTAAGGAACGCAAAGATACTTTCAAAGGTGAGTAGTCTTCTTTTCTTAGAGGATGGATTGTCTATCTAGATGTCCTTACCTGTCTGATGTTTTTTGCTGCAGACACGTTCGCAGTGGACGAGGGACGCCTGTCGGTTCAGAAAAAAGCCGCGACCCACCAAGAATCCACCGGAGCAGGGTGTAAATTCACAGAAACCGCTATCGACTTGTAACGAGAACGTTGATGCGAACACGGTTAGTCACGTCAGGGTACAACTTCGCGGCTTTCGTCAGGCGTATCTTGAATTTTGACTTTCCTGGGTGTTGGATACGTAGAAATTGCTCCTCCGGGGGATAGATAGCTGAAAATATATTTTGGGGGTTGCCGGTCCAATATATCGGGTTTTCCTAGGTGTAGAAGGTAAAAATCGCTAAAAATATAGCTAAAATGGGTAAACAAGCAAATATTGCTGCACATGCATAATGTTTTTCACGGTGAAAAGATGCAAAAAAATTATGAAAATTAGCGATTTTAAGCGAAAATTGGGGTAAAATCAAACATCGCTCCAGATAGCTGGACAGCTGGCCGATCGGTTGGGGGGGGGGGTCAGGAGATAGTAGTCAATATTTAGCCTTCAGGATAGATATATAGCTGGGCGATTATCTGCGGGGTTACCCTCCAACCCCCTATGCGAACGTCCTGGCTATCGCTAATCCTGAATTGACCTCATCACACGCAGAATGCGTATTCAGAGCAGTTAAACGCGAGTGATGAAAACATGGATCTGGACTCTATTGTTACTGGGCTGTTGCAGAATGGACAGTTTGCTGAAACCTTGGCTGGTGTGATAAATGAGACTACACAGGATAGTGAAAATGTGTGTTTTTTCCAGCATTGAATTTTTTAGATGCGTACAGTGTCCGTTTCTGTCTGGTTGATCTGGTTTCGTTTCACAGAAAGAACAATGTGCCGCGACACAATGTGTAAACTCTGGCAAAGATGGTCAGAAACACCAACAAGTGAGCATTTTATGTCATAAAAATCTGTCATGCCGTACGTAAACGTATATTTTGAGGGATCCTTATCTGGGAAAATCATCACAAAAATTCCTTTCTCACCACACACAATTTCAAAAATGCACTTAAACCATGTTCCAATTTGGCGTCTGTATCAGGGGTATCTTGAATTTTGACCCTCCGAGTCTGGTATGTATGTATGTGTGTGTATGTGTTGTTATGTGGCCCAAGTGTTGTCCTGTTTGAGTAGACTTTTTTGGGAAATAGATATTTTCATTTATTGGATTTAGAGTATATTTCACACACATTTGTAAGTTGTAGTTGACATTCACGCAACATGAATTCATTCGCAACAGACCTGGTAGTTCTGCGCGTGCGCGACGACGATTCGGTTACGGCCACTCCAGCGGCATCGCAGACGAACAGCGCCAGCGAGAGTAGTTCCGATTTTGCGACAATGTTGGACGAGCTCAAAGCCAGCGCTGAGAATGCTTGGAACTTTACGCTGTGCATACAGGTGGACGAAAATGAGAAGGATAATTCGGTTGGTAGTTGACGTTTGTGCCCCACGCTGTGTCGTATTCGTATTGAAGTAGGGTTTAAACGGTATCTCTATCCCGAATCCCGATCCAGCGATCCAGATCACATCCCGACGCTCCAATTCCGATCCCAAAATTCGAAATGCCGATCACCATTCGATAAATTTTCAAATCTCGTTTCCTATAAAAAATTACGCGAATGTTTTGATGGTTCACGTATTTAGTTGCCGCAAAAAGCAATGCTCGAAACTTTTGAAAATGCCCCGTTCTGCTGCCAGTTTTCCATCTGTTATTTTCTCATGCATTGCGTGGGGTTGGGCATTGGGCTACGCATTGTGACCCCACTAGCTGGATGTCAACTGAATTCATGTCAACTAAATTTGGGTTATTATACGATTTCCAATTTCCTTAATATGTGTTTGAGCATAGTTAATTTTATATAGTGACACTAAATTTTCATTGTTTCTCTTAAGCGTAATGCTTAAAAAAAATTCCTGTGTTTTTTAGTTGACATTAGTTGGCATTCAGGTACCAAAAATGTGCGATGTCAACTAGCTAGTTGGGCCCATTCACGCCTACATCAGGCGTGCATGTGAAGATATTGTATGCGGGTTGTCGTACTTCATTTGAGTGTCTCGAGCTTTTTCGTTTACCAACTTGACGAATCGATTTTTTTCTCAGGAAAAGTCGGGCAGAAAGCGTATCGTAAACGGAGAAAATAGCGATAGTGCGGTAAAAAAGGGCTCGAAAAGGCAAAGGGTACTCGCGAAGTTGCATGGCACTGCATAGATAGACGTCAAATCGTTGTTGTGGATAAATGTGTTGTGATATGTGTGCTGGCTTGCTTTGTGTTTTTGTAGTCACACAGATCAGCGGCAGGCAGGGGTCTCCAATGGGGGGTTGAGGGGTTACCCCCTCGTATCGCATATAGACATATATGGTTGGAAAGAAAGTTCTCTCCAATTCTAGAACTTCCTTTCAGTTATAGTTGGAATGAACGTTCAGCTCATTATCTATCTATTCCGAGGTAAACATTTTGGCTACTATCCCCTGAACCCCCCCCCCCCAAATCGGCACATGAACTAGTGATTTTGCAGGTGAAAATTGATTAAAAAGTGTTAAGAATAGTTTTTTTTGAACGAAAGTTTGTGGCATGTCTCAAAAAAACTCCAGATAGATAATTCGCTGGCCGTTTCGGGATGGGGCTTCATGAGATAGTAGCCAAACGTTTTGCTTCGGGATAGATAGATAACTGTGGGGCCTCCGGGATAGAAAGCCGACCGAGTTAGGGGTGGTAACCTTTCCCCCTATAGGAGACCCGTGCAATACGCTATGTGCCGCTTTATGAAATGTTTCATTTGTTTTGACCACCGTGACGTGAACGTGATTAAGAAAGTCGTGTTCTTCCAAAAAGCTTTTAGTTTCGAAAACGGGTTTATAGGTAACGTTTTTTCCAATCGCTTATGTTCAAACATGCAGTTGACCCATCACGTTTCTGTGGGTTTTTTTTTGTCAGTGTGTCACTCGAATAAAACTTTTTATACACCGGTGTTGGCTTGGGTTCGGACACTTAGAAATTTTTTATAAAAAAACTTTATTCCGCCAGAACTATTATCTCAGAAAATTTTGGCCGGTACCGAAATAAAGCCAAAACGTGTGACTACAAAAGCCATGGGACACCCCCCAGTATAATGCCATGTGGGCCGCGTAAGTGGCCCACACATTTTTTTATACACAATTTTGTTGCTGACTTGGGTTCGGACACTTCCTTTTTGTAGCAGTAAATCTGTCTTTCAAGGCCGGATTTTGGCTTTGAAGACTCTGGCTAGTTGCCAGAGTCCAATTCTTTTAATAAATCAGATTAGGATAGACTTTTATGACCTCATGTTCTTGATACTTGTTGGTTGAGTTAACAATCATTTTCCTCAGTTCCTCACACATGTGCATCACTCAAGCACAGTTGGCATGCGATTTTGGGAATTCAGCAGTGTGTAGGCACTGGGAACAACCAGGACAGTTACAGGGGGTTGTGGGGATGTTTTTATTCTCACCCCTATTCAAGGAAACCCCCCAAACTCAAGACGCTTAAGAGCAAAAATGAAAAATTCAAAAAATGTAAAAATTTAGTAGTAAAAAGGTAACATACACACAATAATTTTTTGCACTTAAACGCCTCTAGTTTAGGAAGGTTTCCTTGAATAGGGGTGTGTATAAAAGATTCCCCACAACCCCCTCTAACTGTCCTGGTTGTTCCCAGTGCCCTTCACACTGCTGAATGCCCAAAATCGCATGCCAACTGTGCTTGAGTGTGTGAGGAACGTGCACATGTGACGAACTGAGGAAAATGATTCTTAACTCACACAACAAGTGTCGAGAAGCATGAGGTAAAAAAGTCTATCCTAATCCGATTTTTTTAAAGGAATTGGACTCTGGCAGCTAGCCAGAGTCTTCAAAGCCAAAATCCGGCCTTGAAAGACAGATTTACAGCTACATAAAGGAAGTGTCCGAACCCAAGTTAGCAATGAAATTTTGTATAAAAAAATGTGTGGGCCTCTTACACGGCCCACATGGCGTTATACTGGGGGGTGTTCCATGGCATTTTTAGACAAATGTTAGGGCTTTATATGGATACCGGCCAAAATTTTCAAGAGTTATATAGTTCCGGCGGAATGAAGTTTTTTATAAAAATTGAACAAGTGTCCGAAGCCAAGCCAACACCAGTGTATGCATAGTGAACAATGTGGCCACGCACACTAGTACACCGTCGACATTTGGGAAACTTACAACTCATTTTTGTAGGTATTTGAGTTTACTAGCATGATTGAGTTTTGATTGCCATCAACAGTACTTGACTGCCTCCTCATTGTTGTAAACTCAGATATGTGCAAAACAGATTTATGAATTTCCTAGATTTCGATGGTGACAAGTGCTCACAGCGTCCGTCAATGTGTGTGTACAAATGCATAATGAATGGTACTTGTCATGTACGAAAATATATCAGGTGCCAGTTCCGCAAAATGAGAAGTGAGAAGTGAAATGGCAAAGGCGAAGTAAAACGGCAAGTGAATTGTCAAGTGAAATGGCGAAAGCAAAAAAAATACTTTTTACTTTTATTTTTGCCAATTCACTTGCCATTTCACTTCGCCTTTGCGCTTTTACTTCGCTTTTGACATTTCACTTCTCATTTTGCGGAACTAGCCCCAGAGTGCCTCGCTAGATCAGGTGTTCAAAATAATTCTGCGCATGCAAAGAAATTCAATTTGCAGTAATCGTGCTTATCGCTCTTTAGGTAAAAACTGTATTACGTCACTTTTGATAATTGTAACTAGTCTCCGTGGAAGAGCAATTTTTAAGCTTAAAAAAAGTTTTTATTGATCGAAAATATTTGTTCTTGACTTCAACATCACCTCAAAACCTAACGGCATGGATAAAAAATTAGATGAACGTAACAGTCATTGCACTTATGTTATGTTTTCGCATCTATGAATTATTAGATAAATAGGAACATAAGCATACTAAAAGGGGACGCTACGCCACCAAACATGCTACTCAAGTCACGAAAACAACAATCCTGGTGTTTTTGCATTTGAAAATGCGCGGTTGCGTGTAAATTTTCATTACACTTACATTTCATTTTAATTAGTGCATCACTGCCTTAAAAAAATTTGATCTGATTTTGATGGTGCTGCTATTTTGAAAAATCGCATAGTTAGGATCGGGTTTCCAGGAGTTTAGTAGGGGGGGGGGGGAGTTACCCCCCCCCCAAATCCGCTAGCTATCTATCTATCCCGGAGGCTCGCTCAACTATCTATCTATCCCGGTGGCAAAATTTTGGGCTACTACCCCCTAAACCCCCCCCCCCCCTCAAATCGGCCAGCTATCTATCTGGAGCGACTTCAATAAAATTTTGCCCCAATTTTCACTCAAAATCTCTAATTTTCGTACCTTTTTGTAGTTTTTCTCTTTCAAAATTTTAATTCATGTTCCGTATTGCCTATTTTCGGCTATTTTGTACTATTTGTACTAATACTTCCGGGTTACCTTCCTTATACTGCGGGTTTCCTACTTGAAGAAATCTCACTTTTTTATTTTGCACCCGCAACGTTCTTCCGCAAAGTTTTTCCTACACCGCACTTTTTCGAGTCGCACCATAAGAAAATGTAATATAAATTAAAGAGGTAACGTATACAAATAAATACGTAAATACGTTTCGCTGTTGAACCTGGGAACCAATAAATTGTGTAAACTGGGCATAGGTGGCATTTCCCGGGGGCTGCACGCGCGTCTAATGTAAATATCAGTGTCCAATGTTATCATGTGTTATCACGGCGCCGTTTGTAAATATTTACTACTTACGCCCTGTAAACCCTTGTCACGTTTTCTACTTTTTGCCGGGCGCTTTGTGGCCCTGATAAAACGCCAGGTTTCAAGCTCATATATGGCCTGGGGTACCCCTGGTGCCAGTCCCAGACGCTGTAAAGTGACATTTGCCATTTTACAGGGTCTGGGACTGCCCCCTACTCGCCGAACCATCCCTTTTCATTTCGCCAGCAAACTGCCTAATATGACTGGAACAGGGTGCCACTCCCGGACCCTGTAAAATGTAAAATTTGATTTTATTATTTTTACCAGTCGTTTGACACTTTTCACGACACTTTGTATGACTTTTGACACTACACACCTATTCACGTTTACACGATATGGGAGTGACCACTGGTCTGCTGGCTGCTGCTACCATGTTGTCAAACTTTTGGCTACAACCGCACAATCGGCGGTCCCGTAGATAACTTTGTCAATTGAACTTGAATTATAATTACGATTCATGTCAATCCGCGGTGACATTACAGATAACAGTCTAACATTTTGCGTGCCGTTGAATCAGTTATCAGTTAATTTTAGTTGCAGTTGATTATGCAGTCTAACAATTTATTCACTGCATTTTCACTAATATTCATAATTCTAACCGTTATTTATTTTCTATCGCAAAATGCGTGGAAGCAAACGGATTTGCGAGTTTATTTCAAGTGTGCGCCTATATTATGCCTAATTATTGCGTGCGTAATACTGGTTAAGCCAGTTTTGAAAGTGAAGCACACTTTGGCGCTCATTTTCTCAAGTTTGTGTTCTTTTTTAAAGTTACCGTATTTGCTACCATATTCCCCCTGGGGAATTTTTGTTTCGTCAGATATTTTTGAGGGGGAACTATTCGAGGGGAACTTTTATTTCGTCAAAAAAATTTAAGCATATTTATTTCTATCAACTCCTTTCATGAAATATGTTTTATTAACACAGTAACATGCCACTTTTGTTAAAATTAGGCACAAATTGATCACATCTCTTGAGGGGGGGGGGGGGGGTTCAAGGGGGAATTATTATTTCATCACACGATTTACGGGAGGGGGGATTGTTCTAGAGGGAATTATTCAATGGGGAACTATTCAAGCAAACACGATATGTTGAAACTTTCCTAGATTGCGTAATTGGTCGTAAAGCGAGTTGTTGGAAAAGTGACAATTACGCGTTTGCATGAATAACTTGTGAACGAGATGAGCTATCGCTGCCATATTGTCAGGCGTCCTTTCCTATTTAGTTGTAAATGTTGACCTAAAATTTGGCTTCAATCCGACCACCCAGTGACAAGTTATTCGAAAACTTATGGGGGCGTTTAAATTGTCGCACCCTGTACAACGCGACAATGTTTTTGAAGTAGGCAGACACCCCCTGTACCCCACACCTGCCACACACAAACATGTTGTTAAATCAAAATTAGGTACACTCCAGTGACTTTACACCTTGCACGCGCGGTTCACGCTGGAATCTTGCTAACGATATTGCAGCGATAAAGCAAGCGATGTTCATTAAAAGATCTGAAAATCAATTGCTGTTATAACGTTTTATTTTAACATATTCATAGCAATAGATTTTTTCATATTTAAAAAAATTAGCATGCTTTAATTATCATTGGCACGCTTCCAACCTAAGACATAAACAACTGGCAGGTCACTGGGGCAATTCGTGCAATTCAGGCACTGGTACTTCGTAGCAATTCAACAATTCAACTCGGTGTGTATTTACAGTCAGTCCTTTCTAAGCGCATCGAACTGATAAATATTCAAATAGGCAAACCTGTTGCATTCAGTGTCGCGCTCGGATCTCGAGTGCCACTGCACATATTTATGCTGCATGGGGATGTATGGATAACGAGATCTATTTTTTACAAGTACAAACTACAGGCTATAAAAAGGGCGAAACATTGTGATACAATAACTGCAAATGAAAACAGTTCACACGGGTCTGTGCCGGTGCGCATGTAAACCCGATGCGCATGTAGGCCAAATTTTCTGCATTTTTCCATCACACTGATATTTTATGAGTAAATCGCTTCTCGTAATGTCAATTCTGTGCAAAATACGCCGAATGGCCTGCCCGTCACTCTATATTTATGTATATTAACAGACATATCAGCGATTTTTGGCACCAACGCCAATGACGGCATACTATGTGGGCCATTCCGTCACCATGTAGGTAAAATTTAAGGGGGGGGCTGAGCCACCCCCCGTTAACTGGGCTCAGTAAACAAGCAGCCCCCTGCTCAAAAATCCTGTATATGTCCCTGGCACCCTGATTACGGGGTCTACATGTGCACCGGGTTTACATGCGCACCGAGTTCTCGCCGTTCACACCTCGTGGTTCTCTTTTACAAGCGCATACGATCCCACACTCAGTTCTGGGCGACGTGGCGCTGGCGCTGCACAAACTGAACCTGGCGCTGGGCAGTTGCTTCTTTGGCGCGGCGCACTTGTTCTATCTGAGCAACCTGTCCACGCTGGTGCCCGCGTACAGAATCAGGTACAGTCGGTGGATTGCGCCCGTGCTCTGCTGGCACGCAGGCTAGTTTGGGATGGGGGTGTGGTTTTCAGTGAAGGGGGCATTCCCGGACCCTGTAAGATGTTAAATGTCAGGCAGTGTCAAAAGTCATGTAAAATGCCGTGCAGACTGGCAAACGTACGTTTGCCATTCTTATGCACGGCATTTTACATGACTTTTGACACTTTGCATGACATTTTACAGGGTCAGGGATTGGAACCTGGAGTTAATTTCCTCTCGTCTTGGATGTGTTTGTGCCCAACAACATTGTCACGTTGCACACGAGTTTGAAATTTATCTCAAGCGTGTTCGGCGAGGGCCTTCGCGGTAGAATGTAACCCCAGCTTCCATGCACTTTACAATTTGCTATTAATCGAAAACAAGTTTATCGTGCACCTGATAAAAATATAACTTCTAATCTGATATACTCCGGTTACTTTACACCCTGCACGCGTGGTTCCCGCTGGAAGTGTGCCAACGATGGTTAACGCGTCCGAGTTTCATAAAAAGATGACAAAATTGATTGTTGTTATAATGTTATTCATTAACACATTCACATCGATGAATTTTTTTTATATTTTTACGGAAATCGCATGATTTAATAATCATTGGCACAGTTCCAACACGAGACATAAATCAGTGTGAGGGCAGAGTATTACGTACGCCGAGTATACAATGAATGTGGCTGATTGAAAAACTGATATTACTTCCGCACGCTCAACTTCACAATAATTCCAGGGCTGCTGTATTTGAGTAAAGATTCCATAATTTGGCGTGATCCGAAAATGGTCGCAATGTTGGCATTATACGGTATTCTGTTGACTTACATCACCATATCAGCAGTGGAGGCGTACTTGCATAGGAAAAATGCGGTACGTTTGTTTCTCTTGAATCGGTATAGGTAATTCCCAGTTTCGCTTTCAGCAGGGATAATTCCGATCGCGATGTTTTTAACCGGTGTGATGTATCATTCAATTACATACATAAATGTATCACAGCAAAAATGGGCTTGTGGATGAGCGGTGAAGCGTCGTGAAGTGTCTTCACACAGGCAAATCCACACACATCACGAAAATCTGCCTGAAGGCACTTCACGCTTGCTAATGTGGCGCTCCCACTCAGATGTAATGTAGGGGAAGCGTGTTGAAGCGCCAGCGCCGTGAAGTGTCTTCCACATTTTGGATGCGCGTGAAGCGCACGGGCACTGTGAAGCGTGTGGTAGACACTTCACCCAGAATCTCGTTATGGTGGTTGAACCGTGTGGAAGCGTGCCGCTTTATGCGCTTCACGAGCCCATTTTTTTGCTGTGTATAATACCGGGCACCCTGTGCAGTGCATTTACATGTCATGTGATAAATATTACGGAAGTCCACACATGGGAGAAACTTGAAATGTGGTTCTGATCCTTGAAAAAATCTTGTGGTGCTCAAATCTTTTGAAAAACGCCATTTTTCCGAGAAGTTTTGTGTCTCACCCGATAGTGAGGATGGCTCCTCTGTTTACGTTGTTGAGTCTTGAGTGTTGACTTGCGGGAACCTAGATTGGGGGTAGATGTAGAACTTGGAGGTAGATACTATACAGTTGAGCGGGTTGTGGGATAGATAGCTGGTCGATTTTAGGGGGGGGGAACCCCGACACACAATTGGATGCCTCTTCGCCCACCCCGGCACCCCCTGGATATATACAACGATATCTTACGCGCAGGCGACCTTATATACGGCTGTCGGCTTTGTGATGTTCTTCCTATCGGATTCCAGTCTTATCTTCAATGTCTTCCACCCGTGGTTCGATCAGAACCATTTCATTGTCATGATCACTTATTATGCGGCTCAGTATCTTATCTTCGCTGGTGGTGTGAAAGGTGTTTGAAAGCGCTACAGCGCATTGTAAATGAGAATGGCGCTGTGGACATTGAATAGTTGACTGCCGCTCGAGTCACTGCACTGCACAGTCACTGTGCTCTTTTGTGAAGTTTGTCAAAATGCATTTCAGTTGTCGGGAATGTATCGTATTTGCTGAATAATCTCTTTTCGAATAACCCCCCCTCCTCGAATAATCCCCCCTCGAATAATCCTCCCCTTTTAGGTGAGTGAGGTAAAGATAAGTCCTCTTGAATACTCCCCCCTTAAGGCATACGATCATGTTGTTTTGTCCGATTTGAACAAAAATGAGGTGTTATTTTGTGAACAAAAAATATTTCGTGAAATGACTTGACAGAAATATTCTTGAAAATTTGTACATAATAGTAATTCCTCCCTTGAATAATTCCCCCTCGAATAGTTCCCCCTCAAAATTATACTTCCCCAGGGGAATTATTCGAGCAGATGTGGTGTACTTTTTGTCTTCGATAGTTGATGGATGATGATGATACAGTTTTAATGTTCATAGACGCGCTTTGTTGTGATAGTGCTTCGCTTTCTTAGCTCAAATTGAGCATTGATCTGTAAAGGTATTTAAACACGACAACATTTTCACCCAGAAAACTTCTCAAACGGTTGTGGTAGGTAACCATTATTGTGACATTTTTTGGATTATACATTTGTTTATTCTATTCTTCGTTGTTTTGGAGTTTCATCCAAATCTCAGATCACCTTTTTACCTACCGGTGTGCAATATTTACATGTTGCAGCTATCGACATTCGATAACCGCTAACTAAAGATATTACAAATAAAAAATAACTCGAGTAAAATTTGCGAATATATTTGAATTCGTAAAGATTACGGCAGCTCACTTTCTCGGCAATTACCCAGTCGTTCCGCCTAGAATGAGCCCAAAACATTTAATCGGCCTTCAAAATAGTTCTGGTCAATCTTACCTCCATACGTAACGCTCGCGTGGGTAGTAGCGCCCCCAAAAGCGTTTGCAAGCTGGCACGTTGACGCCGGGCGCCCGGTTCGGGCAGCTGTTGAACTTTCAGCCCCGCCACAAGCGAGGCTAAATTTGTGCTGCTCTTTTGCTAGAGTGAAAATTAATCGAGCGCCAAAAGTGGGCGAAAGGAATGGCGTTGGCGCCAGCGGCGCTTATGGCGAATACTTTGAAAATGGAAATGTAACGCACGTTTTCTTCATTTGTTATTTATAATTGATGAAGGAGACTACGGTGTAACAACATAGGTATGTAACAAAACAACATCTGTGTGGTCAGATTATCGTGGCATTTTGGAGCGGTTGCATTTTTGTCGAATTTTCTTGTCCGCCGCTCGCGTCAAAATGCCACCGTTAGCCGACTGCAAACCGAAACCGAATTCAGCCCGTTCATTTTCTGCAGCAGAGTTTTGAAATGTCGCTCGGTATCGTCTCCGGGCTCCGACAGCTGTTTGTGTCGTGTCACCAAACACGTCGCGGCACGTCGCGGTGAAGTTTTGCCGGTGACTTTGCCGCTGTAGAAAGTTTTCTAGAGCGCACTGCTCCGCCGGGTGCAGTGCACTGCATAGGCGCTACCAATACACATCCGTGGGCGTGTGGCGCGTACTAGGGTTGGGAATGTGAAAATATTCGGGTTCGTATATCGGTTCCAAAGATTTTGTGGTATCGGGTTCGGGTATTGAGGTCGGGTCACGGGTTCCTTTTCGGATAGTACAGTCGGATTCCGGTATCGGGTTTCGGGTATCCAAAAAAACGTGCAGGGAATGGGGTTCGGTTCGGGTCGGGTCGGGTCGACTCGGGCTCCCAACCCTAGCGCATACTGCAGCATCCTCTACATTCGCGAGAGTCGAGTCGTTTATTAATTTTGGCTGTATGTAGCTACTTATTTGTGCGGCATATGTATTTTAGGCCGTTTCTCCAGATTTGATGGGTGCACAGCGGCCGAGCGATTTACCTCCCCCGCACCGCTGCAGTCCGGGTGCAGTTGAGAAGTAAACATGTGCCGCTGGTTTCGGTGATTGTCATGCTGTGGCACTTAGCACTGTAAACACATAAATGAATTAGTGTTATTGAATCCTAGCAACGTTTTGAAATCACTGCGCAGGTTCTCCCGCTTCATTTTTTTAACCTTAATTCTACGGCTTCTTCATTTCATTCGTAAATAAAGCTTGAATCTACAATTCGGCAATCCGACGTTTTTCAACCAAACAACTCTTCCAACCAGAACCAGCTTGAGAATTCACTGATCGAGTAAACGAGTAAAACTCAATCTTTATCTAAATCTATCGTGTCTGGGCGAACATGGCGGCGATAGTGCACACGCAGTACAACGACCCGGCGGGGCTGTACTCTGCACAGGCGGCAGCTAATGAGTTCAATCAGCAGGTGCAGGGCCAGGTGCCCGGCGCTCAGGCTTATGTTGTGTGAGTCCGTCCAACGAGCATTTTGTGAATGTGTCGTTCTTGTTTTTATTTTGCGTCCCTTTTGAAATTGTAATTACCTTTTAATAAATAGTACACTTTTTTATGCATACCTAGCCATATCGTATGAGGAACTTCGTAAATAAAGGCGCTTTGTATTTAAACAGCCGCAATCTCAACAAAAGCGTGTCCAAGTTAAATGTTTTCGTTTTAACTCGTCGTCACCAGCATCACCAATCAATGCAAACGAACATCCACATCACCCAAAGCCCTTCACGTCACAATCAAGCTTCTGCAGAATTACATAATGCAAATGCATGAGCCCTTGAGTAGACTACATCCGGGACTTTTGTCAAATCATTCAAAATCAACTCGAAAAAAGTATTTACACGAAAGAACCTGCCGACAACCCCCTAGCATTGAAAAATTCATCAATTTTTGGAAAATATAATTAATAATAATCTCAGAAAATATCTCAAGAATAGAATATAATTAAATCTCTCTAAAAAACCTGGAAAAAATAGATATAAATATAAATATAAGAATTTGAGAGATTTTCTGATATTTTTAAAATCTCAGAAAATCTCTCAAAAAGAAAATATAATTATGTAAATCTCTCTGGAAAATGGTGGAAAAAATACAAATCTCAAAAAATGTTATATTTTCTGAGATTTTTTAAATATAAATCCCGCAAAAAAAATTTTCAATGCTAACCCCTCCCCCAATGCCCACCCCAGGGGCGCGTCGAACACTGCCAAGTGGGACCCGGCCCGCTCGGCGACGTACCAGGCGCTGCTGGCGGACGAGGACGACCGGCGGCACGGCGGCAGGCCCGTCACGCCGCACTCGGGCAGGGAGGAGGAGCCGGCCAGGGGCCAGGACTACCCCCAGTGGCACGGCTACCTCACCACCGAGCAGAGCCCCAGCTTCAAGAGGATCGCAGGATATGGGGGAAGGAGGGGTGCGTTGCGCGCCAGTCACACTTTGATACGACTGCTTAAAAAGTGTGGACGAATGCACTTTCGCGTGGACCTTATTGGATATGTGTAGTGGACGTAAAAGTAGCAGGCGCCTGGCACTAGTGACAGAACAAAAAGGCCATGGCGCTTTTGGCGCTTGGCGCCGAAATTCTGGCGCTTTTTACACACCAGATAATTATGTGTGAACTGAAACACTTGTGGAAATTAGAACATCGAGTGCGGAAATGCACGTATTTACCCATGTACTTTTGGACTGAAACTCCTCATCCGATCACCCCGTCACCACAACAGCGCACGGGCACACGTACCACCCCCGGGCTGGGGGCCCCACGTCGCCTCCCCAAATCGTCGAGTACGACCACGGGGTGGAGGACCGCGGCGGCTTGGACCCCACTTTTGCAGCCAAGATCGCGCAGGCGGAGCAGCCCAAGGTGCCGCCGCAGCAGCAGCCGCACTGGGCCAGCAGGGCCGAGCAGAAGCATAGGTCTGGGCACGCTTGTTAAAACGTGTTTACGTTTACTCGAGTACTGCGTAAATACTTTACGTTTAAGTGTACCTACCTACATTGAAAAGTTCGGTATTTTGAACATTTATGGGTTAAAAGTGCAGCAAATAGGACGACTTTGAATTGTGTCCGAGTGATTAGGTATATGCTTGTTGTTGTTTTGGCATAGCTTTGGGACTGGAAGACCCGAATCATTCGAACCGAAAAAGTATTCATTTGTGTTCTGTGAAACCTAGAAAATATTGATCCGAATCATGCGAACCGAATAAAATATCAACCTAAGTATCTCGGCGTTGTATCCACCAAGTACTTTCATCACAACCAAAAGGATTCTTACTACGTAACAACGTTGCAACGACTCTCGCAGGCAGTGGCACGTGGTCGACGGTGACGCGTACGAGCCGCGTAACCGCGTAGCTGCCAGGAGGCACGAAGCCCAAGGCGCCCACTGGGCTGGCCGAGGTCTGTGCCGTGTGATGTGATAATTCTGCAAGTGGAGAAGTAAAAAAGTGCACCATGGAGAAGTGGGAGTGAAATGAGAAGTGGGATATGAAATGAGAAGTGGGAAGTGAAATGAGGAGTAAATGTTAGAAGCGATGTAAACTTTTCACTTTCTCTTAATTTCCTCACTTCTAATTTCACTTCGATATTAACTTTTTACTTGCCATTTCACTTCTCACTTCTCATTTTACCATATTTCTTCGAATAGAAGAGCGCCGTTCTATTTTTTTCGTCAACTTTTTCACCTGCCGTTCTATTGGTTGTGAAGGTTTGCCGTTCTATTAGTAGAAAGACGGTAGTTTGTTTTTACCTTTTAACTCGCCATTTCACTTCCACTTCTCATTTCACCTCTCGCTTCTCACAATGTTCTCTACTTCTCAACTTGCGAAATCGTCCCCGATCCGATTCCCGACCGCGCGCAGTGCACCGCACTAACCAAGTAGGCACTTTACTAGTAAAATACTCCAAGCGAATTTACCCTTGCAGGGTCGCACGCGGACCGCTGGGAGCACCACTACGCCGCGGACATCCAAAGCGGTCAACAGTACCGGCCGCGCTCCAGGACCCCGGGCATGATGCAGCACGAGATGGGCACCGATTACAATGTCTATTATGGGGGTGGTGGCGTGGCGGTTGGTGCATGACTGATTGATTGTGCCCACATACTTGATTGTGCCCATAGTTTACGATTATGAAATGCTCTACCATTTCGGTAAACTGTTTCACAAAACAGTACGAAACCGTGAACAACTCTGTACAGTGTTTCGCACTGTTTTGTGCACGCAGTTTACCAAAAATGGTCGAGCATTTCATAAGGGTAAACTAGCGTGTGTGCACCCATTGCGAAACAATTGCGCTCTTGTGTAATCTGTTTTAATCTCTGTAATCTCGCTCATCTGTTTTTTTATATTTGAATAACTAAAAAAATTTATATATATTGTCAAATTACCGAATCTCTCAGCCAAATTACACCCGTTTATTTTCTCAGTACTCGCCGGGCGGTGGCGCCGCTCGCCGCGCCAGGTCCATGGATCCCGGCGCCGTGTGGCGCGTGGCGCCGCGGCCCGCATCTGTGGTGCACGGCAAGGAGTGGCTGAAGCCCTACTATGTGGATATTGTTCGCTATGGGGAAGGTGAGAACTACAATGCCAATGTGATCAGCAACCAGCATTTGCATCAAACTGCCGCTGAGATGCACCATCCGAGGGATCAGTACCATTTTGGCACTTATTATGGCCAGGGAGCTGGGTTGGTTTTACCTGTTTTTCTCTAAATTTTACGTTCGATGCACATTCATGGCGTATTGGTGGCACACACACTACTTTACACATGTCTGTCAACTGGTCTGTGTCAACTTAGATTTCGATTTCACGTGTCGCAGATCGATCTTCCAAGTTCCAATGCTCTTGCCGTAATATTTATTTTTCAACATTGCCACATGTGCATTCGGAGATCGCTCTGCGACACGTTACTTAGAAATCTAAGTTGACACAGACCAGTTGACAACACACATGTGTCAACTAGTGTGTGGGCCGCCATTCGTGCGTTTTGACACATGTGATACATTGGCATGCAGCTACCATCACGACCAGCACCAGTACACCAACAACGTTTCCTACGGGGAGGGCACGGGCGGCGTGCACAACAAGGAGTTCGGCACCGACTTCACCAGGGTGACCCGTTCGCGCACGCCGGTGGCTCACCACCAGCCCATATCCATCATCCCCGTGCACACGCCCCAGCCGCAGCCCATTGTCCACTCGCCCAGAATTGAGGTTAGATCGTGTCGTGAACATGATTATCGTTGTGGATGGTAAAGCACAATCGTGAAAAAATATTGGAATATATATCTGAAAGAATTGACCGCTTTGAGTGCGTATCGTTGAACAACCTACCAGAGTTGTTAAGCGCTAAGTACTTATTTTTTACTCACCCCTGAGTACAGAAAACGTAAAGTAAATAATACTAAATTACTCATGGGTAAACGTGAGTAAAATATTTTTCTTGAGAAAACGTAAAAGTGAGTATTTTTCAGAAATTTTGTCAAAATTTTCACCCGAAATCACCAATTTTCGTACCTTTACCCTTTGTAGAAAAATAGCGCGAAAATATTCAGAAAGACAAGCATCAAACCACCCACTTTAATATTTCTCCATCCAGCCCCCAAAATCGAGCACGCCCGTCTGGCGCGACCCCAGCGACCACGCGGAACACGCGGAACGCGCCACGTCCGCAGTCCGCGCTGCGGAATGGAAATACGAATCCGAAGCCATGAGCAACAAAGGCGTCATGGAGACCGAATTTAATAGGAGGCAGGCGGAAAAAGCCGCGCCGGCGCCTGTTAGCCCCGCGCCGACCAAAAGCGATGTTGGAACTAGTTTTGTGGGCGGTGCCGATGCCGCGAGTATGTCCAGCTTGCGTGGATTTTCTTTATTGTGTACCGTATTGCCTCGGATTACCCCCTTGAATTTACCCCCCTCGAAATACCCGTAGGTCTGAGACACCTAAGGAAAAATTACCCCCCTCGAAATAACCCCGTCTCGAATAATGCACATCATGTATGCAATGTACATGATGTATCAATTGCTGCCAAATTGCATCGCAGCTACCCATAACCAGATTGTGTAGATATATCCCTATATTTATATGTTCAAATACCTTTATCCTGCTTGGTCTCATTTATTACCAGTATTGGGTATGTTTTGGCCTGTTCTTCACAAAAATTTTCTGACAAAATATCTTAATAACCCCCCTTGAAGAAGCCCCCCCCCCTCAAAATTTGCTGGCAAAAAGATAAACCTCATGGGGGTATTTCGAGAAAATACGGTATTTTTGTTTAACTAGACTTTTCAATTGGTTACTTTCTCTTCAGGCGGTTATCAATCTGTGACCAGCAGGGCCAAACAGTTCAACCAGGTCGCGCTGCGCAGCACTGCTTCTGGACACGCGGGAGGGGGAGGAGCTCCGTCAGGTGCGCACGAGTTCAGCAAGTGGAATTTACCATACGCCAGTGACTGACCACCTTGCACGCATGGTTCACGCTCGAAGCGTGCCAATGATGTTCAATGCATGCAATTTTCATAAAAAGTTAAACAAAGATCATTGCTGTTCACTTTCGCGTAATCACAACTAGGTATACTCGGCGGACATGATACTCTGCCCGCGCACTCATTTATGTCTCTCGATGGAAGCGTGCCAAGGATGAGAAAGCATGCGATTTTTGTATAAAAGATGAAAAAACATCTTTGTAAATGAGTTAACGTATAGCGTTAAGCCGGAATTACAGCTCAGCGGCGTTTGACGTGAAATGATGACGTCGTAAAATTGATTACATCAAAATAGACAAAGGTACAGCATTGAAATTTCAGAATTAGATAGTTCTAGTAATTGTGTGTAATGTCCCAAAAAATCTTTATCAAATAATCATTATTTAAGTAGTTATTAATTTAACGTCAAAATTTTTTGGTGACGTAAAATGTTTGACGTGAAATGTGACGTAGAATGTTTAAATTTTCAAGTAAAATTAATAACTTATTAAATAATAATAATTTTCTTAATTTTTTTTAGGACATTACACACAATTACTAGAACTATCAAATTCTGAAATTTCAACGCTGTACCTATGTCTATTTTGATGTTATCAATTTTACGACGTCATCATTTCACGTCAAACACCGCTGAACTGTAATTCCGGCTTTATAACAGAGATGACTTTTTTCAACATTTTATGAAAATCGCATGCGTAAAGAAAGCGTTGGCAGGCTTCCAACGGGAACCACGCGTGCAGGGTGTAAAGTAACTGGAGTATATACATTTTTTATCTTTTTGCTAAAATACCTAAAAAGATTTAACTATAATTGGCACTGTTCCAAATTGAGAACTAGGTAAATCAGTGAGAGTGCAGATTAACAAGTCCGCCGAGCATAGCCAATTGCTGCATCTATTACTAATTTCTTACTATGTTCACCAATTATGTAAATATATACCTATGTAGGTATGTTATATATATAATCTGTTAGGCCGGAATTAGAGCTCAGCGTCGATTCGACGTGAAATGATGACGTGAAATGATAAAAATTGAATTTTTCAATTCGCTCTAGTTGTGGCTGATAACACTCAGTATTGGACACGATTAAGGTATTGATTCATATATTATCCTTAGAATATTGTAGACCCGTAGCATGATCCACACTCGTGTAATTAATTTCACGACGACATTTCACGTCATCATTTCACGCCGAATCGACGCTGAGCTCTAATTCCCGCTTTATGAACCATCACGTTCAATAAATTCACGGACACCCAGGCATGGAAAACACTGGCATCAAAGACTGGCATGTGCAACAAGGGCCGAATTGGTACAGTGCATCTGGCGCAAATACAAAAGCATCCACCAGTGGGGAATATGTTGATGCGGAGGGAAACAAAGTGACGTACACCAAGGAACTGTATACCAGCAATGACCCAGGTTCGGCATTCTCACAGCCCACTCAGACTTGACATATCGCCGCTGCACACGCTAGTTTACTAATGGAAAATTAAGAATTTGGTAAACTCATTTATTAGTTTCCTAGCGCATCTGAGTTTACCGGAATGCGCTATGTTCAATCTCCTCCAACTGTAGTTGACGAACAGCTCATTTCGGTAAACTCAGGTGCGCTCTGAAGCCGAAAAATGAGTTTACCAAATTCTTAGTCTACCGTTAGTAAACTAGTGTGTGCAGCGCCATTCATAACACAAACCCCACCC
The DNA here is from genome assembly GCA_964036195.1 of Sphaerolaimus hirsutus. Taxonomy (NCBI): domain Eukaryota; kingdom Metazoa; phylum Nematoda; class Chromadorea; order Monhysterida; family Sphaerolaimidae; genus Sphaerolaimus; species Sphaerolaimus hirsutus. Next base: position 11,194,816 of record OZ038452.1, on the reverse strand, counting down.
AACTCCAGGCAAAGAGTACTCGATGCTCACTGAGGAGGAGAAAAAGGTCATGGAGCAGCCCTTGGAGCCAGGCGTCATTTCACGCCACGTGACCACCAAGTACTACAAGAAGTCGACCTTCTCAAACCAGCAGAGCACCACCACCGCCCAGGTGCCAATCCCAGACCCTGCAAAATGCCCTGCCAAATGTCAAATGTCAAGCAAAGTGTCAAAAGTCATGTCAAATGCCCTGCAAAATGGCAACCGAGTTGGAAAAAGCATTTTACATTACTTTTGACACTTTGCATGACCTTTGACATTTTACAGGGCATTTTACAGGGTTTGGGACTGCCCCCAGGCTGTCCCAGCTGCCCCGCAGCGGATGGCCATCGAGGGCCCCCAGCTGCAGACTGGCGAAATTCGTCCCGGTCTGACCGCTTTTTGAGTCGATGAATAAACCTAGTCTGAATCGCTCCCAGCGCATTTTGAGGGCTCGCATTAGCTGGTTTTAGAAACGCTTGTTTCATTATTACTCGCCTTGCCACGTGCTGAATAGGATTTCAATTTGATTTGCGTTTGAGCGTGCATTTTGGTCATTTTGGGTTTGGCTTCGCTGGTGATTCTGTTGTTCGTGTGTGAAATGTAGCACCTTTACCTGTGAATAGTCCTGGGAGTAGAATGGAAGTAGAAAGCTTCCGATCGGATCGTTCTAACTAAGATCTGTAAAATATCTTTTCTGATTCTGTCACCAAGGTCAGAAAGTATGAATTTACCCTTATTTATGTACCTAATTTTTGATGGTCGAATTTTCTTGCATACTGTTTATGTATTGTTTCGCAATATAATGTGCCCATGCACACTAGTTTCCAACCTAAATTTTGAATACTCATAAATCAGCTTTGAGCACATTTGAGGTTTCTAGAATGAGGTGTCCGTCAACTGTAGTTGATAATGACCCATTCTAGAAAACTAAAATGCGTTCAAAGCTGATTTGTGAGTTTTCGATAATTTTGCTTGAAAACTAGTGTGTGTGGAGCCGTGGGCACAATAAGAATTTGCTCATTTATTAATAGATAACATAATCTTGGTATGGAAGCCCAGCTTCCATTAGTGACCTAAGTGTTCCTCGTTAACCCACGCATAGTTTGCTACTTCGTAATATTTATACTTTTTCATTGCGTAATGCAGTAAAATCCGGCGAAAGTGAAACTTTTTGTGAAACTGGGTAATATTGAACTTAGCGAAGACAAGCAAACATAAATATTTCATAATAACAAGTCACGTTGGATCAAAGTGGTAGCGCAGGTCGAAAATGCGCTTCCTCGCCTGCGACCACATCATCCATTTGTAGTATTGTTTGGCGGTCAGCTGCAAAGCGTCACAAAAATTTTATTTTTTGGGCAGCGTTTGTGCGCAATTAAGCGAGCTACGAATCAGACAATCATCATTCCGTATAACCTATTTCCTCGAAATACCCCCTTGAATAAAACCCCCTAGAAATACCCCCTCAATATTTGCACACTGAAAAAGAACCCCATGGGGGTATTTCGAGGAAATACGGTATGCAACTATAAAATGTACTTGCAGCACGCACGCGGACCAAATATTAATGTAAATAAAAGTAGGTATTATAACGATTTTGCTATTGGAAGCAACCCGCAAAACCAACATCAAATAAGGCACTAGTTCTCAGGGTTTTCATTCTCAGCTCAAATTTTGTGTACTTTCTGTTTGAGCTGTGCTCTTGAAAGATAAACTCATATCTGAGCAAGAACATGGGCGCAGTGTCTTGGAAAATCATCGCTCTAGCGTAGTCGTATCTCTCAAGCTCCATTGTCGACGTGAGCTCGACCAAGTCTGAACGGCCAAACATATTGTGGCCACGCACACCAGTACACCACTGAAACTTGGGAAACTCATAAATGTGTCCAAAACAGATTTGAGTTGACCAGAATGAATGGTTTTTAATCGCCATTACTAGTACTCCTCATTCTGGTAAACTGAAATGTAGATTTACGAGTTCCCCTAATTTTGGCGGTGTACTAGTGTGCGCGGCGCCATTTAGGTATTGGAGAATGCAGAATTTGCACGAATTTTTGGAAACCTACCAGTGAGCGGCAACAAATTCCACCATGCCGTGAATTGCTCGCCGCTCTGCCAGCGGACTTTGGAAATGTTCAGGCCGCCTTTGCCGTCGAAAATGCTAGCTGGCAAGACTTCGGTGTATCCGGGAAACAGGAAGGCGAACAATTCCAGATTACGCAGACTGTGGGGCAATCGCAGACCCTTTAAAATGCCCTGTAAAATGTCAAATGTCATGCTAAGTGGCAGAAGGCATGGAGCATGCCTTTCAAAATGGCAAACGTACGCATAACATTTGACATTTTACAGGGCATTTTACAGGGTCTGGGACTGGCACCTGGTGAACACGTGGCTCACGTTGCCGTGCAGCAGGCCCGTCTGCCTGGGTGCCAATCATGGTGGTGATTCGTAACTATGGCAAAACCTCCGGCATAAAAGTATTTCAATTTTTAAGTGTTTTTTTCTTAAATAACTTTTCGACCAAGAATACATACTCTATAGCCATTCGGTGACCTATTTATATATTTAATTTGAATCGTTTCCTTACTACAGTCGAAAAAGTATGATGGATTTACCTGATAATTAGTGGTGAACGATTCGGGAGCTCATAATGATACAGGCCAACGAACACGGCTGCAATTAGTGCGAGCGTGTTAGCTCTGCCGCTTATTGGCAGCGAGAGGAATGTGACCATTTTTTGACGTCACAAAACTGGTGCAGTATAATTTTGAGTGGTCAAATCAGCACTGCCTGGTCTTTAGTCTCACTTTGGAATACATTGGGATGATGTGAAATTCATGGGCGCTTTATATTCTCTCCAGGCATTTATTTATTTGACATAAATAGGAGCTATTGATGAGTCCATGTAAATAGGTATCAAGCATTTGCTGTGCAAGGTACAGTGGTGCCTTGTTGCCAAGTGAGCGTGCGCTCCACTGCAATGTGATCGCGATTAGTCATGTAAAGGCTCCATAGCGCTGGCGCCTGGCGCTAGCACCAAAGCAAAAGGCACCATGGCTCGTGCCAAACTATAGAATACCGTATTACCTCGAATTATCTCCCCATCGAATTAACCCCCCCCTCGAAATAACCCCCCCCCCCTCAAAATGGTCTGGGGAAATTATAAACCCGCCCCAGTCGAAATACCCCCCTCGGAATGATGTACGTCATGTACATAATAAATACGTCATGTATGCAATGTACATGATGTATATTACTGCTAATTTGCATTGCAGCTACACATAGACTAGTTTGTGTAGTTTCTACGTTTTTATGTCCAAATATATTCTGTTTGGACACATTTATTACCTGTTTTGGGTACACAAATGCCTACTATTTACTTCAATTCTTACGAAAATTTCTGACGAAAAAATAATAAAAAACCTCGAATAACCCCCCTCGAATTAACCCCCCTCAAATTTAATAAGAAACCCCCATGGGGGTATTTCGAGGTAATACGGTCTGTACATGTCGCGAAATGTGTCTGTGTTACAAAAAGCTCAATTGCTTTGGCGCTGACGCATATATTTTATTTACGTCATTATTTTGCAAAAGAAACATTGAGCTGTAATCACTTGCGCCATGGTACTACCATTTTTTGATCACTAATCGTGATCATATGTGCCTGTAGTCGAATTCGCAGCCATCTCTAAGCAGCACCCAGTTATAAATATACTCGTTAGCATTTGCCAAACGTACACATACTCGTGTAGATAAATGTTCATGGTTTACTATAGGATGTACCAAATATCCTAAAATACGCAGGGGCATTATCTGAACAATCATATTACATAAGCGGGTTTTAGAACAGGGTGGGTGTGGGTAAAATTTTTTTTACGGAAAACGGAAATGGTAAAAAAAAATTTCCTCCGGAAAGCGGAAAACGGACACAGTTGACACCCTAATCATCACAATCACACTGCTTTTCTCTATTACTTACATGTGTTCTTTGTTATGCCTGTATTTATTTATGTACCTATTAACATGTAGGTAGGTAGTTTTCATCATTTACGTGCTCACTACAATTCCAAAGGTGTCAAATTCAAGGGGGTTAATTGGAGGCATACGGTAAATATATTGAAATCGGCAATGGGCAGACGGGTGGGACGACTGATGATAATAACCAGAGAAAATCACGTTTCCTTTCAAAATGAATATATTTAGGTAGGTATTCGGATCGCGCCACACACACGAACACATTTTTGTAAAATTCACTCCAGAATCAGACCAGGATTCATATAAAAATGCACCGTCTCTCACCGGCACCACCTACTCGCAGAACAGTCAGTTTTAGTGGTATTTTCATTTCGCGTATTTTTTAGCATTTATTTTCAATATCACTCGGAGGTCTTTATTTTCATTTTCTCAGCCAAGACAATCGCAGCCCTGGCTCTGGCGATTATCTGCGCCAGTAAAGAATTCGCTTCCCTGTAAGTCAACCTGCCATTTCGTCCGGACTGCAAGACTTCCAGTACTGATGGATTCACATCGATGTCCCCTTGCTGCGGTGAAAGTCGTTCATTTAATCTACCGGGTAGTGATGGAAAAGCGCCAGAAAAAAACGCCCCAGGCGCCAAGGGCGCCATGGCGCCATTCGGAAAGTGGGCGCCAAGCGCCAAGGGCGCCACAGAAAAAGAGCGCCAGGCGCCAAGGGCACCATGGCGCCATTCGGAAAGTGGGCGCCAGCGCCAGGGGCGCCACGGAAAGAGGGCGCCAAGCGCCAAGGGCGCCACGGAAAGAGGGCGCCAAGCGCCAAGGGCGCCATGGCGCCATTTGAAAAATAGGGCGCCAGGCGCCAAGGGCACCAGTATAAATAGGTGCGTACAACACCCTGTGTGTGCTAAACATGCTTCTACAGCACTTTAGTACATGCATTTACGTCTTAATTCACGTTCTCCAGGATTTAATTAACAAAAACAAGACTAGCAACAGAATATCTTTATATAAAATCCACATGACAAATTCAAACACAATGGAAATTGTCATTAGACAACAATCCATTCACTTCAAATAGACTTTTTCAATCAATGTTCCCTTGAAATGGACAAAAACGGAATTGCAACGATTTGAATCCATTGATTTATGATTCTGCAAGTTCGATGGTCCATCATTCTCATCTTCTGATCGGTCAGGCACATCATATGAACCATTCGACGAAAGATTTCCACCCACTCAAACCACTTTGTCCATTTTTCTGGCGAATTTAGATCATCCACGCATGCGTTGTTCATTTTTTTCATTTTTACAACGCTCACCTTGAAACCCTGCTGGCGCTTTTTTGGCGTCCTTTTAAAGCAGGGCGCCAGGCGCCAATGGCGCCACGGAAAAAGGGCGCCAAGCGCCAAGGGCGCCTTTCAGAATGTGGGCGCCAGGCGCCACAGAAAAAGGGCGCCAAGCGCCAATGGCGCCATGGCTCGGCGCCCTTTGGCGCCCTCAAATGGCGCCAGCGTCATGGCGCCATTCCATCACTACTACCGGGTTTCCTCGAAATACCCCCAGGTCTTTACGAGCTGAGGAAAAATACCCCCCCCCCTCGAAATACCCCTCATTATGTATGCAAGGTACACGTACATTTTTTTTACAATGTATTTATTGTAGCTTTTTTTCATCATAGTTATTTACACATATACGCTAGTTTGTGTAGCGATGTACGTTTATATGTCCCAATATTAGGTAATATCTATTTGGTCATGTATATTACCGGTTTTGGGTATGTAAAAGCGTATTCTTTAGTATGAATTTCCCGAAAATTTCTGATGAAAAAATGAACCCCCTCGAATAAGCCCCCCCCCCCCGAAATACCCCGCATCAAAATTTCCACTCTGAAAAAAATCACCCCGGGGTTATTTCGTGGAAATACCGTAGTTGGGCAGAAAACGATACGATAAGAGTTTGTGTAACTTGCTAACCTGCTGAGCGTCAGTCACGCTTTCTAGGGCGGCGAAAATTGTGAATAAAATGGCCACGGTCACAAGGGTCAGATTAGACATCGTGAATTCGAATTTAGGATTATCCTAAATTCGCACCTGAATTCGAATTTAGGATTATCCTTTGACATAAATACTCATCGGTTGAATGGCTGAAAGCAAAAAACCTTGTCATGAAAACCCGTCGGTTGACTGACTAAAGGCGAAAACCTCTAATTTAGAAAACAAGTATTTAGAAAGCAACTAATTTAGAGGACTCATTATTCTGCGGGTGCTCGTTAAGTTCTTTACATCGGATGTAGAAGATTTTGCGATATTTTACGACCTTGCTGCAAGTAAGGCACCGTGTGATCGATAGACAGCGCAGATTTCAAAACAATCGTGCACTGATTGAGGTGCAAATTCTTGCCCGGGTGTCAACTTTCCATTTTCCGGCAGCTGAAAATTTTTACCCTTTCCGTTTTTAGTGGAAATTTTTTTTTGACAGCCTAGGCACAACACCTGCTTTCGACTAGCTGTGTAAAATTTCAAACAATTGATAAAGGCATGATTCATAGAAAATTTCAAATAATTGATGCCCTTGCTTATCAGTCTTGTAGAACTACAAAAATTATTATTTTTTAATTTCATCTATTGTCGCTACAAAACACACTCTTTCACACCGTATGTTGCATTGCTCTATGTTGACGCAAGTAAATAGTAGGTAATTAGACAGCTCCGATGAAACAAGGAAACTCCGAGCATCACATCACAGTCATTAAGCAGTGCTAATAAACACCTTATCAACCAACCACCGAAGTATCCATTTACGTACCATAATATTTTAGAGATATTCTCGGGAGTTGAGGATTAGTTGAAAAATAAAATATTTCTTAACCTTAGCAGCAGAAACTAGGCAACAATGGCCCTACACACACTAGTTTTCACCGCGACTTGGGTGAAAACTGAAATGGCCACATGGCGACACTCGGCCTACTTTTATTGTATGCTCAATATGTGTTTTAGTTGTCAAATTTAAACTATCATTAATTAAAATTTAATTAAATCATTCCACGACAATGTTTAATTTGCTTTTGAAATTTTTTCAGTTTTAACCGAAGTCACGGTGAAAACTAGTGTGTAGGCACAATGACGCCCTAAGCAAATGGCGCCAGCGATAGAATTAAGCCACGATTGTTCCGGTTGTCCCGATCTTTTTAAGCGTTAAAAGATCCAAATCGGCCCAGAGATGGCTGAGTTATTGAGCTTTAAATTCAATATGTCAAATCGGACATGTAAAATTACCACCTTTTATAGACCCCTCTTATCTCGGGACTGGGGGATTATTCGAGTGAACAAAAATGTTGAGTCATAGCCCAGACCCCAAACCCCAACATACTCGAAGGGTACCAAAATCGGCCAATGTACAACAGAATTGGAAGACACGAACGTCTGGTGGACCCCCCGGCCCCCACGGATTCCAGCTATGCCCGCCATACAACAGCGCACGCGGACGAGACACAGCATCACAGGTCTCAATCACTGCAATTTGTGCCCACACACACTAGTTTTCACCGTGACTTCGTGTGAAAACTGAAATTTTTTCAAATGCAAATTAATGAACACGGTTAATGATTTTATTGAATTTCAATTGGAATTTAAATTAATGAAAGTTAAAATTTAGAACTAAAACACATACAGCATACAAAAAGAGTAGGCTGTAAATATCGCCATTTCAGCTTTCACATCGGTCACGGTGAAAACTAGTGTGTGTAGGGCCATCACAACTGCGCCGTGCCGAGAAAACGGCCACAGAGTAGCCACCTGGGCGCAGTCCGGCGCCGAGGGTGTCGTCGCTGTTCAACATGCCCATAGCACACAGTCCCTACACCGTCCGCCGTAGCTGATTCGGCTCGGAAAAAATTCTGTCTAAAAGTTACTAATTAGCTGATGACTATGTGATACTCTTGAAACTCTACAGCGGAGGTGTCTTGCTAATTGGATTGGTTATTGCTTCGCACTGCTCCAACAGTGCTTAATGGCCCCACACACGCTAGTTGACATCGACACCAAATGTCAACTGGTTCCGTTCCTAATTCAAAGCTTGCGTTTGAACGTCGTTCGTCCACTGGTCAGCAAGCTTTGAATCGGGATCGGCACCAGTTCACATTTGGTGTCTATGTCAACTAGCGTGTGTGGGCCCAATGTTCCACCGATCATGCTTTTCAATGCTTTCTGCGAACATCTACCCATGCCATGCACTATCATAGATGCCGTGCAATTTTACCACGTCTAAGTTTATTCAGAATAGAAAATCGAGACAAACGAAAACTCATGAAAATCAGTGTGATAACGTTGCGAAAATAGCCAATGACAAACATTTTCATACAATTCACATTTCATATTTGAGCACACCACACGCTGAACATGTAACCGGCGCAGATAAGAAGCAACAGCTGCATGACTAGCTAGCTGCATGCATAATGGCGATTATGCTTGATCAAGATTCAATCATTTTGGAACTAGACTAAGTATGCGGACATTTAAAAACTTATACATTCAACGATAGCAATTTTTTTGACGAAAATTAGAAATGCTTAAAAATTTTGCAACTAAAAAAGGGAACATAAGAACATAAATCAAGAGCAACCATGGTATGTCGAATGTGCACAGCTATGTACCTATTTCTAATGAAAAATAGACCACGTACAGCTACGTACATTTAGCGATGTTTATACACTGACCGCACGCTTTACAGTGAAGCTTACCATTTCCCATCCGAGTAACAAAAAAAATTGCTCTAATTACGGGTGAATATAGTGCATAATCTTTGATGTGGCTTTATTCAACAAAATATCGTAACCGTCTTTGTATAGCATGTAGTCCGATTAGCATAGCAACTTTACACATTACTGGACTAAGTACCTATCGCTCTGTCGAAAGAGACATGGTTTAACGCAAACAGCACCATTTAATGCGTAAAATATGGTGTGGCCACAAGATGGAGTATACAGACTACCTAAAAATCGTTTTTATGCAAACATTGGCAGATGTGTAACAAAATTCCATTCAATATTCACAAACACGTTGAAGCATACCTATGTTATCATTAGAATTTCAAAAGCCTCGGGAGATTTTTTTAATTAATAATCTCAAAAAATACAGAAAAAATATATACCGTATTTCCTCGAAATACCCCCCGGGGGGTGATTGTTTCATAGTGGTCCCGAGAGGGGGGGGTTAAACGAGGGGGGGGGGTTATTATTTCACAAGAAAATTTTTGAAAACCAAGTACGTAATTGTCGTCTGAAACGTACGCAGACGTCGAAAAATGCAACAAAAACCGCCATTTATAAGGTTCTGTAGACTAATATTAGTATGTAGATGGTATGTACACTGTTCTAACGTGACACCGACATTGTTTTAACGTGTGTTCTGCAGTACACAGAACACAACCTGCCGTATTTGTCATGTACGTTCTCTTTACACTCAATTTGGGGGGGGGGTATTTCGAGGGGGGGGTGATTGTTTCATAGTGGTCTCGAGAGGGGGTGGGGGTCAAACGAGGGGCGGGGGTATTTCAAGGGGGGGGGGGTATTTCGAGGAAATACGGTATATATTTTCGGCTTTTCAACGAGATTTTTCAGCGGGCACTCGCACCATGCAATGCACACACACCGCGCACCGTCTTGTATCAAATGGCATCCAGAATGTCAAAAATTAAGTGATAAAATTGTTGTAAAAGAAATATATTTTGCTTGCACTTTCTAATTATGACATTTGACATGACACTTCCCAGGGTGCGGATGGTCACCAGATAGGTTTTATTATATTTATTTGATAAACTTTCTGGGAATTTTGAAAATATCAGAAAATCCTTCAAAAAGAATATTTATATAGTTACAGTTTGGGGGAATTGTGGCAGGGACGTATCCAGGATTTTTGAGCGGGGGGGGCTGCTTGTTTACGGAGGCCGGCGAGGGGGGGGGGGCTCAGCCCCCCCCCCCTAAAATTTTAGCTACATAGTGGCGGAATGGCGCCATGGCGCTGGCGCCATTAGTAGGCGCAACGCCATGGCGCCATTGGCGTTGGCGTCAGCGCCATGGAATGCTGTATATGTATGTAAATATACATACAAAACAGCAAAAAAGACAACATTGAGTGTATTTATAATGATTTGTGGCCACATGGAGCAAATCCGATGATAATACCTTATGTTTGGTGAAGTATGCGCGCTTGCGCGCAAAAATTTTTACGCTGACGTTGAAAAAGTCGCATTAACCGGTCACTTTTTGGTCTCGCCCCGGGAGGGGGGGGGGGCTGCAGCCCCCCCCGCCCCCCCCCTGGATACGGCCCTGAATTGTGGCAAGGAATTTGGATATTTACCAGGGTTTTTAGACAGATTTCATTATATTTTATTTTTGAGGGATTATCTGTGATTATATTTAATAATCTTTTTCAAAAATTATTCATTTTTGGAACGCGAAGTATCATACAACCTAACCAGTCACAAGATGAAAACGTAATTTAGCCAACGTAATACCTACCCTAAACTTCAACAAAGGTCCCACACACGCTAGTTGACGCCAAAATTAGCGTCAACTCAGAGTCAACTGGTCAAAAATTCAATTGACTCTGAGCCATTTACAATATGTATCGAAAAAATCCCCTTCTTTCATTCTACATCAATCGACTTCTCAATATTTCTTAATCAACACAGGTAAAAAATTCAAAATAGTTATACTTAAAACAGTTGACTCTGAGTTGACTCAATCGACTTCTAAAAAGTAGCGTCAACCACCGTGTGGAGCGCCAAAACGACAATTAACCGGGCCAACAAAATAATTTCCATATATTTACCTGATTGATATAACACTACGAATTCAAAATAAACCAAAAACGCTTCTCTCAAAAACAAACTACCAAAAACAATAATCTACCAAAAACGCTTATCTCAAAAACAAACTACCAAAAACAATAATCTACCAAAAATAGGCAACAAAGCCACAAGACTCAATTCCAAACTCATTCAACCAGCCCCCGCGAGCAACCGATCGAAGTCGATATAGCCCCCGTAGAGGGTCATGACGTACATGAGCGTGAGGCCGGACAGGACGCCCACCGACTGCAGCAGGAAGGTGACCAATGCCTTGCGTCGAGAACGCGCCAGCTGACGCTCCATGGTTGCGTTCAATTCGGGGATCTGTGGGTCGTGGGTGTTTGTGTGCGTTTTAGTGCGTATGCTTGACAGTAAATGTTATACTCCACGGACTGGATACCTAGCGTGCATGTTTATTTATGTCTGAATGCTGGCAACACGCCAACTGGTGCTTATCTATGCATGTATACGAAATATAAAAATAATATAATATATATAAAAAATAAAATATCAAACAAATTATTTGTTGGAACTACTAGGGTTGGCCGATGTTTTTTTAAAAACGTTTTTAAAAAAAAACAACGTTTTTTTTAAAAAAAAAACATGACGTCCGAAATGTTTTTTTTTTAAAAAAAACATCGACCGAAATTTTTAGTACTAAGCACTAGGTATTTTGCAAAATTTTTGCGCGCAAGCGCGCAATTTCACACACAAATTGACATTGGTGGTCGTTTTCATTGGTTTTGTTGCATTTTTAGTATCAAAACATCCATTTCTATGTGCTACCATGGGTGAATAAGCTGACATATGTTGCTGTAATATATAATATTGAGGTAATGTGCTTCCATGTACCTCCACAGTGTGTAACTTCACTCCCAAAGTAACAACCTCCTTTTATAACCTTGTTTGATCACCATTCCGTGCCAAACTTTACCTGAAGTCACGAACATTCGACTATAAGGCGATATACGAACGATATGTCGACGAAAAATGGATATTTTTGACACAAATCACCACTTATAATGCTATCCCATGGCTCCACAGCCATTATATGGTCATATTTAACATCACAGAGTATTGCCAGTGTCTGATATACCTATATATGTTGACACTAGGTCACATCTGGGAGCTTTAAAAAAAACCGTTTTTTAAAACAAACAAACGTTTTAAAAAAAAAAAAACGTTTTTTTTTCCAACCCTAGGAACTACCGACTTAATTACGGTGACGCGGTTACACATTTTTTGCTTCAAAAAATGTCCGCAATCATGCTCTCCGCGGAGTATATCTGGTTCGTACCAACCATGCTAGCCAAGCTGATGTAGAGAAACATGCCTCCCGCCAGCGCGAACACGTACAGCGACAAATCGGCCAGTTCGCCTACGAGCACGCCCACTACGAAGCCAACGTAGCACGTCAGCGCGCTCAGAACGTTGTACGTTAGCGCCTGCACGTGTTTACAATGATTATGTCTAATAAACTATTAGGGTTCAAACGGGATCCCGATACCGAAACTTTTTAAATCCCAATCCCGAAATTTTTTCCCGCAATCCCGATCCCGATCCCGGAAAATTTGCCAACTTTTTTACTATCATTTTTGCACTGAGAAATGTGAACATAAACATCCAACATTCCACTGTTTAATGTACTATATTATATTGTGCCTACACACACTAGTTTTCACCGTGACTTCGTGTGAAAACTAATTTTATTCAAATGAAAATGAGCACGGTTGAATGATTTCATTTAATTCAAATTGGAATTTAGATAAATGAAAATTTTAAAAGTAAAACACATATGTATAGCATACAAAAAGAGTAGGCTGGATGTCGCCATGTCGCCATTTCAGTTTTAGCTTAGGTCACGGTGAAAACTAGTGTGTGTAGGGCCAATAAACCTATGTTTGTGCATGTCACCGACGACGGTAAAAAGATTTTTTTTTGTAAATTTGCAAGAGCAACTTTGGCTACAGAATCACAGAATTAGGGTTCAACGAAACCCGTCTTGGCTGTCTCCGCCTCGAGATGTGTCGGGGTTCGATCGGTCTCGTTCGAACCCTGGTCACGTTCCACAGTCATTACGTTTGACTGCTCTCGAGTGAAATCGCTTTTTAGTCAACTCAATTCGGTTTATAAATGAAACACCAAACTTAGAAATCCATTTATTACATATAATCAAAACTACAGTATAAATCATAAAAGAATATTCGTCACTTTTCCCCTAGCCTTCCAAACAAACCTGTCTGAGAGTCATTCCAGCGGCCACCAAAATAGCCACGTCGCCCAGCTCGTGCGGGAACTCCTCGCACGCCACCGCCACCGTGACGGACACGCCGCTCAGGATCGACGTGCTGTACGCCGCCCCGATGGACACGCCGTCTGTGATGGGCATGCTTGCTGGTTGCTAGGGTCAATTCTTGATTGAGACATCGCAAAAATGTCAGCTGAATGTCAACTAACAAACACAAAATAATTTTTAAAAACATCATAATTGACAGAAACAGTGAAAATCAAGTGTCACTTTATGAAATAATAATGCTCTATCAGATAGGAAGTTGAGATCACATAATTAATGAAAATCTAGTTGAATTTCTTGGACATTTTTCTATGTCAACTAATGTGTGTGGGAGCCGAGTTTTCAAAAACATTGAAACTTGACTCTGAACACGAGTCGATCAGAAAAAGCTGGCAATCGGCCAACTGCGAAATCAGCAATTATCCAACCTTGGCAGTAGACATCAAACTCCATCTAAACAGCTCACCGATAAAATTATGCAGTCCATCGCCGAAGACGATCATCCAAGCGACGGTGCCAATGACGCTGTCTCCCTTCTGCCACTGCAAATCGTGGTCGTGGTTGCACATGGCGTGCGCCTGCTGGTCGTGCAGCGCGGCGCTGGTGGCGTCCGACGCGTCGCTGGGCGCGGGCGAGGCGGCGCGCACCGACAGGCGCTCCATCGCCGGCGGCACCACGCACGCAGCCTCCGCTGGTGGGGAGGCAGCAATTTGAATGGATATGATGATGATGATGATACTGATAGTGTGAAAAATCTAGTTGTGCGGGTATTTATTACCATTGACAGAAAAATGGTAAAATTATTTAACATTGGTGCAATGGCTAATAGCTAATATCGATATAGGTAATTCTGAAACAAGATCGACAAAAAATATCGGGATATCCTATCGAATGTTGAGCATTTTAGATTCCGAATTTTTGAAACGAAGATTCTGAAAATATCGAAATGTAATCAGAAAGAACGTTCAGACGCGGAATCTGATTTTCAGTGCGCCGCGCGGGTCTTTTTCCAAATTGTCCCACTGACCCAAGGCCAAGAGTAAGTAAATATTACTGAAAAACCTGATTTAAAAACACTAAATCGCAACAAGCCCCACCTCCCATCTCCACGTCATTCCCACCCTGATGCAAGAGCTGCGCTGACGACTGATCGGGGGAAAGATTTTCCGCCTCATTTGTATCGTCATCGACGGGAAATTGGTCCATCTCAATGTCGGGCTGCGGCGACGTATCAAGATGACCGTCGGAGTGGCGCAGCGGGATCGTCTGAATCTCCAGCCCATCCGGGTCGCGCACGCAGATGCACGTCACCTGAGAGAAACAAAAAAGTCACAAAGGTAGGATTTTATGGACGAAACAACCAATCAGAGACGACCTTATGCCTCTACACATGCAAACCCGCCTGTAGACCCGACACGCATGTAATTATACCCTGCACGCATGTAGATCCTTTAATTAAAATACGTATGAACTGATAGCCAGTTCGCACCTATGTTTTCTGTAGACCTTTGGAAAAGCTTGAAAGTCAGTATATTGCAAGTTTAAAAGTAATTAATTTGTTTTATTTGGTGTGTGAAGAACGTTTCATCGATCATGTTCTTGCAGGAGTCCTGCTGAGAACACGATATAAATCATCTTGGCAGTAAACATGGATGCATCATGCATTTGCATGTTTTTGATGTGAAAACAAACGCATGCCATGACACAGGGACGTATCCAGGATTTTTGAGCGGGGGGGGGGGCTGCTTGTTTACGGAGGCCGGCGAGGGCCCCCTAAAATTTTAGGTACATAGTGGCGGAATGACACCATGTCGCTGGCGCCATTAGTAGGCGCCACGCCATGGCGCCATTGGCGTTGGCGTCAGCGCCATGGAACGCTGTTTATGTATGTAAATATGCATACAAAACAGCAAAAAGCACAAAATTCAGTGTATTTATAATGATTTGCGGTCACATGGAGCAAATCTGATGGTAATACCTTATGTCTGGTGAAGAATGCGAGCTCGCGCGCAAAATTTTTTACGCTGAAGTTGAAAAAGTCGCATTTTCCGGTCACTTTCTGGTCTCGCCCCGGGAGGGGGGGGGCTGCAGCCCCCCCCGCCCCCCCCTGGATACGGCCCTGCCATGACAACACATGGTCTACATGCATGGCGGGTTTACATGCGAAATCGCACCACACACGTTGGATGTCAACTGAATTTTACAAGTTGACTGAACCAGTTGACACAACAAAATTTTAGATAATTGTGTGAAAATTCAACTTTCCTATCTGATAGAGCATGGCAGGGGTCTCCTAGGGGGGGGGGCTGCCCCCCCCCACAAATCGGCCAGCTATCTATCTATCCCGGAGGCCGCTCAGCTATCTATCTATCCCGAGGCAAAATTTTTGGCTACTACCCCCAAAGACCCCCCCCCCAAATCGCTCAGCTATCTATCTATCTGGAGTGGTTTTTTAGAAATTTTGCCCCAATTTTCGCTCAAAATCACTAATTTTCGCACCTTTATATAGTTTTTCACCTTCAAAATCGTGCTTTCTGGCTATATACATGGTTATATAGCTATTTTTACCTACTTTTGGCTACTTTTAACTGATTTTTAGCGATTTTTGCCCCTTTCTGCCTTCTTAACCTTGAAAAAACCTATATATTGTGCCCCCGCCAGCCACCCACCAGAAAATTTTTCAGCTATCTATCCCTCCGGAGGAGCGATTTGCTATCTATCCAGCCCCCGCGAGGGCCAAAATCCTGGAGACCCCTGGAGCATGGTTAATTTTACATCATGATACTTAATTTCCATTCTTTATGTTAAGTGTGATGCTTTGAAAATAGTTTTTGTTTTTAGTTGACATTGAGTTGACTCGAATTTGTGATGCCAACTAGTGTGTGTTGGCCCAACAGGCCTGACCCCCCAGAGACACTTACATCCGGACAAATACAGTTTGGATTGTCTGGATTCTGGTGCGAGTGTCCATGTCCCGCCTTGGAGCCAAAAGTTGCGAAAACGCGCCGCAGCGGACTGTCGCTCTGCGCGCTGTGCTGCGCGGCGCCGTGCCGCTGGTCGGAAAAGTGCACCCAGCCAGAGTGGATGTCCGATGTTTGGTTGTTATTATTGGGCGCGCTGGTGGGTTTCGAATGATGAGCCTTCGATGGGATGAAGATGCTTTCGTTGCCAAAGAAAACTTCCTTAGCCACGTTTACGCTGCATTTTGTGCCGACAAAAAGAAGTGAAAAGGTTCCATAATTCCGGAATAACGTTCCACATCTGCAACGAAAAGCAGTGATGTATACTCACTAGTAGAGTGTACACACGTGCGAATTTGCAGATAATCAGTTGTCGGTTCGGTTCGGTTTCAAAACAAACATTTTTTTGACGATTTTTCTATGGTTGACTCGTCACAACGTCAATTGATACCCGTATTTGTTGACGCGAAGTCTGTTTTTAAATGCCCAGAAAACAGAACTTTATCTTAACACCGAACCCACAACTGAAATACGCTTTCAAGTTCTTATTAGTCTTGAACGACAGGCTCAAATTATCTACAAATCGGCAATTGTGTACCTGCTTAACTAGTGAGCACACTTCACTGCCTTTTCTTTCAGATATTGAGCATTATTTCGGAATTATGGAAATTTTTCACTAAATTTTTTGTCGGCAAATACACGAAACCGTGAAATTATTTTAGAAAAAATTGAGGAACATCATAAATACCTTTTTGTAGTGCATCACCACTTTGATTATTTTATCCGTGAAATAGAACAGATAGATGCCGGCGAGCGCAATCCACGACTTTGTCAAATAAGTATGCTTCAAATCATACTCGCCAAGACCGAACGCCTGAAAAATTGCGACTTAAAAGCGTTCCAAAATGAAGGGAGCTTAAAAGCGTTCCAAGTATCGCCTTTCCTCGAAATACTTCCGGGGTTTTTTATAGTGCAAGTTTTGAGGGGGATAAACAGGAGGGGTATTTCGATGGGGGTTTATTAATTCAAAGTGGCCATTTTGAGCGGCGGTATTTAGAGGAAATGCAGTATCAAACTAAGCGTAAAGCGGAACGCGTGTGCACCAACCTGTGGGAGCAGGTGAAACACGGCGCTGCCGGACAAAGTGCCGACGCCCAGGCCCACCATCAACGTCAGCGACCTTCAAACGGTGCCTTGGTTATTCTTTACCAACATTTTTAGCCGTACATTTGCGCATGCAGAAACCAACGAGTTTTCAACGCAATTAAAATATTCATTGGCATGCAAGCGATTTTGCATGGAGGAAACCACCGTTTCGGGTGAAGAAATGGCATTAAAGCATTAATGCAGTAAAAAATGACAAGGTCTTGCATGCACAAACGTATAATAAATACAAGCCGGGGCTGTACTATGCCGAGTACGAAACAAACCTGCGGTAAAATTTCTTGGAGACGAGGGGCATGAGCGCGATGCCGATCACGGCGCAGAAGCTCACCACGGTGACCGAGAACAGACCCAGCCCCCACACTGCAAATGGGCAGCAGCGTATACTCGGCAGACATGATACTCTACAAATGAGGCGTCTACTTCTAAAAGTCGACAAGTCCAAAATATTAAAATTTCGAGTTAGGCCAGGAAACGTCATCTGGGGCTACTTCCGCACATTTTTTATCATTTTCATAAAAATTTTGACCTCACCGCTCTGGCCGAATGGAAATTTATGGACACCCAATTTTTCACATAAAGGTTGATAGCAGGGGCTGAAAATTTGACACTTTATTGTCAACATATGGAACTTAATGGAAAGCATGAGAGAGCCAAATTGGACAAGCACCACGGGCCTGGAATTGGGTCCGAAACTAAAAATGGGATTCACTCAAAATCACATTTTGTGGACTTGTCGACTTTTAGAAGAGGCCTCAAATAGATGATTTGTCTTCGGCTGGCAAACGGCCAACCGAAAACTCATGAACCTACTGCCAACAAAAAAAAGATTTGCGCGTATGCTGTTTCGGGTATTCATCCGAGTATACGAGATTGGTGTTTCCAATTGGAGATTGAAGGTTACGGGGGTTGCTAGACCCATTACTCAAACGGCACTTTAGGCTATACAGACTAGTTGACATCAAAAATTTGCTTCAGCCGAATTTTGGTTAATTATGCGATTTAAATTTTCCGACGAGACAGAGCATAGTAAATTTGATATCGTGACACCTACTTCTTGCCGTTTCTGTTGTGTGATGTTTCTAGAAAAAGTTAGTGTAATTCAGTTAACATAGAATTAGCGATGTCAACTACGTCGTGTCAATACAAAACGACTTCACAAACCCTGAAGTGCGCTGGGCTTGATGCTCGACGTGGCTGCCGTGCCATTGAAGGAAGTCCCGTTTTCCATCTTTAAAATCTCTGAGAATGATCATAAATAGCCTAATAATGCGTCACGACACGTCTACTTTTGTGACCCATGTCACAATGGAAATGATCCTGCAAGCCCTTCCAAAACTGACCGGCCATAGATAATACTAAAAATTAGTAATAATAAAACACACTATAACAAACAGTATAGCAGACCGATAGCAGTGAGCAGAACAATAACTACGACAAAAACAAAATCTTCTGGCTTCAGATAATTTATTATATAAATAAAGCACAAACGGCGCAATTTCAGACATTAAACAAAATCGGCCTAAGCACTTTGGAGAAGTTCTTGCTGGTGACCGACAAAAATTCTTCATGGGTCAGCCATTGAACCTCACGAAATTTCACTTCAGCGCACGCTGGTTTGAAGATTGCGTGCGGCGCATAGTCAACGACACGCGCTTTGTAAATAAACATCTGCAATTTGACACGGCGCGATAAACTTCGACAATATTCTAAAGACAAGGGATTAAGACAAGGAATTCTCACTTTGGCACCGGTGACTTGTATCTGAGCTTGGGTCCTTTTCGGGTAGTGTTTGACATAAACTGCAATTGGAGCATAGCCCAGCATCTGGCACTTGACAGAGTTGTCACTGGGCAACATCGATGCCAGAAGGCGCTCGCATGTCTGAAGTGAGTGGGTGCTATGTGGTTTTGGATTTGCTACAACCAAGGACGTAGACAGGGGGGGGGGGCGGGGGGGGGGCGCCCCCCCCTTCCCGGGCCGGACCGAAAAATGTGCCAGAAATGGCACTTCCAGAAGACGATTTTATCACAGCTTTAAGAATTTTTGCGCGTTAGCGCGCATTTTTCCTTCACGCGACATATATTTGGCTGATCAGTCACCGCAACCTCAAAGCCAGTAAAAAACGGTCAATTTCTATCCGTGTCGCTGTATATGTCTGTAAAATACAGACGTATACAGCGGTCTTGGCGCCAACGCCAAACCCAGTGGCGCCATGACGGTGCGCCTACGAATGGCGTTAGCGCCATGGCTAGGGTGGCAGACGGTACGGCCTTGCGGTAAACCGTACGGTACGGTAAATTTTCCATTTTGCGGTAAACGGTACGGTACGGTAAATCTGAAAAGTGCGGTACGCGGTACGGTACGGTAAATTTCCGATTGTCAGAAATGTATCAATGCCGGACTACAGACAACTTTTACTTCATAAATTGACACCAAATTCAATGACACAATTTGATAAATGGACTTAAGAACACAATAACAGTATGATGACATACAATTACATTACCCACAATGTAGGGCTCAATATATAGGTTTATTCAACGAGTAGAAGGAAGAAAATGAAGAAAAATTGCTAAAAGTGGGTGAAAAATTGCTAAAAGTAAGTGAAATTTACACTTTTAGAGCGTGTTGAAATGAAAGGGCTTCAAATCAGAAAACAGTGTTGTGAAATTTGCGCGCTTGCGCGCCAAAACTTCAAAACACTACATTAATTGTCATCAATAAATTGGCATATTTATTGTAAATCTGAGTAAAATTTACCGCATTTTCTGCGGTAAATGAGTGCGGTACGCGGTACGGTACGGTAAATTTTGGAAAATGCGGTACGCGGTACGGTACGGTAAATTTCTAAAAGTGCGGTAAACGGTACGGTACGGTAAATTTCCCAAAAATGCGGTACGGTACGGTACGGTAAATTCTGCCACCCTAGCCATGGCGCCATTCCCTTACTACAGGGGCCAAATTTGAGGGGGGGGGCCCCCGTTCGCCGGGCTCTGTATACAATCCGCCCCCCCCCGCTCAAAAATCCTGGCTACAACCGAGTGTTGCCAGCCGATATTGTCATTCAAAAAACACTACTTATCTCGTTTTTTTCAGGACTTTACGGCTACCCATTGAAATGGTGGTAAATAAAGAATATGTGCTAACAAGGACGTATCCAGTATTTTTAGAGGGTCAAACGGGTTCTAACAAGTGACATAAACCAGCAGTGCACATTGGCATTAAGTATCTTGTAGATTTTCTTTCTATAAATATTTTTATCACCGGTATCGATAATATTTATAAATGCGATGTACCATCGTATAAAAGATACGGGCACAATAGAATGTGTGGCTAAAATGCACACCTGTCTCATGGTTTCTCCCTGGGCTCTTCGCACACTGGGCAGATGCCATGAGCGCACTTTTTCGCCGAAAACTTGGCGCACTGCCATAACCAACGTTTTGTCCAGAGCGCGGTGCAGAGTGTCTTTGGCGCCAGTCGAGTCAGCTTCTGATAACAAAAAATTGAGCGTGTAAAATAATTTGAGCCAACAAAACTTTTGCGACGCACCGGTTTGTCTATCCGCCTGCACTTTCAGATATTGCTTTAGTTCCGCATCTCTACTATCCTGATAGTCTTGCGGAGTCAGTAAACCCTCATCTGGCTTTCTATCATCTTCCAAATCCTCTCGTTGTTTTCTACAAGAATGCAAGAGAAAGTAATTATTTTCGCAGAACTAACAAGAACACTGATGTAAATACATAGGGATCGAAGAACAACTTATTTTTAATAACCAATTTTTAAATTAAAAAAACTCGTTTTTATTTAAAAAACGCTCTTTATTAAAGTTGAGTAAATATAGTTGAGTAGTTTTGGGAAAATGCGCTTTTTTCAACAGCCTTGCGTTTTAAAAAAGCGCACTTTTTGCTTTTTTCAAAAAATGTCCAGACATTTCCAAATTTACCCAT
The DNA here is from genome assembly GCA_964036195.1 of Sphaerolaimus hirsutus. NCBI lineage: Eukaryota > Metazoa > Nematoda > Chromadorea > Monhysterida > Sphaerolaimidae > Sphaerolaimus > Sphaerolaimus hirsutus. The sequence continues at coordinate 11,173,601 of OZ038452.1, read as the reverse complement.
TTCACACTAAAAACAAAGTGCACTTTACAGTAGGGTTGGCACTTGATTTTTTTAAACTGATTTTTTTTAAAAAATCTGATTTTTTTTAAATCAAAGGGTGGAAACTGATTTTAATTTTTAAAAATCAAAAGGCAAAATTTCTGGTAGACTTGCACTAGGTATTATGCATTTTTTTGCGCGCAAGCACGCAATTTCTCATGCATATTACCATTTGTGGTGTTTTCATGGGTTTTGGGGCATTTTTAGTGTAAAATCTTCCATTTATTCATGTTACCATGTAATAATAAGCCGTGATATGCTAGTGTAGTATATAATATCAGACCAATGTGCTCCCACATACTTCTACAGTGTGTAACATCACTGCCAATGTATTAGCCTTCTCTTACAACCTTATTTAAGCACTATTCCATGCTGAACTTCACTTGAAGTCACGAAAATTCGACAAAAGGCGATATACGTAATAAGTCGACATAAATCGATATTTTTGAAAGAAATCACTGCTTATAATGTTATTCCATGACTTCACAATCATAATATGACCACAATAGACATAACAATACATTGTCTGACACTTAACATACATATATTATTTCTCTATACCCCCAGTTTGGACTTTGGGCGATTTTTAAAAAAATCTGATTTTAATTTTAAAAAATCATTTTTTTTATATCAATTTTTTATTTAAATCAAGGCGTTTAAAAAAAATTGATTTTTTTCCAACCCTACTTTACAGCAGTGCAGCCGGGTGAACATTCTTTAATAGCGTTTTGCCCACTTTAACCTTCAAGAGCAAAGTGAAATCAAAACCAATGAAAACAACCACCTATGGTGTGAAATTGCGTGCTTGCATGCAAAAAATGGCAAAACACCTTGTGCATGCCTCCAGAAATTTTGTTTTTGATTGAATGAAAAAATCATTTTCCACCACCAAATCTGATTTTTTTAAGTTGAAAAATCATGCGCCATCATTAGCTTATATATTGAGAGTGATGTTTCATGTGAAGTATGTGGGAACACATTATATACTACACTAACATACCATGGCGTATTATTACACAGTAGCATAAAAAATGCCAGCATATACACTCAAACTGACACAAAGCCAATCAAAACTGTGTTTACAAAACGCGTTCCTTAAATATAGAAAACCGCTCCCTACCCGTCGCAACAATTACCTTTTTCTAAATTACACTTACGAAAACTTATATAAATCCAACCCGTCCCCACTCACCTGTTCGTTTTGTCCACCCACAACTCGTGATCGCTCAGATAACTCCTTTCAAAGTCAATCCTATCACAGAGTTCCTGGTATTCCCGCTCAAGGGGCGTCATTTCAGCTGCCAAAATTGGATATCGCTCAAGGCACACTTGTGCGAAAACGTGCCATCTGTTTAGCGGCAGCGAGTCCGCCTGAAAAGTGCACTGAAGGAGCTCCAAAAGCATGTTTTTTCACGTATGGTTGCAGTGATACCCGTCAGGGACGTAGCCAGGATACTTGAGCGGGGGGGGCGGATTGTATACAGAGCGACGGGGACCCATTTTGAGCCCTTTTATGTCCTAAACTATTGGTATGAACGAAAAACACTGCACGGAAACGAAATGCGCGCTTGCGCGCAAAATTTTTCCGAACTGCCGACAAAAAAGCTTTACGGAAATGCCATTTCTGGCATTTTATTTTGTCCGACCCGGGAAGGGTGGGTGGGGCGGCCGCCCCCCCCCCCCTGGCTACGTCCTTGATACCCGTATATCGGTTGCTTCGCGCACCGGCAAATTTGAATCCACGCGGGATATCAAAAGAGGGTTCAGGAAATCTCCAGCACGTGGAAGAATAAATCGTAATGACTAGACTACATTAAATTCAAATTGCGCAAGGGACTAGAAATTCCTCCATTATTCGACATGTCTGTCCTTTTTCCAAAAATCACAATTCTCAAGGGTTCGAATGCGGGACCAAAAATTTCTGTGTGCGAAGCGTCATAAACTATAAATAGTACTGCGAGGCGTCATGAACTATAAATAGCACTGCAGATCGAATATCTGGCACCTGGCAGAGTGCCAACTGAAGAACGTGAAAGGTGCACAAACCTCTGGGTGAGTTTGAACAGCAGCCGAGCAGCACGGCACATGCGAATGTATGAATCTCGGGTAGCAATTAGCTGGCGATCTCCGAGAGACGGAAGCGACAGCACGCCGCAAAAGCACACCCATTAACATTGTTTTCTTTGCTAGACTCTGCTATAAATTACCGCCCACTTATTGTGGTTGTGGAGTGACAATATTACTCATTGGCGTCGAAAATACGACAGTACCTGTAAGTTCGGGATTTGAGTGTAGCTATATTGCAGCGATAAAGCGCTACGGTGGTTGTAGACATGGGTCTATTCGAAATCGAATCCTAATTTGGCGCAGGGCAGTACGTGACTTTTTCGTGCTGCGTGGGAATTGGATACAGTGCATTCACTGGATTGGAACTCTTTATGCATTCAAAATCCGAACCGGAAGCTGAACAATATTTAACCATTTCATGGTGTGCTCGCAAAAAGGACAAATATTACTCTTTTCAGAAATCAGCCGATTTTTCCAAAGGTTTTGATCTAGTTTGTACCGAAAGCTAAATATCCTATTCTTTTCCTATTTATGTAAATTTGCAAAATTTTGGCATGGTTCCAAACTTTTGGTTATCGTGGGTTATGTGCAGTTCTAAAGGGGGTGCCATTTTACAGAGCGTTTTACATGACTTTTGACACTTTGGATGACATTTTACACTTTACAGGGTCTGAAGTAGCACCTGATATGTTGAATACGAACAGTATGACTCGTGCACGTAATGTGTTTTGTAAATACATGTTTAAGTACCGCGGTAGATTGTGGACATTTTAAACATTTTAGGAGGTTTAGAGCGAAACTACGACATAATGGCGCACCGCACACTGCCTTTGCAGGTTCAGCGTTCGAACGTTTTTTGCCATCCGCTGAACTAAAAACGCGGAACCGCCAAAGGCGCTGAACTCCAAATCGTCCGTACGATTAAAATTGGGTGGTTTGCCAATTCAGCGAGTGAAAAATTCGGACAATTTGGCGCGCTGAAATGATTTCGAACGCTGAACTTCTATTTCAAACGCTGAAGTGTGAATATTATAGTGAGGAATAAATTTTCAGTTGTACTGGTATAGCTGTCGCATGGTGCCGCATGGGCAGTCCCGGACCCTGTAAAGTGCAAAATATCAATCAATCCTAACTAATAAAAAGATTTACGGAACGTTGCATGACAATTGACACTTTACTTTACATTTGACACTTCACATCTTACAGAGGCTGGGATTCGCACCAGATGTAGGTATCACTTTTGACTGATCGGGATTGACTTTTCGGGTTGGGATTGCACCCGGGAATGTTAACCCGGCCGTAAAGTAGAGGGTGCTACTTTAGGCCAGGCATCATTACGGCAGAGTTGTTAAAAGTACTGAACTTTTTTCAAAGTAAACGTAGATGTAAACATAAAGTATTTTATTTTTAGTCACACCTGAGTACAGAAAACGTAAAGTAGAAATTTTCTACTTTTATGCTGTGTAAAAGGTGAGTAAACTTAAATATCTGTAAATACTTGGGGAAAGTGTAAAAGTAAGGAAGGAAAACCTAGGATGTACCTAGGAAAACGTAAAAATGAGTATAGGTGAAAGTGAGAGTCATTGCTATCCCTACCCATCGTGAATTCTATAATTTCCGATGTTTTTTTAACGCTATTTTTTCATCTGTTTATATTCGTGTGGGTGATTTTTTGCTTTTTATGCACTCAAAAAATGTTCTCAATTACGTTTTCTGTACTCGCGTACGCGAGTAAGTGAGTACTGGTATTTTTTCGGGAGGAAACGTAAACGTATTTACGCAGCACTCGGGTATATGTATTTATCGAGTAAACGTAAATACGTTTGTACAACTATGCATTACAGCCTGATTTACTTTACGGCCGGGTTTACTTTGCGGCTGAGTTCTCACCATAAAAACATGTCTAGGTATACTCGGCAGACACGATACTCTACAAACAGATGGAGTTATCTCTTCGGCTGGCAGAGGGCCAGCCGAGAACTTATGGAAGGCGTGATGAAGACGACGTGATGGCGAGAGATGAGGATGGCGACAAAAGTGATCATGTCATGATGGAGTGTTTCCTCCAGAAAAATGTACGGCGTAATGCCATCCGAGTATAGTCGCGGGCCAGCCCGAAAAACTGGTCACATTTGAATCGTAATCCCAATCCCGCAATCTCAATCCCATTTAAACTTACTTTCCTTTCTGCTGAATTTAAACAGTCCGGACGTATGTATGTATGTATTCATTGCTTTTACCGATTTTCGATACTGGGACTACTAATGAAAATGTCATCATATATGAATCCCATCGGTTGTGTATGCTCTACACAGAGAACGTCACTAAAGTTTAAACAACGCAATACGGTTGTAAATAAATATCACAACGTGAAAAAACATCACAACGTGAAATAATCACACGTGAAAGTATCACATATACTGGGACCGGTGTCAACCATATTCCGCGAGGAGTGCCAGAAGAAAAGCAGCCGGCGTGGTAGAAAGAAGAAGCGTATTTATACTCATGCATGAGCAGTCAGATAAGTTATCTATCTGACGCGCCGTGCGTATGGCGCATACACTGCCATTCACAGTGTTTGATACGCTTGGATATCAAGCTCGAAATCATTTCGCGATGATTGTGACATCTAGCGTCCGATGTCAGCCAGTGTAATTTGGCTGTTGTTGAGTCCATGCTTGGAGCTTGACAAGGACATTTATCACCTTGTTTTTCAAACAAATTTGCGTTTGTATGGCGTGTTTTTGTGCACGTCAGTAAAATATGCTTAGGTGTCAATATCGCTCCACCTGAGTCACGCCCACAATCCATGCATCGCGTTCCATTTGGAATTTGAAAGGCGTTATACCGTGCCTGTAGCCACCATTTATGGTGGCCCAAAAAGCTACGTATATGTAAAACATCATCCAAATCATGCAGTCTGTAAAATTGACTTTTCTTATCCGCCATCAAAGTCCGCTGCCGATCCATACATTGGACCTTTACCAATTTTTTCAGCCAAGCCTTATTCCTCGGGGCTCCTGATTTATCAATCGCTTCTAACTGTGGGCGCCGTATACCTGTCACCTCCAGGCCATACGCAATCGCGGTTTCCGCGTATTGTTTCCATACGAAGTCAACACACCAGAATTTTGCATCTGTCAAACTCGCAGATTTTTGACACAGATCACTCAGCCTTTCAGCTTTCCGCACGGCATTTTTCCTGTGTTCTTCAAAGGTGTCACGAGCACTAGTTAGGGTCACGCCGAGATATTTTATTTTGTCGGTTTCGGAAATAAACATTCCCTTTTTGTGATGGTCGAAGCCCAGCTTCCATTTTTTGGACGTGTTCGCCTTTTGTCCCCATCGCAGAACGAAACTCTTTGTCGCGTTAATTGCCACATCCCAATCCCAACTCCATCTGGAAAAAATATCCAGCGTGCATTGCAGATCAGAATCTGTATTGCTCAAGAAGCAAATATCATCAGCGAAAAACAGAGCCGGTACTTTATGTGGCCCAAATTTGGCCCCCACGTCTGCCGCCTCTAAATGAAAGCGTAAATCTGCCAGATAAATGATAAAACCAGTGGGAGACCAACAGCATTCCTGTCTCAGACCGATGGGATATTGCATTTCTTTGCTAACGTGGTCTCCAAATGTCATTACGCATTTTTGGTTTTTGTAGGTATTTGCCACCGCCTGCACAAATTTCGATGGGTATCCAAAATGACCCATTTTAGCCCGTAATTTCCTTCTATTCACGCGGTCAAATGCCTTTACCGCGTTGACAAAGCATGAGATTAATTTCCCTTTTGTTTTGTCCGCATGTCGTTTGCATGCTTGCATTATCACGACATTATCCAGTGTTCGTCGCTTTCCATGAAATCCGCCCTGAATGTCACCAAATCCGTTATTTTTCTCAAAAGCGTCAAGCGTGCGCCTATTCAGAACCGACATGTACAATTTCATTACGTTACATCCAATTCCGAGGGTACGATAATTTCTAATATCCATAGTACTCCCTTTTTTGTGCAAAAGTACCATTTTGCACAGTTGCTTATCGGGGTCAATTATGCCTCCATTGAACCAGTCATTAAACAGCGTCACAAGACACAGAATTTGTGACTGGTCTAGAATTTTCAGAACTTCGTGTGGCATTTCAGTTGTGCCAGCTGATTTTCCGCTTTTGAATTTTTTTATTTCCGCGCGAATTTCCGATTCGGTAATCGGTTTCATTAATTCAGATTTTGATTCGGGGCTAATAATGTCCCCGCCAAACCATTTTCGCGCATCCATATTTTTGGATCCTGGGTTTGGGGACATCACAATGTCCCAGGCCCGTTCCAGTTCCCGTTGTATTTCCGGTTCGGTGCAAACTAGCCCTGCCTCATTTTCCAATGCAAAGTGCCGGGATGAAACATCCTTCATTCCATTCATGTGATGGTAAAGGCGCTTGACTGCCGAGCTGCAGTTGTACTGCAATTGAGTTATGAAATGTAACTCTTTTTCATCCCGTTTTGTGCATCTGTATTTGCGCAGATGTAGGCGTGCCAGACGCAGCCGTAAAATGGCCTCTTTGTCATTCCGATTCTTTTTTAAGTGCCGTCGTGATATATTGACCTTCCTGGACAGTTTCAGCTCATAGTCATCGTATTTTTCCCGCTTTTGCCGCCCGCCCTTGGGTGTCATTGGCGCAACCCTATTGGCTAAATCATGAATCGACTCAATGAAACTCGAATGTGAGTTTCCCTTATTCAGCGGGTTGTCATTCATCAATTCCGATAGCTGTTCCAGGTGCATTTTTTTCCGTGAAATTTTCGCCGTGTGGGTGGTTACATCGCGAGCCTCACAATCCGGCCAGTGCAAAGTTAATGCCAGTGCATGATGGTCACTCGACATCGGACTTGATGTCCCATCGTCGTCTATCCGACCCTTTATCAATCGCGTTTGCCAGCTGTCCAAAAGCGCCAGATTGATAATCGATCTACAATTGTGGTGTGTAAATGTCCATAAACCGGACATTTTTTTGTTCAGTAATTCTAAGCCGGATTCTTTATACCAATTGCAAACTTCTTTACCGTTTGCGTTCAATGCCGCTGTGTTGCCTGGTATTCCCCATTTACCGGTTCCTATGTGGCCGTTAAAATCTCCGACCAATAGTGTTTCGATTTTTTTCGATCTGTTTTTCGCAACCACATCCGTCAAAGTGTTCAAAATCGACTTGTTATTTTCCATTATTGATTGCGAACGGCTTGCCTTGCCATTGTTTTCCAGGTAAACTAGCGTCACTCCTATTCTACCTGTTTTGCTTCGTAAATGAATGCTCATTATGTGATCGTCATGTCTGTTGGGTGAGACATATTCACCCCGCCACTTCACATGTGTGTAAATCAGCAGACCACCTGTTTTTTTTGCGTCTGACTTGACACGTATAAATCGATCATAGTTCATCAATTGCGGAGCATCTACGCCAGAAAGACATTGCGCTTCACATAAACAAATGACGTCATACTGTGTCTTGCTCGAGACTTCTCTTAGCACGTTAAAATTTCCGCGTAATGATCTAATGTTTTGGTACAGGACTGTTAAATCATGTCCATTTTTTACGCCGGTATCCCTACTCCGACTACACTCAGCCAAAAACGCCCCTGTCGCTAGGCTCGCTGCTATTGGCACTTCTGCTAGTTTTACGTTATTTGTAATTTGCGGTGTAATCGCAAATGTCGGAACACAGTGCAATACCAGCACGCAAACTAGTAATTTGAACGGAGTAATTTCCAATCTTGACTTCCAATCCACGCAAAAAATCTTCATGTAATTGCCAAAAAACGAGCACCAAACAAGCACATCAAAAAAGAATTGCATACTGATTGCAAAACAGTTTTTTACCGGTTCCGAGGTGAAAAAAACCTGAATGTTCCGAAAAAAAACCCAAAAAACCCCCGTATTTGGGCGGGGACAAGATACGCGATAAAACGTTTCCAAAAAACCGTAAAGCAATAAATTCGAGGGCAGAGATCTCTGTAAATGTAAGAGATTTTAAAAAATCAAACAATCACATTTGGCAGCAATACACGCTGTCAAATGGTCCCCTAAAAGTTTCTGCCAAAATCCTCCGCTCTTTGACCGGTGCACCATAAAATGGGTGTCATCTGCGTGCGTGCAGTTGGTTTCGTATGTGTCAGTTTCAACATCCAACACTAATACTTGGAAAAATGCCAGGTTATAGCTACATACCTCATCGGCTGTTGCGGCGCGGCATGCACAGCCTGCGCAGAACATCCCTAATATCGTTCGCCCACACCCCCTTGACGCTGGGGACGACCAAATCGACCCGCGCCTCGGCTTCGGCCGCGCCAACCCCGCCCACGATTCTGATAAGGGGGGTTCATTAATGTCAAATGGTTTGCCATACATACTATAGCGGTTCTTAATTGGAACCAACGGTTCGTTCAAGCTCATTTCCTTCACCAGTTCGCGCGTTACGATCGCGTCAAATAGGTGGGAGGCGTGAATGCCATCCCTTTGACAGCCAAACAGATAAGCGATCTGCTCGTTGTTTAGCTCGCAGAACCGCACCGAGTTCTTTGTCAGCCACTCGATCGGCCGCAGTGCCGTCACGAAGGGCACGTCCCGGAAGTAGCTCCAGACCAGGTACTCCAGGTTTTGCACCCATTGCAGGGTGTCGTCGATGCTGCGCTCGTCCATGCGGCGAGACAGGGGCGAGTGCAGCAGCGGGCTCACAATGCACACTTAAATTTGTGCATCGCGCATCTGCCAATTGCTCATCCAGGCCCGCAGGCGCGTCAGCATGTGCAGCATCGGGTGGCACAGCGTGGCCGTGGCGTGCGCCTCGTCGAAGTGGTTCATGCTCTCCAGCGTGGCCAGGCTGTCTAGCACGCCCTTGACCAGAACGGCGTCGTAGCGCCTCATCGGGGCGTAGCAGTTGATAACCGTGGGGATTATTGACCCCATGCGCTTTCCATGAAATGCGCCGCGGAACAGCTTCATTTCGCCAGCCCAGTTTCGATTTTGGGTGAGGCGCTGGTATTCAATTGGCAATCGCGCCATGGTGCTATCCCCTATGGTCAGCACAAATTTGGACGCGCGAGGCAGGTCAATGTAGTGCCTGCGCCAGGGCGGCTGGTCGTAGAACACGTTCAGCGGCCGAGTGAATTCTCGGTGCGGGGCATCCGGCGCCCAAGCAGACCCCACTCGCACATGTCGCAGCATTTCAGCCACCGTGATCTCTTTGTTGGAGATCTGAGGCACGCTTACTAGCGTGACATCCATGCGGTGGCGCTCGCCGCACATCGATCTTTGCAGGCAGGCTCGGATCTCCGTTTTTGTTTCTTCGCTCAGATCCTCTGGCTGGATATAAATTCGTCCAGGCTGATCGGCTGCCAGTTCGGCAGCGTCAGCCTCGGCCATGCCCTGCGCCTCGGCTGCACCGTTATCCTCCGGCGCGAAAATGTCCAGCGGCGGCATATTTTCTTCCGCCTCTTCTTGCGCCTGCACATCGCCGGCGGGTTGGACATTGCCCTGAACTTCCTGGGCTTGGTGTTCAATATGTTCAAGCTCCGGTGAGCTTGCTCGCTCACCATCCTTGTGTTCGGCCGGTACTTCGGCAGATACGTCCAAGTCATCGTCTTGGACGTTTTCAACAATTTGGGGCCCCACGATCTCGTCACGAACCTGAAAATTTTGTTGCAACAGTGGTTGGAATGTGACGCTACGCGAACTGCCCCTTACGTTGGCTCGGTTGCCCGCTCGTAGCGCCGCCCCGCCCGGTGGCTGTAATGTCAAAATTTCGAATACATAAATGTAAGCAATACACACATTACTCTGCGTTTGGGAAGGGCTAACATTGTTTTCGGCCAAAAGTCCATATCGACTGGATCTCCCCGACTCAGGCTGAGCGGAGGCCTGTGCTTCCCGGGCGCGTACAAGCTGCCCAAAGTGCGCCACATAGCGTACTTTGTGGGACGGTTTGGTGTAATCGTCCGCCCAAATTTTCGTGTCCATATAGATCTTGAAGTCGCGGTCATTAAGCCGCCGCGGACCCACTTTCTCCACAAAAGTGTTGAGCAGCTCCTCCCTGATGTCCGTCATCGCTTCACCCAGAAGCCCCATAAATGGCTTTAGCCAAAACTCGCGCTGCTCATTCGCAATATCCACCTGTGTGAGGTTCATAAGCAAGTGTGCGCCTAAAATATCGCATTTTTTGCAAAAATTAATAAGTATTTTTGATACCTCGGCCTTGTACTTTTCCACCCCGATCCTTAAAGGCGATCGGAAATCCCATGGCGCCTGGGCATTAAATGGGTGTCTTCCACATGAAATAAGGCGCCGCCATTTTTTCTCTCCGTCCGCCTCCACGTATGTGCAGACCAAAATCAGCGCCAGCGTTTTGCTGCAGTCGATCGCCCCCTGTATCTGTGTTATATCACAGATTGCTCGTATATGCGGTACGAGTTTTTTAGGGGGTTGCAAACAAACCACGTCTAGCAGGGCCTTGTACGCCGCTGATTCCTTGGCACCCTCCACACTCGAGATGTCATCCATAGGAAACCAACGTTCCCCTTGCGCAATGTTCGCCCACAGGCGTTGCGTGTCGCGGTACCAATCGTACCAATGCTCATCGAAGCCAGCACCGCTGTGGCATCGGTACGCAGCTGACACACGCGCCAATTCGGTGTAATCCTCATCGGAAGCACCGCAGTGCTCCATTTGTAGCTGTAAATAGGCCATGTCATAACTAGGGTTGGCCGATGTTTTTTTTTAAACGTTTTTATTTATTAAAAACGTTGTTTGTTTTTTTTAAAAACGTTGTTTTTTTTTAAAAAACATGACGTCCGAAATGTTGTTTTTTTAAAAAAACATCGACCGAAATTTTTAGTACTAAGCACTAGGTATTTTGCAAAAATTTTGCGCGCAAGCGCGCAATTTCACACACAAATTGACATTGGTGGTTGTTTTCATTGGTTTTGTGGCATTTTTAGTATCAAAGTATCCATTTCTATGTGCTACCATGGGTTAATAAGCCGTCATATGCTGCTGTACTATATAATATTGAGGTAATATGATTCCATGTACCTCCACAGTGTGTAACTTCACTCCCAAAGTAACAAGCTCCTTTTATAACCTTGTTTGATCACTATTCTGTGCCAAACTTTACCTGAAGTCACGAACATTCGACTATAAGGCGATATATGAATGATATGTCGATGAAAAATGGATATTTTTGACACAAATCACCACTTATAATGCTATCCCATGGCTCCACAGCCATTATATGGTCATATATAACATCACAGAGTATTGCCACTGTCTGATATACCTATATATGTTGACACAAGGTCATATCTGGGAGCTTTTAAAAAAAAACGTTTTTTTTTTTTTTAAAACGCTGTTTTTTTTAAAAAAAACGTTTAAAAAAAAAAACATCGAGTTAAAAAAAAACGTTTTTTTTCCAACCCTAGTCATAACTACAGAAAAATGGCGGCATAATCGCCCTTAAGTAGCTAACCCGCATCAACGCCAGCATCATGCATGGATATGGATCGTCACAGTGATCCAGCATGACGGGGTACGGCCATGTCAGGCTCAATTGTTCTGAAAATTTGTAGGCCGCGAATTTTATCGGCGGCGTGCGGGCCGGTGGTGTTTCGCAGGGCAATGAAGTGTCGCTTTCGAGATCGCTAACCCGATCTCTCAAGTCGGAATAGCGTTTGTCGGACTTGTGAGCCCGTTGTTCCAGAGCGCACATGCGGCGTTCATTGTCCATCAACACGGACAGCACGAAGTCCATGTCAGTGAGGCACGTGTAGGCTTCCTCGCCGTCCTTTTCCATGCCGCGCCTTATATCGCGCCTGGCAGACCTCAAAGTGTCTTCCTGGGTGCGTTCTTCTGTTTCGCGCATCCGCTTTGGCGTTTTGGCCGTATCTTCTTCGGCCTTGCGTTTTTTCGCGGCCAGCGATGCCGAGCACGCACCACTGCTTTCCTGCATGGCAGTTGGCAACTTTCCAGTTTGATATTTTATCGAACATACCCTTAATTCGGGCAAGGCATGTCCGTAAAATTGGACATAGAGTGAGTCACAAGCAATTGTGTTCATCACCGTGAACACAACAAGTGCAGTAACGAGCAAATACCCCCACGTTGCAAAAACTCGCTGTTTCGCTTTTAAACTAACCGCGGGTTTTTTGTCAGTCTTTTTCGACACATTTTCGGGCACCGGCTCTAAAAGCAAGTCGTCCTCCTCCATTATGGCCAAATTTCCGTCCTCGCTCGCTTCCTCTCCGCGATGTTCCTCCGGACGTCCGCGCTCCTCGTCGCCAGACATATTTAGCCAAAACTGCATTTTTCGACTTTTTCAACTTTTTCCTTTTTGCGATCTCAGTGACTAATACTATTTGGCACTTTGCCAGTCTTGGAACACTACCAAGTAAGTATTTATGCCAACTTTGGCAGATCGCCAATATGCGTTGTATCTCTACCTGAGAGCTACGGCAGAGCTGCTAGCGCGTTAAACCAATGCTACATACAGTGTAACACACTCTCATGGTAATACTAGCCACACGCTGTTCCACGTTTTAAATCAAGCCCTATTGCGTCTTAATCCGACACAGTTTGGCACTCTGCCAAAAATTATCGATGAATCACCTATCGTCACGTCTCCGTGGTTCGTGTCTTTACACAGTACACGCATCGAAAGCGATTAAGTAGTTAATCGTGACGCAAAGTTCCTTCCAGGTCCAATACGTTAGGACACCGGAATTAGTGCTCAACACCTCTATGGTTTTGGCACTTGTCCAAAAATGACCTCACTCGGTCGTTTTACCTACTAGTCAAACAAAAAAGGTCGGAAAACAAACAAAAACGCCAACCTGGTCAAACCAACAGAAAGCAACACCAAAACTCCCACTTCCTTCCTCAGCAAACCTCTACTTTAAACCTTTGTCCGCTCCTTTAAGAAAAAGAGCTCGCTCACTTTTTTCTTTTTTTTCACTTTTTCCGGACGTTTTCTCAATGTGCTGTTTATGATTTTAGTAGTTTAGTGATACATATCCCTTGCGGAAATTTGTCATCGCTGAAATGGCAGAAAAACCATTTGCGAAAATTTGCAGAACCTCAAAAATAAACGATTTTTGGAGAAATTTTTCTCTCTTCCTTTTTGAAGCTTAAATGTCTTATATACATATCCAAATCTCATGAATCTACGTCACATTGTGAATGAGATTTGTATCTTTAAACAGCAGTAGCACGGCCGCTGAACTCAACTCATGCGCTGAACCTTGACGCCGAACTGCGACGCTGAACCGCCGGATGAAAGTGTTCGGACACTTTCATTTTGACAGACGCTGAAATGTCGAGTTCAGCGAATGACCAAATCTGGTCAAAAATGCATCCAAATCAGTCCGAATTCATCCGGACTTTTAGAAAAACCAATATGGCGGCCGCTCAAACGCTGAACTGAAAGCGTCCGAACCGCGGATTTAGAGTTCTGATTCAGCAGATTTCAAACGTTCGAACGCTGAACGTCCAAAATCAGTGTGCGGTGCGCCAATTAAGTAGAAACTAAGACGTATTTATGTGGGTGAAAACTCCCACTCAAGGTAACTACCCGGCTGACAAATCCAGGTAATGAATCTGGCGTCCGTTGCATAACCGTCCTTAACGAATATCGAAGCACCGCACACCAAAATTTTGAGTTGTATTTACATTCGAACGTTTTTTGGAAGCTGACGCGGAGCTCATATCTTCAAAAACTCGAATTTATGGATGAAGAACAGGCCCACCAAAAAATTGGAGGAATTCCTGCTCCTTGAAGTAATTAGCATGTATTTATGTGTATCTTTCCTTGTACAGGTTTCTGTTAAGTGGGTTTCTTATTTCGGCATTTGTAGTTCCGCATCTGAAAGACGTTCGAACGCGTAACTCATCATTTTGCGGTGCGCCATCGTTTAAGTTGTACTGTGAAAATTACGTTTAAAATTAGTATTATTTTTTCCACGTTCCGTTTTTCCTGCTTACGTTGGCGATCGTGTATCAATTCATAAATATTCTACGCACGTACACACGGGAGGATCCCATGAAACATACAAGCCCATGAAACATACAAGTCCATGTGAACGCACGCGATGTTATAGCACGCACGTTATAATGTATGTGCACGCGTCATATAACTTCTCACTTTTTAATAATTCCCATTGAAATGAAAGTAAAAAGTTAATAATTATAATGGAAATATTACTCCCAGGGTGTTTATTCAGGTAACAAAGTACCATATTTGCTTGAATTATTCTCCCTGTTAGACACGCGAGGAAAAAAATATCCCCCTTGAATAATTCCCCCCTTTAATGCATTTGATCAATTTGGTCTGTTGAATTTGAACAAAAATATCAAAATTATTTGGCGAAAAAGCATATTTCGTGGTATGACTTGATAGACGTCGCTTGGATGTCAATCATTATAATTATCGCTACTCTAATTATCTAATTATCAGTACACACATTGCAGCACTCATGCATTGCTATAACACTGTGTGCGTGTATGTTTCATGTAGCACTCTCCGTACACACAGCAACTGAAACAGAGCAGGGTTGGGCATATTTCAAACTCTAGGTAGGTAGTTTGAATCACAGATCCAAAAAAATTCAGTCGAGTCGGCCGAGTCAGTGAAAATCGAATCTCAAGTAAAGCAAAAATCCCAACGCATCATTTAATACAAGAGCAATTTTTGGCATGGCTTGTATAGGCCGCCGGACTCGAGATTTGTCAAAAACTCTTGTCACGTCAGGCAAAAACAACATGTCTCGCTCCAAACACACACATATTCTCTCGGTCTAGTCTGATCGAGTTTTACCCACTTTTATTGTCAAGTCACGAGTCGAGTCGGGTTCGAGCCCCAACTGTATTTTACCCCCTTGGGCTGCACGTTGTAGCTTCGAGAATTTGCTCAAGCTCATTTCCAAGGCACTGAATGAATTGGGTGCAAAATGGACGCACCCATGCGTTGCACTGCACTGCAGCGCGGCCGCGCGGTGCGCTGCAACTGCGATCGAATAGCGCTGGGAAGTGTGCCGCAATGTGGCCACACATGCTAGTTTTCATGGTTCCAATTTGAAAACTCTTTCAGAGACTGAATGGCGACACGAACGCTGATTGACGCTTCCACTAACCCATAACTGACCTCTTTGAATCAGCGCACTCGTATGAGGATGCAAATTATTGGTTTACAGAAATGATCAGTCCATGAACTACCGTTTAAGGAGATGGACAAGATTTCGGTCAAGTTTTCAAATTGGAACCATGAAAACTAGCTTGTGTGGCGCCTATATTACAATTCTGCACGAGTATACACGCAACGATATATTTTTTAAATCGTTAATCGACCCCAAATTTTGTTTTTAAATCGTCCTAAAGCTGCGTTTACACTGCGACTTGTGCCGACAATTTTAAAAAGTGACAAAGTTCCACAATTTTGGAATAAAGTCCCATATATGCAACCCCTTTTTATGCAACCCCATTTTGATTTGGTCCATTGATTTGGTGCAAAAAGTTTTTTGCCCACATATTTTTGAGCATTGGTAAAAATGAAAGTAAAAATGAATGAAAAAATAAGCAAAAACAGGTATTATATTAAAACATATATAGACAAAAATAGCTGAAAATAAAAGCATATGAAGAAATGAGTTTTAAAGGTGAAAATGTGCTAAAATAGTAACAATAACTTTGTTTTCTGTAATCAGGGGGGATGGGGGTATTTCGAGGGGGGGGTTATTTTTTCCTCAGCTCAAAAACACCTGCGGGTATTTCGAAGGGGGGTTAATTCAAGGAGGGGGGTATTTCGAGGAAATACGGTAAATGGAATGGCAGTGTAAACGCAGCTTAACGTATGCGTCGTTGGCGCCGCTTCTCGGCGCGCCAACAAGGCGCCATTCCACCCGAAGTAGGGGTGCTTAGTGCGTGTTTAGCCGCCGGGGCCGGTTGCATAAGAAAATATGCATGTGAATTGTGAATGCGGACGCGTGTGCTCGCCGGCGGCGGCCGAGTGTTGCTCTGATGGATGTCTCGTAGACGGCCGCACGCTTCACCTCTGCGCTACTTTTAGTTAGTACGATTGGCGCCGCGCTGCACTGCTGCACTGCGCTGCACTGCTGCACTGCACTGCACTACTCTGCCGCGTTTTATAAATATGAGCAATTATGTGAGTGTATTGCTGGCGCCGCTTTGCACGCTCGTTTCGCACTCATGCGGTTGGCTTGAGCTAATAAATTTTACGGCATGCATAATATTTTAGGTAGCTGACAGAGCTATGCTTTCGGTATTATTTATATTTTAGCTGTCTATTTATGTTTTTATTAACTGAAATATGTAAATTTATTTCTGCCTTCATGGCTTGCCTACGAACATAGGGATGTAATAGTTTCGAAGTGGCCATGATTAAAATTAAGCTGAGCTTCTGCTAGTGTTCGAAAGCGTACATACAATACATGTGCGCATGAGTCAAACGAGGAACTTACCTATTTACATCCATGAACCTATTAAGTGAACTTAATTATTGAAAGCACGCACCTTGGCGCGGCTTCTGTATATTTACCTAAGTGTAAACTACACGAATATTTCATGAGCTTTCGACTTTGAGCCCTTCTAAACCGTCTAAATATGCGACCGATCGTGGATTATCACAGACATCAACAAGCGAATATCTATTCGCAAATCCCCAGTTTCGCAGCGCACTGCGTACAAGCAGACAAACATTTAATCCCTAAATCGTGCACTGATGCTTTAGATGAGCGTTCATCCACTTTCGTAGCTGCTCGAGCGGAACATCTGGGTGGAGAAATTGCAGTAGCTCCTAACTAAGTGAACTGCGCATTTTGAAGTGTGAGGGCCGTATTCTAATGCGGACGTCTGAGCGAATGACGGAAGTGCAGTGCAGTGCATCAATGTCGCTGTATGATAAAATGAATATTAACGATGGAATGGCTTGAGTAATGCTCGTCTGGCTTGACTTTTATTGCCTGCGTGTTTCTTTTTTTCAAATTTCTACTGCGCTTTTAGTTTTTACCGACTGCATAACTGCGAATTTACCTTATTACTAAAAAAATCCTTCCTGGTTAACAATTTTCGAGTGTGCTCTGGAGCGCCTGGCTCCGTTTTTTAATGGCGCCATGGCGCCATTGGCGCTCGGCGCCTTTTATTTCGTACCTTTTTCACCACGTCTCAACCTCACGCGAACGCAATTGCGCGCGTGCAGTGCAGTGCTTAGTTCAGTAAGTATCGCATACATCGGATAGCGATCGCGCTAACGTCCACTGTTCCCACGAGCATGTCACCGTCGGTGATTAGATGCAAATGTGTACTTTGGTCGGCAGTTGGCACAGGTAAGTGCAATTTCCAACGCAACTTGAAATCGCACGTTTCCGCTTTCAAAATCCCCCCGACTTTGACAAGGCTAGCAATTCTGAAAGTGGCAGGTTGCGTATTTTAAGCGGGGGCAATTTTCGATTCGGTGGGTGACTGTGGTGTACATTTTTATTTTAAACTCCATTGTCATTGGGCCAGATGGGTTTGGATACGGACCTATAGGTAGTCGTTGAAAATGAAAGCGTTGCACTGCACAAAAACTCAATACACTGTCGAAATGCACGTCTTGTGGTGAACTACGTTATACCTGCCTTACCTAGATAGATAGAAGATCATGAACGCGCATTGCTGCTGCTTTTCTATGCATTAATGATTAGCTTCTATCTGAACGTTGTCAACGTTCTGAATGTTCCATGTCGTTTTTTTCCACAAACATGTGAACTCAGTAGTTGCGAGAAATTTATAAAGGTGTCGTCACCAAAGTGTGAGTAGTGAATACCTTAACTCAACTTGGCACTGGGCCAAAAGTGTTGACAGATTATGTATACACTACTAGTGTGTTAAACTGTGTCATTTCTATTTTCGTCACTACATACTGCATGCAGTCTGTTTCTTGCAGTCATGATGTCAAATGCATATCCACCGCTATGTCTTCATTTTGATCGTTTGACTTCTCCTAACGTAGTCTGCACTGCAATTACGCCCTATTCTTCTACCCGGGACTTCCTTCCTTTCAGATTCGAATTTCATTTGCATCGAAACGAACATTCCTCGTGCATGTGGTCTTTTTGTACACCGTATTTCTTCTAATAGAAAACCGCCTTTCTATTTTTTCGTCAATATTTTTACCTGCCATTCTATTGGAGGCGCCGTTCTATTGGAGGCTGTCGTTCTACTTTTTCACCATTTTTTCACACATTTTTCAATTGAACACAGTATTTTTTATGAACATGAGCAACATTTTAATATCAGAGCATCAATTCAAACAAAACCAAATGTGAAAACAACCCTTAAATCATAAATATTTCTGAATACCTTGGATGTTCTCTTCTCAGTTCTTACCACCCATTTTTATTATTTCCTCGTGTTTTGGCACCTCCCCAATGCAATTTCTACTTGCCGTTCTATTAGAAGTGCCGTTTCTTTTGGAGGCTGCCGTTCTATTTATTTCGCCTGTGGAAAAAAGTGCTAAAACCTGCCGTTATATTGGAGCTGCCGTTCTATTGGAGGTATGCCGTTCTATTAGAAGAAATACGGTATACGTGTAGGTAGTAGTGACTTGACTACTGACTAGTGATGGAAAAGCGCCAGAAAAAATGGCGCCAGGCGCCAAGGGCGCCATGGCGGCATTCGGAAAGTGGGCGCCAAGTGCCAAGGGCGCCACAGAAAAAGGGCGCCAGGCGCCAAGGGCGCCATGGCGCCATTCGGAAAGTGGGCGCCAGGCGCCAGGGGCGCCACGGATAGAGGGCGCCAAGCGCCAAGGGCGCCATGGCGCCATTTGGAAAATAGGGCGCCAGGCGCCAAGGGCGCCAGGATAAATAAGTGCCTACAACACCCTGCTTGTGCTCAAAATGTTGCTACAGCACCGTGTTACACGCATTCACGTCTTAATTCGCGTTCTTCAGGATATAATGAACAAAAACACATCTGGCAACAAAATTTTTTCAAAAAAATCCACATGACGAATTCCAACACAATGGAAACTGTCATTTGATAACAATCCATTCACTTCAAATAGGCTTTTCCAATCAATATTTCCCTGAAATGGACAAAAACGGAATTGCAACGGCGGCATGGCGTTGGCGCCATGGCGCCATTCCATCACTACCATTCCATCACTACCTTCCATGGCGCGGCGCCCTTTGGCGCCCTCAAATGGCGCCAGCGCCATGGCGCCATTCCATCACTACTACTGACTAGTGATGCAGTGAATCGGGCTGATACGCTGTTACTGCCAACTGCGCTGCGAATATTCTTTATAATATCTTAGTCTTAAAGTCAAGCTTGCAATTATGCACTTAATTTGATTACACTACAAAATTACAGTCGATAAATTATGTATTCGAGTACGCCTCTTTTTACAACCTTTCTAACCGTGTAAATTTTCTGATGGGATTTACACGATCCTCGACACATAAACTCGAAGCCAAAAACATATGCCAAAAACTCAACTGACTTGACCATAAAGCCCACTGCCGAAGTATTTCCAAAATCAGACCGGGGATCTAAACGATTCGTTTGCTGATAATCACCTAATTATGTTGATGTTGATGATTTTCAAATTCAAAACGCTTTGAACTTGTTGCAAAATGTCTGCTACGTTAAATATCTACACGGGCACAAGTTACATGCTTTTATTGAACAATAAAGAATGTCGCGCTGTTTCCTTCAGTCCATGGGTATGTTTCATGGCGACGGCTGTAAAAATCTATAACTTCAGCTTACATCTCCATCTTTAGCCGTGGCTGCATTAACTGTGAGGAAAGAGTGACATGGCGGCAACAAGCTTTCATTCGCTTAGCTACACATTGTGCCGGACTTCTCGGTGGTCGTGTTTGAAAAAGCACGCCTCGCGTGTGATTGGCCGGTTCAACTAGAAAGCGTCCATGCGACGCCCGTTGAGCGAAGTTTGCGCGCTAGTTTTTGACCATATAAATTTGTATTTAGATGCGACATTTCCACTTGTTTTGATCATTTTAAAGGTTTATCGTACGCGTACATTTATAACATACACACACACATACACGTGCACCGTTTAAATTTAATGCGCTCGTTTCTCAAGCCGCATTTCCATTTTCTACGTGTCCACAACTGGAAAACCAATCAGCCTCCGTCCGCCCTTCCCAATGTCCAAACCACTTGCAGTGCACTGCCCATCCTTCAAAACCATTCCCAAGGTTTCCATCGGCACCTCGCTTCACAATCACGCCGCCTCAATATCTCTATAATCCAAGAAGGGCCCTGATTGAAACTGACACACTAGATTTATTGTATTACATTACTTCTCAACGGCACGGCGGGGGGGGGGGGGGTCCCTCGGGGGGTGCGGAAGCATTATAAAGCATCATGGATTGGGGCGGGGCGGTCGCACGAGCGCCCGTGTCTGAGACGCGGACAGCTTCTACTCACGGACGCATTGTTGAACGCACGCTGGTCGATGTATAGTTGTTGCGAGTTTGGTTCGGACACGTTGGTGGGGTGTGGGTTTTTTTTGGTGCGGCGGCATTTTGTATTTTTCTGGCTTGTTGTGGAAAAATAAATAAGATAAATGGTGTCGCTGCTTTTAAACTACCGTATTTGCTTGAACAATTCCACCTCTCGCATAATTCGCCCCCTGTTAGACAAGTGAGGAAAAAACACCCGCCCTTCGAATCATTCCCCCTCAGGCCATATGATAAAGTAAGTTCTGTATAATTTGAACAAAAATGGCATGTTATGTTGTTAATAAAGCATATTTCATGCAATGAGTTGTTAGAAACATGTTTTAATAGTTTGACGTAATAATTCCCCTTCTGAATAATTCCCCCTTTTGAATAGTTCCAGCCTTAAAAAAGTCCGACGGAAAAATATTTCCCCAGGGGAATTATCCGAGCAATTATGGTAAATACGTTTGACACGATCAATCACAAGATCCTTCAATCTGGCTTATGTGATTTAGGTATACCTAGGTACGTTAATATCTTTTTATTGAATAATTAACCAATGAAGGGAACTCGCGGCTGTTTTTGTGTCCATTTCCGTTGTGCACAATTTTTCAAGGGGCGCAAAAATGATTTCTCCAAAAATCTATCGAACGACAGTATTTACAAAATGTGTGGACGTACAGTCCGCTGAACCATCCTCCCACCAGAAAATTTTTCTAGGTACCTATTTATATCCGGACCGAAGTATTGCGCAAAGTTCATTTGTCAAGTCTGAGTGACACACATAGAAAGGGGTGTTGCTTCGCTTGACCCACACTGTAGGCTGCTAACAAAATGGCCCGGGTTAAGAACAAAGGATCCCCTGTGTCAGCGCGCCTTGTTTTCAGTTCACAAGTGCTAAGTGCATGCGTGCCTACACATTTAGACAGCATCGTGGCCACTGGACCTATGCCGTACCATACTTATTGCATAGGATATCTATTTGGTGAAAATTGTTTTATCCGAACTTATATACCGTATTTTCTCCCAGGAGGTTTATTTTTTCAGAGTGAGGTTTTTGAGGGGGGGGGGTTAAACGAGGGGGGTATATTATTTCGCCAGAATTTTTTTGAAATCCCAGTACTAAATTGTTGTCTGAAACGTACACAGACGTCGAAACATACAACAAAAACCACCATGTATAAGATTCTATAGACTTATATATTTCTGTACGTAGACGGTATAAACCCTGTTCTAACATAACACAGTCATTGTTTTTAACGTGTGTTCTACGTTTCCCGGATCACAAACCGTAGCTTATGTTATTGGGGGGTGTATTTCCAGGGGGGTTTATAAACTCATAGTGTCCATTTGAAGGGGGGTATTTCGAGGGGGGTATTTCGAGGGGGGTATTTTGAGTGGGGGTATTTCGAGGGGGAGTTTATCGAGGAAATATGGTACCTAGGTAGCCACTTTGTAGTTTATTTTGGGTTTACTGAAATTCGTTGTGCCTTCCTTTTTTCCTTTTACATTTATGTGTGTAACACTAACTGTCATTAGGTATTCCTTTTAATAGAAGTGTGCCGTTCAGTTTCTTTGTCAACTGTTTTACTCGCTATACTATTGGAGGTGCCACACTGATTCTATTGAAGGCTATCGTTATATTTTATAGCCTTTTTCACATTTACCTACCTACATATTTATTTTTGTTTATATTTACCTAGGTAGTATTATTTTTCGATAAACTTATTTGAGCAAGATTTGAATATCAGACCACCTCTAAACAAAACAAAATATGAAAACAAATGGACCAATTCAATCATCGTTTTGAACATTTTCAACATTGTCGTTGTCCATTAATTTATATTTTTGTCGCATTTTGGCACTCTTCCAACATAATTTCTACATGCCGTCCTGTTAGACGCTGCCGTTCTATTTTTTCGTGAGTGAAAAATGCTTCTGTCAAAATACCTATGTCTATATCAGACCGCATTCGTTCGTAATACCTACACACTTCATATAAGTCCATCACAATTACAGAATATTTCTGGGTCTGGCGTCATCTGATCGCATTCTAACGGTTATCAAATGATGCCCTCCAGTAGTAAATCAAACGGCAATGCAAAACATTCTGTAAATAATGTGAGAAATCGCTTCGGGGTAGCTGTGATGCCCCCGTGTGTCCCCAATGCGAACAGTCACGAATCTAATTTATCAGCTAATAATCAGCACTCAAAAATGAGAGATATGGTGACACTGGAAAGAGAGACAGATGACACATTGTCCACAAGTGCCAAAAGCCAAGGTATCGAACTCCGATCAAGCAATATGACAAGCGGCAATAATGCACCGCCCCCTGCCTACGATTCACTGCTGGCAAATAAATTGAGACTGCGCTCAGGTGTCAGTTCCAGACCCTGTAAAATGCCCTGTTAAAATGTGAAATGTCATACCAAGTGTCAAACTTCATGTAAAATGGCGAACGGTTTGCCATTTTGTAGGGCATTTTCGATGTCTTTTGACACATTGCCTGACATTTTACATTTTACATGGCAGTTTAAAGGGTCTGGGACTGCTCCCTGATGAAACCCTCATGTGTGCAGACGAAGTGGGCAAACACCAGAGTCAACAGTTGCTCACAAAGGGATCATGTTAGCCTTTTCCATTCTGATAAGTTTTCTTTGTAATTCGGAAATGTGATCTGCGAATTTCAGCTGATTGCGAGTCAAACCAGGGCCCAGAGGAGGCCAAGATGAATATGGAGCTGATGATGATCGGTTCTACGGCAAATGGTGCCATTCTGAACGATCGCAAAGGACAAAGTCATCACATTTTAGGTGAACTTCTGTGGATTAATATTCCTTTCTATTTGTGTCATAATGTCAGGCCAGTGTTTGCCTAAATGCATGAATTAGGTACCTAGCAGTGTTGCACATGTGCAATATGCATCGGTTGAACTGGAAATGGCAGGCCTGTATTGAGGTTCTTTACAATTAGTGTGCATTGAAGTGAAAACATATTTAATTACCTACTACCACGTGACAAAAGCCACACATCGCTGTGAATATGTCGTTATTCGAATACGGTAACAGTACCTGCATCGCAGTGCCGTGCCAAATTATTCACAGTTTTCTCACTTATATTTTTAGCCCACCAAAACGAATCAGCCGTGAGAACGAGAGACAGTCAACTAAAAATCCCTCCATTAATGGAGCACACCTCGAGCAGTGACAACGATATCGCATTTGTCCCACTGACCACAGAGCGTGAGTCGACAATTAATGGCACGAGTCGACTCAGCGAGAGAAACGGTTATTGCCAGCAAGTGGTGTCCGACCCGGGAGGGGTGTGCAGGGTCGACATCGATAATGTCGACTGCGAGCAGCACGATGGGCATAGTGCGCAGGAAGAGGATGAGGAAGTGGCCAAGGTATTGTCCAAGTTGGTTACATGTTTTTTACACGGGATTTTTTCGATGACCCGGCGCGTGTAGCACGCTATAGTTGTCTGTTAGGCGATATATATGATATGTATAATATGGTATTTACGTCGGCTCATTTTCAACATAAATACGTTTTTTTCAAATCCAGAAGTCACTATCTCACGCATTTTGTTGTAAAAAGTTTTTTGTGCATTTTTATCTGTATTTCGAATTATAAACTGTTCAACATGGAAACCACAATATTTCCGGTGACTTTTAGTTTATTTTCAACTTCAGTTAGTCGCCCAGCTGTAAACGTACCCAAGGGCACCCAATTTTTCACTGCCCCTGAACCGTTAGCTACCTTTCTAGCCACATGTCAATTTTTTTATTCATGACACAGGTTGACGGGAAAATCTCTAAAAGCAGTGTTCAACAGCCAGAAGCCGGGCACATCAAAAATGCCGCACCCGTCATTGATTAATTACATAGAAAATATCGGCGAGACAGTAATTATTCCATCGAAACAGCACGTGCTGCAGTATTTTGCCGGTGCGCAGTCGTTCAGACTCAATAAAGTCGGCAGTGACTTACAGGTCGGTTTTATTGTGCCTGCGCACACTAGTTTTCACACGAAATTTAGAAAACTCACAAATCAGCTTAGAACGCATTTGAGTTATTTACAAATGAGGTGGCCGTCAACTACAGTTGACGGATATTAAAAATGACTCATTGTGGAAAACTCAAACACTTTCAAAGCCCATTTATGAGTTTTCGAAATTTCTTGTGAAAACTAGTGGCCATTTCTTCCAACTTCATGTATTTATGTTACAAAAGGCTATGAAGCATGTAAATGTGTCAGCATTTCGCTCAGCATGATATGGATTTGTTATTCTTTTCAATTTGCAAATTTCATGTGAACTCATTGGGCCCACACACACTAGTTTACCAGCATGAAATGATCGACCATTTCGGTAAACTTTTTGACAAAGCAGTTTTCCAAAATGGTCGAGAATTTCATGTTGGTAAACTAATCTGTATGTTGGGATAATATGATGATCGCATTCAATTCAAAACTCAACAATTACTTCACCAGCAGCACATTATATTCCACCAACTGAAGTTGCATTCAAAATCTGAAGTATCAAGTTTAAAAGGTTAATTTCACCTGGCAGATAACAGACTCCACTGGACATCCACTATTTGACGTATGGCTGGAATTAGACTGCTGCCGCTGCACCTGGGTCATTGAAGCCTATGGAAAAGTCGTGATGGTGATGCACGAAAAGCCAAACAGATCACTGGCTCAAGCCTGTTGCTGGTGCTGCGTCAGAGGCAGGGGTGAAAATGCCGTCACTAGGAGAAGACCTCCGATAATGATATCAGATTGGAATGGCGATCTCTTTGGCTATCTTGTGCCAGGTGTGCTTTTGTTATGTCCCTGTGTACAACCCAAAAAGATAAAAAATTGCAAAATCACCTTCCCGACCAGGTGACCCCTTCCTCCTACAAAACCCCGATCGTCAAACAGTAGCTCGACTACTTCCCCACTGCGGGCCGCCCTTCATAAACGCCGCCAGTGTAGCTGGGGATGCGGGCCAGTTTTTGCCCGCAAAGCGCTCATCCTCCAGCTGCTGCGAGTTGAGCGCAAAACAGACAGCCGAATGCGCAGAGTGCTTTTGTGCAGAATGTCACACAATTGGGCGGGAAGAGGGCAGCGGCAATGGTGTGCTGGGCACCGCGACGACTATACCTTTAGCGGGTGCGTGTCTCTTTGTGGAAGTGTTCAGACATGTTCAACTTATTAGACCTTTTTTACAGTTGACACTTCTATGATGTCGGCTACAGCTGGAGGACCCGTTCCAAGTGCACCGCCGCCCATTGGCACTTCATCAGCACCAAATTGTTGGCATTTTGCCAATGGAGCTGATTCGGCGGGCCCGGGTCTTTCCTGGCTGTGCGTCAGTGCCAACCCAACCAGTCAGAAGGAAGCTGGTGTGGGCCAGGTAAATGGCAATGGTCTGAGTGAGGGTGTCTTTGGCACAGCTAGCGGCAGGCACATTGCCAGACTCGATGGCTTCGACACGATTCTTTATAACAAGGATGTGACTTTCCAAATGAAGTTGCTGTGTTTGGCCGCGATTGTCAGGTGTGTCGATTCGATTAGGTCATTTCCACAACGTGTAGGTAAGTAAATCTGGCATGTTCACTCGCAGATTGTCAGCACCGTGGACTATGCCAAAACGTGGGGAGGCGGGGCTGGGTGGCGCCTGGTCAACTGCCAGTTCAATACTGAACTGCCTTGCCTATTGTTTAATTTGATACCTATTTTATTGATATTCCAAATTCATCATGGTATTTTATATATGTAGCAATGTGCAGTGATTGTCCAGCATTGATGACAATAGTGATGGAATCGCATTATTTGTGGGTGCCATATGTTTTGGCACTGGCACCATTGATATTTGGCGCCCTTTTTCTGTAGCCCATCTTGTGCCTGGCAGCTTTTTTTAATGGCGCCATCGATGAATGGCGGAGTTGCGCCGTTGTTTTCTCGTGCTTTTCCATCACAACTTATCAAACATTACCTAATTGAAACATGACATTTCCCTGAGTATTTCACACTTAGATTGTTGAATATTCATTTTTGGTGATAAAAAGTTTTCATTCATTTAAAGTGCGTCACGTTCTTATGACATCGTGGATCATGAAATCTCCTTAAAGTTATGTCAACGTGAAGCAAACAATTAAACATCAGGAAAACTCTAATGAAAATGCTGGTTCCTGATTTGCAAGCTCAGTAATCACATGCGAATCTAAATTTGGTGTTTCTGGTTTCTCTGCCCAATATAGAATTATTTCCTGATCCGATGGGCAACTTTTCCTGAAGTGTGATGACTTGTACCCATCCTGCATATATCGCTTCAAGTGTGAAAGACTGTCAGGAATTTGAAAGCCCTGCAAGTTATTGTTATCACATCATCAGTTGCCAAACTACCCAGGTGGTAGTCGCAAGTCCTGTCAAGTGTAGAGTAAAGTGTCGACCGTCATGTAAAATGGCAATTTAAAAAAGAGAGAATATTTTATTATTACTGAATTTTGCATGACAATTGACACTTTACATTTGTCATGGCAATTGACATTTTGCATGACATTTGACACTTCACTTTACACTTTACAGGACTTGGGTGGGACTGCCCCTTGGCCAAACGGCTTCACAAACCTTCACGTAGTGAGCTGCAATTCTGATATGGTGCAAAGTGGGCAAAATATGACAGTCCAAATGCGTCAGCTGGTTGCCACACAGCCACTTTTGGTCATCATTCTCCTCCAAATGAGCGTTTATCTTGCTTAGAACAGCGTTCAGTGAGTCCGCGTCGCCGGCACCCTTTAGCAAGCGAGCAAAGCGACTGAAAAGATCTGCGCACGCCGTATCGGCATCGGGATCGAAATACTGCAGTGACGGCCGCGGAAATCGGGAATCGATGAACTCCTGCGTGTGGAGGGTTTCACTTTAAAGCGAAATCGATAACCAGAGAAAAGGTGGACGGAAGTAATGAATAAATGGTCTAACATGTAAAAACAATGGTGTTTTCAAATGTTCGCTTGTGGGAGTACTTCGCAGAAATATTATGTTTACGTTTGATTTTATGCTTTCCCAGGTAGGTACCGAAAATTTGGAAAAGGTAATTACCGTATTTCCTCGAAATACCCCCCTCGAAATACTCCCTCTCAAAATGGGCACTATGAATTAATAATCCCCCTCGAAATACCCCACCCCCAATTGAGTGTAAAGAGGACGTCAATGACAAAAGCTGCGGTTTATGACCCGGGCAATGCATAACACACGTTCAAACAATGATTGTGTTACGTTAGAACATCGTTTATACAATCTACATACTTATAAAAGGCTGTAGACTCTTATACATGGTGGTTTTTGTTGCATTTTTGTCTGCGTACGTTATTAGTACTGGGAGTTAAAAAAATTTCTGGCGAAAAAATAAACCCCCCTCGAAGTACCCCCCTCGAAATACCCCCTCAAAATTCTCACTCTGAAAAAATAAACCCCCTGGGGGTATTTCGAGGAAATGGTATGTAAAATTTTCCAAAATGTACATTTTCTATTTATGTAAAAAATTTACAACTATGCTTCAAATGCAACCTCCTATTATAATACGTAATGCAATGGTTAAAAATTTTCACTTTCATTTCAGTTCATTAAAAATCGGAACTTTCATTTTCTCACCTGAATTTCATCGATGTGTTCAAATGTTTCCTCACCAAAAACCAATGCCGGCACATGTTTCAAATCCTCGTTGACAAACTCCGGGTGCGGTTTGGCCAAGTTAACCGTTTTGACATTGAATTGCATAGTGCAGTTTGGGTCCGACGATTTAATCAATAGTTCCAGGAAAACTTCCTGAAGTGTTTGGAGCAGAATTCGTCAGGGGTTGTGATGGAAAAAGCGCCAGGACTTTGGCGCCTAGCGCCAGAAGCGGCATGGCGCTTTTCCATCACTACTCAGGGGCTACTCCCAGACCACGTAAAATGATACTGTGAAATGTCAAGTCATGTGAAGTGTCAAAAGTAAATGTAAAATGTTATGAAAAGGAAAATCACCAGTAAAAAATGAAACCAATTTTACATTTTACATAACCTTTTACATAACTTCTGACACTTTGTATTTATGACATTTTAGATTTTACAGTGCACTTTATCATGTCTGGATTCTGGGCACCAGAAGACTTGCATTTCGGTGTGTTGTTGAGCTATCAATTTATTTTAGAGCAATGAAGACTCAGTTTGTGTACCTATATGGACCAAACATCGCCAAACCATGCGTACAAAATTCAGTTCAGACCCCCATTTTTAATTGTGAATTTGGCATCAACATAGGTAATTACATACCTAGAAACAAAACGTAAATACAACTTATTTTACAACAATAAATTCTTCCATACCCTCGGTCGGAAATTCCAGCTTCCATCTTCAAAATTTTCAATATTTTGGAAGATACATTCTTGGAGATACATTGGCTCATACGAGCAAACTTTGTCAAATTGTTTTGCGGCTAAAAATAAATTGTAAAAAATAAAAATAATTTTCAAGATGACACCAAATTTTCAGTTTTAATTTTAGAGCTTAGCAAATTTAAATAAAAATTGCACAGTTGTATACTTTATTCTAAAATTGCAGTCCCGAAGTCACAAAGCGAGTCTTTTTACTGGCTGACAGGAATTACCGGGGGCCAATATTTCCGCAAGTGGCGAAATAACCGTTTGCGAAGTGAGATATGAAATGAGAAGAAAAAGTAAAAAGTGAAGCAAAATGAGAAGTGAAATGAGAAGAGAAAAGTCAAAAGCGAAACACCTAAAATGATAGGTGAGGAGTGAAATAAGTAGTAAAAAGTTGACTTCTCCACTTGCGGAATTGGCACGAGAAATGATTATCAACAAGCAGAGTTCCACCACGACAAAGTGAAACGAACATGGCACACAGGGTCGGCGCCATTTTTCAGTCCATCGGAGCCAGCCCGAACCCACAGGTCAAGAAATGGTCCCTTATTTCTCTGCGCGGCACTGGGTCCCTGCGGGGCTAGTTGTTCCGCACCACCACCATCTTTGAGCACTTTGTCCAGCTGCTGCATGTTCATCGTGCGCAAACCGCGCATTTTTGGGTCGTGCATCATTTTTTTGATGCTTTCAGGCACCGATTTCGCCATAGTTGATGGAGGTTATTATTAATCAGGGAATTTTGGTAGGGTGAGTTTCAGATTCAGTTCAGTTTATTATTTATGACTGGGAAACTTGATAGTTATCAATTTAGGTAGTGTGTGAATTCCTGAAAACGGAGTGTTCATCATAAAAAGTACATTGTGGCCTGTTAAACCTCGTGTATAGCTACTTAAATCCGGGTAGAACTTTGCCAGTTGTCAATTTCTTTGTGCATTTTCCATCACTATACCGATTAAGGAGTTGGAAATTGTACTGCTTCTAAATATGAAGTATAATACCACGTACAAACTTGTATGGGAAAATATGGTAACTACCTATTTACATTCCGTGCCTGGCACAAATTATAAATTCCAGTGTTCAGTGAACATCTATTTAGGTACCTATGCCCGTACAAATGTTTACAAATTTTGGGATGAATGTGAATACCTTTATGGGACATTAAGCCACCGGGGAAAAAAAGTTGTATCGCAATTGACAACAACGGATACCTAGATTCATTATGGGCTACATAAGTAATTGGGATGAGCATCAATCAAATATATTACACAGAAAAACGTCGTTCTACAAAAGCGGTGGAAAAGAGCGATCGTGAAAATCTGAGTGCCTCCACACATCAGAATTTACGTCAGCAAACATTGCTTTGCTTGTGCGAAATGAACACAGCGGAATGACGAATTTTTTACATAAACAGGGCACAACATATGGTTTTGTATAGCCAGGTTTCGTACTGTAAACTTTCCGTATGCAGGCATATGAGCAGTTTTGGTTCGAAGAAATATGTCTCAAAAACATTTCTATAAGATGCGTACGGACCTAAATACAATTTCTATAAGATGGAAATACATAAATACATCAGTACATGGGTAAATAAATATTTGCGTATATAGGTGAGTAAATACATGTGCTTTAGATAAACTCCTTACAGGTATACGTAAAAAAAGAAACACCGTTCAAAAGCGATTGCCAAGTGTGCGTAGGCGCATAAATAAGACAGCCGGGTGCAGAAAAGCCGTCTCATTGTTGTGCTGTGCCAGGGCAGTTCAGCCAGCTAAAGAATCCCACAGCCACTGCCGCCGCGTCGACCAGTGCATAATACCAACGCGCAGTGCAGCGCATTTCCACCCCGCCGCATCTCACAGTTGTTAAATCGTATATACTTTTACTCGAAAAATATGTCCCGTATTACCTCGAATTATCCCCCCCTTGAATTAACCCCCCCTCGAAATACCCCCCCTAAATTTCGGCTGAGGAAATAATAAACCCCCCCTCGAAATACCCCCCCTAAAATTGAGTGTAATGTGAACGTACATGACAAATACCGCAGTTTGTGATCTGTACAAGGCAGAACACACCTAAAAACTGATGATAAAGTGACGTTAGGGTAGGATAATTTGTATATATAGTTTTAAATGCTTATAAACACGTATAAATCCATGGAATTGCTTGTTTTTTCTACGTCTGAGTATGGGATTTCAGAAATTTTCTGGCGAAATAATAGACTCCCCCCCCCCCCTCGAATAAACCCCCCCCCTCGAATTATCCCCCCTAAAATTTTGCTGGCGAAATAATAAACCCCCTGGGGGTATTTCGAGGTAATACGGTAAACTGTATTTCTTCTAATAGAAGAGCAAAGTTCTATTTTTTTCGTCAACCTTTTTACCTGCTATTCTATTAGAGGTGCTGTTCTATTGGAGGCTGCCGTACTATTCTTTTCACCAATTTTTTCACAGATTTCTCATTTCACCTAAGCGTTATAAATATTTATGAAGCTTGAGCATTATTTTTATATCAGAGCATCAATTTGAGATAAACCACCTACCTATTTGAATCATTTGATCATTCTTATACTCGGCGTACATGATACTCTGCCCTCGCACTCATTTATGTCTCACGTTGGAAGCGTGCCAATGATCATGAAGCATGCCATTTTTGTGTAAAAGATGAAGAAAATCATTGTTGTGAATGTGTTAACGTATAGCGGTATAACAGCGATGACTTTTTCAACTTTTTTACGAAAATTGCATGCGTAACAAAAATCGTTGGCACGCTTCCAGCGGGAACCACGTGTGCAGCGTGTAAAGTAACTGGAGTATACCATAAATGTTTTTTGTTTTGTCATACACTCAATATAATTTTTACCTGCTGTTCTATTGAAGGTGCCGTTCAATTAGAGGCTGCTGTTCTATTGTTTTCATGTGTGCAAAAACGTGCCAAAACCTGCCATTTATTGGAGGTGCCCTTCTATTGGAGGTATGCCGTTCTATTAAATGGTACTCAA
Source organism: Sphaerolaimus hirsutus (assembly GCA_964036195.1). Classification (NCBI taxonomy): domain Eukaryota; kingdom Metazoa; phylum Nematoda; class Chromadorea; order Monhysterida; family Sphaerolaimidae; genus Sphaerolaimus; species Sphaerolaimus hirsutus. The sequence goes on along the minus strand of OZ038452.1, from coordinate 11,141,585 downwards.
GTACTGAGTAAATACATTTACATTTCTTCATAAAAAAGTACCAGTACTCGCTTTTATGTATACTTTTTGAAAGTACTTGAGTACAGAAAACGTATTTTAGATAGTCTTTTACCTATAAAGTGTTTTAAGTGGAAAACAACAAAGTGAAAAAGTAGGTTAAAAATGGGGAAAAATCGTCAAAAATGTGTGTACAAGCATATAAATAGCCAAAAATTGTTGAAAATAGGTAAAAAGTTCTGAAAATTAATGATTTTGAATGACAATTTGGGTGAAATTTCCTCAAAAATACTCACGCTTACATTTTCTGGATGAAAAAGCACGTTTACTCACGTTTACTCGTGAGCAAAAGTAAAAACATTTACTTTACGTTTTCTGTACTCAGGGGGTGAGTAAAAATAAATACTTAACGTTTACGTATACTATGAGAGAAGTTTGGTACTTTTAACAACTCTGCTGCATCTTGGGCCAGTTGCAGGCGGCAGACGCGTATGCTCTTGAACCTAACGCCCGCGGTGATCATTTGTTCAATTTGCGGGCGGAGAACTTACGGCGGTGAATACGCGGCGGGCGCTGTGTCCGTCCTGCTGATCGAAAATGCCAGGAAAAGCGCCAATGGCGCCATGGCGCCAACAAAAACAATGGCGCCGGACTCCAAAGTGCGCCAGGGAGAACGGAGCCACGGCGCCTTGCTAGCATAGTTATAGATCTGTAATATACCACCTTTACTGACACCACACAGATGTACAGTATCAATAGCAAATTGTGCGTAATCTGTACTCATCTGAGTATTTTTCTAATCGTCGATTTGTAGCGTCTGTAGGCTATGTCCAGCGAAATATCAAAGTTGACCATTTTCCGTCCAGGTATTTCTTTTTTCCGAAGCGAGACGACTACAGCGAGACAGCTGGCTTATTGATTGTGAAAATACAAGTGCTTGTTGTTTGATCTTCCAGTTCCGCCTGAGAATTTACAATAACGAGTGCGCCCAAGGATACTGGATCCTTACATTTCTTCTGCTCGTGCCGCACCAAATCTCGAAAAAATATAAATTAAAAAAATCTCATATTTTTTTTAACCTACTTCCTGATATTTTTTAAATATAAATCTACACGATATTTTTTCAAGCTGTTTTCAGTCGCAAACGAAACAAAGAGTTCAAAAGTGTAGGAATTTTCCGCAATTAGTGTTCTCGATTCTCGAAGTAATAAATCTTGCATTGCCCCTGCGCACACTAGTTTTCAACGAAAATTTGGAAATCTCATAAATCGGCTTTGAACGCAGTTGAGTTTTCTAGAATAAGGTGTCCGTCAACTACGTCAACTACAGTAAAATAACACATTGTAGAAAACTCAAACGCGTTCAAAGCTGATTTATGAGTTTTTCAAATTCCAGTCGAAAACTAATGTGCGCAGGGGCAATGCTACGATTTAATAATTCGAGAACACCGATTGCGGTAAATTCCCACACTTTTGAATTCTCTGTTTCGTTTGCGACTGATTGACATAATTGTATTTCCATCAGTGTTGTGACTTGTGACGCTCAAAACGACAAAACAGATGTGTCAAAACATTTTCCAAGCCTTCACCTTGTCGATTACTCATTTAGGTATAATGTATTTAAGTATGTCATGTATATGAGTGACCGCTTAAAATGCATTTTGGGAAGTTAGTGTGTCATTGTTTGAAAATTCAATAGTTTACATGGTTGGAAATCACACTGCAGGTTGAAAAAATGTAAATGATTCCATAACAGAATTGAATGGTCTGTGGGGTAAGTTTTTGCCGTTGAATTGTCCTGGACAATCCCGGTGAGCCTTTCAGCTAGGGGATATAATATGCTGAAATCAGCTATGGAAATCCGTAAACGACGAAAACGTTCGCGACCTACCAATAATTTATCAAATTCAAATATTTGCCAAAATACTGAAAAATTGCACCTAAAGAAATTAAAATACGATGCTCCTAATTTTTGGATATATTTATATAAATATTCATGATGAGTTTTCGCGGCTTTTTTACCATCACCATCATACTAGAAAATGCTCCTGTTATGACATAGGTACAAGCTAAAACAGTTACCTACTTTTATCCTTGGCACCCGGCGACATTCTTTCTGGCGCACTTTGGCGCCCGGCGCCATTTTTTCAAATGGCGCCGTGGCGCCATTGGCGCCTGGCGCCATTTTCTCTGGCGCCCGGCGCCATTTTTTGCATGGCGCCATTTTTCCTGGCGCTTTTCCATCACTAGAAGGGTATGGCAGATTTAGAAGTATTTCTGGGTTTTTTCTTCCAAAATATACTAAAAACATTTAGGTATATATGAATAAGCACATCCTGTGGGCAAAATTTTACACCCTATGAAGACTTGGCTGGTGCTTTTCCCGGTGCCTTTTACTTTGGCCCTGGTGCTAACACCTTTTGCACCGGCAAAAGATGGCACCGCACCGCACCGCACCGGCACTGGTGCTATTCTGAAAAAAATGGCACCGGCACTGGCAGGGCACCCTCGAAAAAAAACACTGCACTGCACCAGCGCCGGTGCTGGTGCCCTTCAGTGCTTTTCCGTCACTACCGGGAGTTCTAAAAAATTTCTGGCGAAATAATAAGCCCCCCTCGAAATACCGGCCCCCTCGTTTAACCCCCCTCAAAATTATCACTCTGAAACAATCACCCTCCGGTGGGTATTTCGAGGAAATACGGTAGCCTTTTATATAGGCTTTCTCAAGGCATAATGGGATCAAAGATAGGCTTTTATATAGGCTTTCTCAAGGCATAATGGGAAAAAAGGAGAAAAAGCTGAAAAAGCGGAGAAAGAGGCAAAAACATATCAACTAGTCCATTTGAGGGTAAAAAAGTTCAGAAATTAGTGATTTTGAGCGAAAAGTTGGGCAAAATTTCTGAAAATATTTACAAACTTTTACATTTCCGGTAACAAAAGTAATTTACTCGTGTTTACTAATGAGTAAAAGTAAAAACAAATTACTTTACGTTTTCTTTACTCAGCGGTGAGCAAAAAATAAATACTTTATGCTTACGTTTACTTTCAAAATATTTCAGTACTTTTAACAACTTTGCTGAGACTATGTCGTCGCTCAACTGTCTGTTGTTGTTAAAACGTAGAATGTAAAATGTAGAAAAATGTAGGATTTTTAGCATTAAATTTTTTTATTATCTTACAATTATTATGCGTCGGTCATCATTGGCTCTCTGCCAAAGTGAACCGCGCATCCAATGGCGCACCGCACACTAGGGTTCAAACGATATGACTTTTCGATATCGATATTCGATATTTGATATTTTTTCAAAATTTTCGATATCGATATTCGATATATTTTTCTGAAACTCGATATTCGATATCGATACGATATGGAACCTCGATATCGATATTCGATATTGAAAAATGGTCGATATTTCTATATTTTCGATATTCGATATTGCGATATGCTTTTGGTATAGCAAGGCATATTTCAAGTGGCATATTGTATTTTCATGTGGTTGCACACATGTTTAATCATCTCTATACTGAAATTTGAATGGTGTAAGTGATTTTAACAAGCTTTACATCACTCAATGGTAGAAAATAGAAGAAAAACATGATGAATCAAAGTGTATCAGACAAATAACAATTGGTAGATATTACAGTTCATCCTAACCTAATTGCTTAAGGGCATGTTGCAAAAAAAGTATATCAGCGTTTTCTGGCTTCAAATTTAGCACTCCAACAACAATGACATTATAAATACTGTACTTTTACTCATCAATTATAATACTATAAGCACATCAGATCAACCATAAACATCTCAAAATGAAAATGAAAAGTAAATTTGGGGACACAATACAGGTTCGATATATCAAAAAAATGGTCGATATTCGATATTTTTTTAAAATTTTCGATATCGATATTCGATATTTTTTCAAAATTTTCAATATCGATATTCTATATTCGATAATTTTTCAAAATTTTCGATATCGATATTCGATATTAAAAAATGGTCGATATCCGATATTCGATACGATATATCGTTTGAACCCTACCGCACACTGAAATTTTGCGTTCAGCGTTCAGCGTTCGAACGTTTTTGCACGCTGAACTACAAATGCTGAAATCAAAATCTACAGAACAATGCGTTTTTGAAGCGTAAAAATGCGGCTCATTGGCGCACCGCACACTGATTTTGGACGTTCAGCGTTCGAACGTTTGAAATCCGCTGAATCGGAACTCAAAATCCGCGGTTCGGACGCTTTCAGTTCAGCGGTTTAGCGGCCGCCATATTGGTTTTTCAGAAAGTCCGGACGAATTCGGACTGATTTGGATGCATTTTTGACCAGTTTTGGTCATTCGCTGAACTCGACATTTCAGCGTCTGTCAAAATGAAAGTGTCCGAACACTTTCATCTGCCGGTTCAGTGTCGCAATTCGGCGTCGAGGTTCAGCGCATGAGTCGAGTTCAGCAGCCGTGCTACTGTTGTTTAAAGATACAAATCTCATTCACAATGTGACATAAGTTCAAGAAATTTGCATATGTATATGAAAGACATTTAAGCTTCAAAAAAGAAGAGAGAAAAATTTCTCCAGAAATCATTTATTTTTGAGATTCTGCAAATTTTCGAAAACGGTCTTTCCGCCATTTCAGCCGATGAAGAATGTCGGCATGAGATATGTATCTCTAAACAACTAAAATCATAAACAGCCCATTGAGAAAATGTCCGGACCTTTTAATTCAGCAGAAAGCAGAGTAAGTTTAAATGAGATTGAGAATGCGGGATTGGGATTACCGTTCAAGTGGGACCAGTTCTTCGTGCTGACCTGAAGCAACCTAGACATTTTTTATCGGTTCTGGGACTGACTATTTTTTTATCCGAACCAGGACTGGGGTATTGGGACTAGTGCTGGGAAAGCGCCATGGCACTGGCACCTGGCGCTAGCGCCAAAGCAAAAAGCGCTGGCGCTTTCAGTGCCTGGGGCCATTTTGTTGTGGCCCTATTGACCCTTGGCGCCGCTAGTGCGAAACGCACCGTGGCGCTTTTGGCGCTTGGTGGTATAAATCGGTGTCACCGATGGCGCCTGGCGCTAGCATACAAGAAAGCTCAAAAAAACGTCACCACCAGACAGTGAAATACATTCAGATATCAGATACTTTATTTCCTTGAATTCCCCCCTGGGGGGTTCATTTTTTCAGAGTGAAAATTTTGAGAAAAAAACGTGAAAAATGCAACAATAACCACCATTTATAAGTTTTTACAGCCTTATATAAGGATATAGATGGTGTAAACGATGTTCTAATGTAACCAACGATGGGTAAGTTCTCCAAAAAAAAACACTTTCTGTGTTTTGAGTTTTTCAAAAATGAATACCTGTGTTTTGAGTTTTTTTCTCGAAAAAAAACTTGAGTAACTCTGTTTTTATTTCTGTGTTTTTTGTAAAAACTCGATTTTTTGAGTTTTTTTCTAAAAAAACTCGAGTTTTTTCCAAAAAAATCGAGTTTTCCCCCCAAAAAAATTTCGATTTACAGCATTTCGATCTGGAAACAGTGGTTTTCTTATAAAATATTGGTTTTACACATGTTTTAACCCCACATAACATCTGTGTATTCATTCAAGTGTCAAAAAGTCCATAAAAATGTCCACAATGACGTAACCAAAACAGGTTATAAATGCATACAAACAGGATATATTTGAAATAAACATGTAGATAGCTACACAACCTAGTACAGTCTATGTGTAGCTGCGATGCAAATTAGCAGTAATAAATACATCATGTACATTGGATACATGATGTACATCATCCCGGAGGGGGCTATTTTGAGGGGGGCTTATTATTTCACCAGTCCATTTTGAGGGGGGTTAATTCAAGGGGGTTAATTCGAGGTAATAAGGTATACTTAAATGTCAAAACTTAAATTGTCAAATCCACCATGAGATGTGCATGCCATCTTGAATTTTTTATTTGTACCATTATAAAATATGAATACATACTGTACATATTTACATACTATACATGCTTATCTTATCTTGTTTAGTATAACTGAATCAATGTGCATTCAACCGCTTCACTGAAAAAAACACACAAAAACTCAAAAAAACTTTTCTGTGTTTCCGTGTTTCTGTGTTCTCCAAAAAAAAACTCATTTGAGTTTTGAGTTTTTCAAAATTTATGAGTTTCCGTGTTTCTGTGTAAAACAAAAACACAGAAACTCAATGAGTTTCTGTGTTCAATTTCTGTGTTTTTTCCATCGTTGAATGTAACACAGTAAGTGTTTTGAACGTCTGTTATGCATTTCCCGGACCACAAATTCATAGTGCCCATTTTGAGGGGGGTATTTCGAGGAAATATGGTATACAGGTAAATAAATATCGGACAAGTGTGAGTACTTTGTTATGGAAAAGTTATAATGCTATCCCGTGACTCCACGGTCATAATATGACTACAATACAGGTATAACAATACATTGTCTGACACTTAACATACCTACACATTTTTCTCTATACTCCCGTTTTAGACGATTTTGAAAAAATCTGATTTTTTTAAATCAAGTCGTTCAAATTTTTTTCCAACCGTAGGTTTTTTAACTGTTTTATTTATTTTTTTTAGAATTTTTTTTTGTAAACATGGCTTTCGAAACCGTTTTTTATTTAAACAGCCATAAATTTTTGTAGTTATGTACTAGGTATTTTCTATTTTTTTATAGTGTGCAGGCGCAATTTCACATATGTACCAATTACCATCGGTGGTTGTTTTCATTGGTATACCCAGCAATGGTAATGTTATGTGTTCTTTGTAAGAACGTTATGTGTAAGAAAATGTGTATTCTTTACTATGAATTTCACGAAAATTTCTGGCGAAATAATAAAAAAAAACCTCGAATAAACCCCTCCTGAAATTTTGCTGGCGAAATAATAAACCCCCATGAGGGTATTTCGAGGTAATACGGTAGTACTAAAAATAGCTGAAAATAGGTAAAAAGGAACAAAAACTAGTATTTTGGAAGTGAAAATCTATAAAATGGTATGAAAAAGCGATTTTGAGCGAAAATTGGGGTATAGTTTCTCAAAAATCGCTCCAGATAGGTAGATAGCTGAGCGATTTGGGGGGGGGGGTTAGGGGGTAGTAGAATTCAGCTCAGCACTTCAGCGTTTGAAATCGAAGTTCAGCGTACGAGATCATTTCAGCGCGCCAAATCGTCCGAATTTTGCACCCGCTGAATTGACAAACCACCCAATTTTAATCGTACGGACGATTTGGAGTTCAGCGCCTTTGGCGGTTCCGCGTTTTTGGTTCAGCGGATGGCAAAAAAACGTTCGAACGCTGAACCTGCAAAGGCAGTGTGCGGTGCGCCAATGCATACAGTCACTACTGCAGTATAAAAGAAAGTTTACCAGTATAATACCTAGGTCTGGTCTATCTGTCATGTCTTGGCGGTGGCTAATCGCAATAGAGTCATTGAGTGAAGCTATCTATCAAATCGTTTAAAATTTTTTAGGTTTTTGGTTGGATAGAACTGCATGTATAATGCAAACAAGGAAGAGAAATTGTCAATATCACCTGGATGTAAATATTTGTTAGTGATAAAAAAGGTGAAAATGCGTTCGTGTCTACAGAATTGAGGCCCAGGTTATATAAATCTTTACCAGGATTGAGTTGTATAAAAAATGGATACGCTGGGTGCAGATATACTGCCGATTATCGTAGTTGAAATGCGAAAATTTGGAAACTATTCCAAAAGATAAAAAATGAAAAAATGGAAATAATTTAAATGAAACGCTTACAAAAATAAGTTTGCCATCGCTTAAAAGGACCCATGGCATTTCCTTGTCCGATCTCCCTTCGCAGTTCAACGAGATCTCGCATCATTTCGCACGATTTCGCTTTTCGTATCATATATCCACCGAATCGTGAACTTTTTTGTAAATTGCTATTTTAATTGATTTCACATCACTTGCCAATGTATAGGTTCACTACGGCAATAAAAAAAGTACAATTGCGAACTCCTACATTAAGATTACAGCGAAAATTTCCGATGAAGTAACCCAAAAATGTCAATTATCAGAAATTTTAGAGCTCACTGTACCTAGTGCGGGAATTGTTTAAATTTGGCAGAGCGCCAGGCACCGAGAAACGCCGTAGAATTGGATTTCCCAGATGCAGTGGAATGAAATGGAAATAAAAAAACAAGATAACATTTCACGGAAATGCTATCTCATCGAGACAGTGGTGATTCTTCACACGCTGTTCCCCCAAAAAACACTGGAGATAAGTAGAAAACTCGGGTACGGGTGTATCTTTACCGGTATTCCTTTAAAAATAAAAGAAAGATACGAGAATATTTTGTAACTTTCGGTTTTGTTTCGTTTCTAATCATTTCTTTGTCTCATTTCGTGATGGATCAGGTGACATTCCGTTTTTCTTCATTTTTAGGTCAAGTTTAGGTCATCTGCAAAGTTCCAACTTTTCCGCCGCTCAGGTGAATTTTGCGCCCGATGGAAGTTTTTTCGATGACTGGTCGCCCCAAGTATCCGTCAATCCGCCGTTTGACCAGGTCTTTTTTTTCTTTCAAGGGTCGAATTTCGCTTTTTTCCAAACGGCTTTTACGTGCATTGATTGACGTTACAGAGGAGAGTACCACGTATGACAAATTGGCAGCTTGCCAAAAACGGCAGGCCAAAAATTATTTCTAAATCGCTTTAAATAAAATAAACAAAAATTATATAAACAGTATATAGACGAAAATAGCGATTATGAAGGTAAAGATAGAGCTAATCTTTGCGATTTTGAGCGCTTTCACCTGGGAGACCGACATTATGTGAACTTGGCACCAGTCCAAAAACCCCTATGGATATCCCGTTTGTATACCGCCGTTGATGATGGTAAACCGGCACTGCATGCCAGTGTGTCGGCGGCTATTAGGGACCATATCCGATGGCTTTATCATATTCCGCGGACATTATCAGTGACTCGTACGGGAATCCTGTGTCTCTTACTCTCGTTCTTACAATATGTAATCGTATCCAAACACAAAGTTGGACTTTATTGGAAAATGCCAATTTCGCATAATGTCGGCGATCCTTTCACTTTCGTTGACACAATTAGGGTGTCAACTTTCCGTTTTCCGTTTCCGCTTTCCGCTGGCAAATTTTTTTCCGTTTCCGTTTCCGTTTTCCGGCTGCTTAATTTTTTTCCGTTTCTGTTTCCGTTTTTCCGGCTCATTTTCCATTTTCCGGCTCATTTTCCATTTTCCGGCTAAAATTTCAGTTTTTCCGCCTTTTTCCATTTTCCGGCTCAATTGTCTGTTTTTCCAATTTTGTTTCATTTTCTGGCTCAATTCTCTATTTTCTGTTTCAGCCAAACTGGTAAACATGCATGCAGGTTCTCAATTATGTGTATTGTTTCTATTTCTAGCAAGATTTCTGCAAATTTTTTGAGTTCTGGATAAATTTCTGCAATTTTTTTTTCCGTTTCCGGCAAAATTTCAGCAAATTTTTTCTGTTTCCGGCATAATTTCAGCAAATTTTTTCTGTTTCCGTTTTCCGGCCTTTCATTTTTCCGTTTTCTGTTTTCCGGCAGGTGCAAAATTTTTTCCATTTCCTTTTCCGTTTTCCGGCAAGTGCAAATTTTTTTTCCGTTTCCGTTTTCCGCCAAAAAGGATTTGTTGACACCCTAGACACAATACGTAACCGAAAACTTGGACGTGTGCCAAATTATATTGGCTCATTGCCAAAATTTTAAAATTTAGCTGTCAGTTGGTTTGTGACTATTGACTGTACAGTGCACTGCAAATTTCATTTGAACGTCCGAACGGTCTATGATTCAGTGGCGTGGAGTACGCGTTTCCCACTTTTTATTTGTTGCTCGTTTGAAATCGTCACTTATCACGGAGGAAGGAATTTGCTCGCATTTTAAGTCGGATTTGATAGATTATATTTAGATTTGTTAGACTTATTTTCAGATTTGTACGATCTCAGAGTCCACATATCGAACAGCCGCGAACGAGCGTCACAGGCTGCAACAGCGACGGCGATAATTCGATAGTATCGTCGCTGCTGCACCTACTGCACCCACGGGCGCAATCCGAATGTGTTTCCGTGACCGTAAGTTGTGCGAAGCGGCAATAATAAATATGCAAATCCGGTACTCTGTTAAAGTATGCCAGTGCGGTATCGGCCCCACACACGCTAGTTGACATCGACACCAAATGTCAACTGGTTCCGTTCCCAATTCAAAGCATGCGTTTGAACGACGATCGTCGGCTCGTTAGCAAGCTTTGAATCGGGATCGGCACCAGTTGACATTTGGTGTCGATGTCAACTAGCGTGTGGGGGCCCATCGGTACGTGAAGATCTTTACTCGCATATTTTATCGCTGCACGATTTATCCTCCCGATTCAATTCGCAATTATATTCTTGGGGTTCGATAAAAATTTTTTTTGCATCACTACGAGAGATGATATGCTAGTGCAGGGACGAATCCAGGAATTTTGAGCGGGGGAGGGGGCTGCTTGTTTACGGGGGCCGGCGAACGGGGCTGGCCCCCTAAATTTTCTCCTATATAGGGACGGAAAGGCGTTTTGGGACTAGCGCCATACAAAGGCGCCGCGCCATGGCGCTATTGGCATTGGCGCCAGCGCCAGGAACCGCTTTACGTATGTAAATATACGTACATATACAGCGAAAGTCGCAAAAATGTGTTCATTTCCAAGGATATTGGTTTACAAGGACCGATCCGTTGAAAATACAATGCATGCGGAAGAAATTACTTTTTGGAAACAGAAAAAATATATAGGAAAAATTGTATTTTCGGGGACTTTTTAGGTCTCACCCCGCGAAGGGGGGCTGCGCCCCCCCCCCCGCCCCCCCCCCCCGGCCCCCCCTGGATACGTCCTTGTGCTGGTGTGGTTAATGCGCCAGATAACCAATTTCAGGGGTCAGCGCAGACGACGCGTTTATCGCTGAGCAGCGGCATTGGGAATGCCGCGCAGCTGGGATTGAACCAGGTGCGCAATTGAATTAGCCCCAAGTAATTTTGGCCCGCACTGAGTCGCAAACATTGTAAATATAATTTCCGCGACTTTGAAATCGGGTTTCTGAGAAAGGTGGGTAGGGCTGTAGAAAAATTTAGCATTAGGAATGTAAATACGTCATTCATGAAACAAACTATTTACGTTACTTACACCCAGGGGTCTCCTAGGGGGGGGGGGGGGGCTGCCCCCCCCCCAAATCGGCCAGCTATCTATCTATCCCGGAGGCCTCTCAGCTATCTATCTATCCCGAGGCAAAATTTTTGGCTACTACCCCCAAAGACCCCCCAAATCGCTCAGCTATCTATCTATCTGGAGTGGTTTTTGAGAAATTTTGCCCCAATTTTCGCTCAAAATCACCAATTTTCGCACCTTTTTATAGTTTTTCACCTTCAAAATCGTGCTTTCCGGTTATATACATGGTTATATACCTATTTTTAGCCATTTTATACCTACTTTTGGCTACTTTTAACTGATTATTAGCGATTTTTTTCCCTTTCTGCCTTTTTAATCTTGAAAAAGCCTATAATTGTGCCCCCGCCAGCCCCCCCAAGCCCCCCCCAGCCCCCCCCCCCCAGAAAATTTTTCCAGCTATCTATCCCTCCGGAGGAGCGATTTGCTATCTATCCAGCCCCCGCGAGGGCCAAAATCCTGGAGACCCCTGCTTACACCTAAGATTCCCACGCGATTTTTTCATGGAACGTTCCTGGCTTCAATTGTATTATATATGGCCCTAGTTTTTATCTTGGTTGGAATACTTTTTATCAAAATTGTGAGCTTTGTCATTCATTTGCAGGCAAATCACGGTCATGTTCAGGACGTCGAGTTGATGCACTCCAGTAGCACTGCGCAGTCTTATTCAGTTGCTTTTGATCAGGCTCTAAATGTGGTGGGTTCGTCCATTTTTCTTGTTTGAAGTGGAGAATTGTTAATATCGTACATCGGCGTATCCGAAATTTCGAAAAATGTTAACTGCTGTTTACCAGTGGGGTATTAAGGTGTGTGGTGTCACTTCTACAAGTGGACAAGTGGCTGACAAACTTGAACGTGACACGTTTGAAGATCTTTTGAAAGATCTGTAATTTTGAATGCGTCTTACCAAATGCCCCACCCCTCAGGGCAACCGAAATGGACGTTACGAACCGGCCAGATCCGTCGATAGCGGACTGGGGCCGCTCACGCCTCAAGCCAGTCAAATTGGAGACAGTTCAGTGCCGCAAAACTGGGGGCACTTTTATTGCAGCCAAGTGAGTAATGCGGCTGTGAGTTCTACCGCTGCTATCGGCTCTGGACAGGTATATTGTCTTCTTTTTGAAGCTCATTTTGTAGTGTATCAACTTTCAATGAATTTCTGATAGATGCTTGTCATGTCCCTGTTTGAGACTTAAACGTACTGCAAAAAGGGTTCAAACGTCAAGGTTTTTTTTGCGTTGCTTTGAGGCTTGATAAGTACCAAAAACCGCCGTTAACTGCACGTCATCGATACGTCAGCAAGCTTTAAAACTTCGAGAACCTAATTTTTTGCCTGCAGATGCTGTCTAGCAGTTCGCTGGCTGTTGAATGGAATCCCGAATCGGTCCAATGGTTCGGAATGAGCGAAGTGCAGATCCAAAATATGCAAATGTTTGGCTCCGCCTCCCCGGTTCAAAGGTATGGAATGAGCGAAAGGCAGTCGATTGATAAGGAAATGGTTGGCTTAGGGATGGGGTGTTTAAATGTTTCTTTCAATCACGAGAGTGGAAACTAATTGTTCGAAATCAAAATACTTTTGATTCATCAACATTACTGGAATCAAATGAATTTTAAAACTTTGATATGAATGTTTCCCTTTGGCTTGACTACAAAACTTTGGCCTGACCACAAAATTTTTGTAAATTTTTGTGTTATGTTTCACATCAGCTGTGGTAAAGAAAATATAAATCCGCTATTACGTTGGACTGATTTCGATTTTTATAAAATGCCATTACAGCAACAATGAGTCAACAATGTTCATTTGTACCGTTTTTCTATCAAAATAAGCGATTTTGAAGAGAGAAAAAACTGGGAAAAAACTTTACAAGTCAATTTCTCTGGATTTTTCTACGTCTGAGTATGTTGAATTAATTTTCCTGTGGGTTTCCGCGGAAATTTTTGTATACATTCGAAGTGATGTTTATGGCCCTAAAACATACACACAAATAAGACATTATAGGCGGTGCGGAAATGCGCGCTTGCGCACAAACGTTTTTCAAATTACCTAGAAAGATGCTCCATGAAAGTGTCATTTCTGGCAACTTTTTAATCTGTTCCGATAAAAGCCCCCTCCCGCTGGCTACGTCCTTGAATCAAGGCATTGCACACAATTGATTTTTCGAACCCTAGGTCGGCTCCGCCTACGGAAGGTATGACCGTATTTTATGGGAAAACCAGCGGTTGGAAAACAAGAGGAAAGCCAAAAAGCAGAAGCAGTGTGGATTTTGCCATAACTCAGCAAAATTTCAAATGGAGGAAAAGGGAGTAGGTTTAGTTTGATTGATTGCTGTGCTGATTTTTGTCTATCTTTGGAGTTTTTATAGCTAGCGGAAAACAATTTCGGGGCTCGATGTATGTGTGTGCATAGAATAATTTGCAAACAACAGGAATTATGTTTTAAAAACCGAATGATGGAAATAAAGTACCGGAATTTTGCAAGTAATGGCGTAGCGAAATATATATAGCGACTCCAGGGGTAGGAAAGGGGGCCGGTTTACCCCCCCCCCCCCCCAAACCGCCCAGCTATCTATCTATCCCGGAGGCCGCTCAGCTATCTACCTATCTATCCCGGAGGCAAAATTTTAGGCTACTATTCCCTAACCCCCCCCCACTCGGCCAGCTATCATCTAGCTGGAGCGCTTTTCGAGAAACCATACCCCAATTTCCGCTCAAAATCGCTGTTCATACCTTTTTAAAGAATTTCACCTACAAAATCACTAGTTCATGTGTCTAACTGCCTATTTTCAGCTATTTTTAGTACTATATGTGCTTATATACCCATTTTTAGCTCTTTTCCACCTAGCGATTTTTCTCCCTTTTCTTCCTTATACACCGTGAAAAAGCTTATATCGGACCCCCGCAACCCTCCCCCATTTTTTCCAGCTATCTATCTTTTCCGGAGGCCGCTCAGCTATCTATCCAACCCCCCGTAGGGTCAAAATCTAGAATACCCCTGAGCGACACCAATATCGTTATCGACACACACACACACTCACACACACTATATTAGTTATCACTCGAATATCGACACCAATAAGTGAACTGGTCCAACCTCCCTTCTCCCTCTATAACTCCCCCCTCCATCGGCGCAGTTGTCCCCGTCCGAATCGGTGTTGCAGTCGATCGCCGCGCACCCCACGTGGGACCGCGAAGGTTTCACGTGCTGCTCGTGGCTGCGCCAGGTCGTGTGCAAGCACTGCGCCGCGCCGCCGCACTACGCGCACACGGACAGGTATTGCCCCGTCAGTACGACCGTACGACCGGATCAGACACGACCATCTTTGAGGGTGAGTAGCATTGAGGTGGAATGAGCGCCAGCTGTGCGTGGTGTCTGTGGTGCAGATACTGATATGACCGCGCGCTTTGCACCGGGGTCTCCAAGATTTTGTCAGTCGCGCGGGCTGGATTGATGGCAAATCGCTCCTCCTGAGGGATAGATAGCTGAAAATTTTCCTGGGGGTGTGCTTGCGGGGGCAAAATAATTAGGATTTTTCGAGGTATAGAAGGCAAAAAGCTGAAAACATCGCTAAAAATCGGTTAGAAATAAACAAAATAAGTTAAAAATAAGCATATAACTATGTATATAGCTAAAAATAGCGATTTTGAAGGCGAAAATTGGCCAAATGTGGCAAAAAATTAGCGAGTTTGGTTGAAAATTGTTTAAATTTTGCTCTACATAGATGGATACCTTAGTTATTTGGGGGAAAGTTAGCCAAAACTTCACCTCTGGGTAGATAGTTAACTGAGCGGCCTCCGGGATATATAGCTGGCCGATTTGGGGGAGCAGCCTTACGCCCCCCCCCCGCCCTCCCCTTGGAGACCCTGTTGCACTGAGTTCGATGTTTTACGAATGAGTTTGATTAAATTTTAAATCCGAGGGTTATGTCAAATGTTTTTAAATCCACTGAATTATAACAAGATGATTCAAAAATCAGGCCGCTAGAAAAACATTTTTTTTACCACTACAGGCTTTAATGAATACCTTTAATGAGTGTAGTTGTGAATTCTGAGCCTCGCATCGTGGAGGCAATGTGTTGTGAGGAAAATTTTTATTTTTTTCATAAATCTGATTGTATGTATGAGATGCAAATGGTGCAAAGTGTGATGTCAGTATATTATTCTTTTCTGCTTGTCCAGTAGTCAAAAAAGTTCCACTGAATGAACCCATCGCCGCGATGTACACATGTACATAAGGTTTTGTGCTCTGGTGTAGTTTTCTTTTGTTGTGTATATGGTCTGCTGATATTCTTTGAGGTATAGGTAGTTTTCTTTTGTTGTGTATATTGTCTGCTGATATTCTTTGATTTTACTTTGTATCCTTTCCTGTTATGATTGTTTTAATTTTTCTGTACAGCACATGAAAGATGTACTTTGATATATTTTCAATTGTTTCCAAAGATTGTTCTACATGAGAGTATCTATCAAATTGTGAAGATAATCTCGGTTGCATGAATAGAAACATTCAACCTCTGATGTTGGATATTTTTTGCAGCGCTCCTTGTGATGTTTT
Organism: Sphaerolaimus hirsutus; assembly: GCA_964036195.1. Classification (NCBI taxonomy): domain Eukaryota; kingdom Metazoa; phylum Nematoda; class Chromadorea; order Monhysterida; family Sphaerolaimidae; genus Sphaerolaimus; species Sphaerolaimus hirsutus. The sequence goes on along the minus strand of OZ038452.1, from coordinate 11,125,835 downwards.
TCGCTATTCATTTTGAAACATGGCTTTGTGTCCGTGTTTTTCTAAAAATCTGATCATAGATAGTTTTTGTTTCTCTAGTATATTTCCGCGTGCTGACGCGGGATAAATGATAGTTTTCATTAAATGATAGTTTCCGCCTGCACACAATAGTTTTCTCCAAAAGGATCAAAATATTTGGAAAATTTATAAATCAGCTTTGAACGCATTTGAGTTTACCAGAATGAGGTGTTTGGCAACTACTGTTGATGAATATCAAAAATAATAATATTCTGTAAATCCAAATCCGTTCAAATGTAGCTTACGTGTCTTCCTAATCTCCCAATTGGTAGAATACTAGTTAGTGTAGGCGCAATGGATGATATTTTGGCACAATTTTTTTCCCTTCACATTGTCTCGTATCATTTTTCTGGGTGTGGCCAGCGCTTTTTACTTTTTTTAAAAACAACGTTTTGAAAAAATATTGTGGCATTTTTAGTGCCAAAGCTTTATTGAGTTTCCAAAGCCAAAGCCAAACCAGATTTCTCAGGTTTTGACAAAGATGTTTTTAAAAAAAGCGTTGTTTAAAGAAAAGTTATTCAAACTGTGGTTTTTTTATCGCTACACTTTTTCATGATTCGTTTGAATTTTTCGCTTCCATCATATTTTTATGCAGACATTTTATTGTCCGTACTTCACTGTTCCATTTAGCATAGTTCTTTGATCATTTTAATGTCGTACAACGCATGTCGTATAGCAACGCACATGGATTGCATTACTTTTTGCAGCTTTGATATCTCAACTGTGACACCAAAACAGTTCTGATCCAATTTATCTGCGGTCATTAAGTAGACATGATTATCCCACATCATGTTTCATATTTTATAGAAAGAATACTTTTAATCTGCCTCTGAGTTCAGGTGCTGGCTGGAGGTGTCGGCATTGTGTCGGCATACTCCTTTGATGATTTTTACGTCATATATTTACCAATGCGCATCGATTGCATTACTTTTTGCAGCTTTGAGCTCTCAACTGTGAGACCAAAACATTTTGGTCCAATTTTCTGCAGTTTTTAAGTGGACACGATTTATCCCACGCATCTTGTTTTAATTTTTTTTTGGGTGAGCTTATTCACTTGCCATTGTGTTCAGGTGCTCGCTGGGTGCGCATGGTGCCTACGCGAATCGATTTGTATGTGCAGATAGGACACATGGGAACCCCTTTAGATTTCTTTTACTACTCTATTAATTTCGGCATGTTGGCTGGTCGATGTCAGCGGTAATCAGTTGAACAACTCGATTTACTTTACCATTATACTGCTGTCGATTGCCTAGATCTCCCATTTGCACATTTGAATCGATTTGTACGGCCGCCATACGTGTCCATTCAGGAAATTTTATTTCGGATGTACAGCAACCCTTGGTGAATATTCTTATTCTGGACTCTCTTGTATGCACTGGTTAGTATACCGTAGACCCTCGAATAAGACCCCAGGGGAGTTATTTTTTCGTAGAGTTTTTGGGGGTAGTTATTTTTCCTCAGAATTACACTATGTAAATATCTGTTGTCGCCAGGGACTTTAGCAGGATTTTTGAGCGGGATGGCGTAGCCCCCCCCCCTAAAATGTGGCCGTATAGTAAAGGGATGGAGCCATGGTGCTGGCGCCATTTGTAGGCGCAAGCGTTATGGCAGTATTGGCGTTGGCGCTGGCGCCAACGTCTACCATATAGGTATCAATTTATACAGTACTAGGACTATGTTGGGCACTTTAGTAATGCTGTAGTAATGCTTTAGTAATGCGTACGTCCTTGGTTGTCACTGCCATGGGCCAATATTCTTTTGTATTTTTTGTTTCACACACTGCACTTCATGTGCAGCCCTGGCGTAGCGTTATTTGGTCTGTCTGACTTTATTTATTGTTTCTTTGAAGTGACCCAACATCTTTTCCACCTATCACAGAGGGGGTGGGGCATTTTTCAAGGGTGGGAGTTATTTTTTCCTCACTCGGCCAACATGGGGAGTTATTCAATTGGGTCTTATTTGGGGATATGCGGTAAGTCGAAGTTATTTTCTGTACAGCAACAGAGTAAATACGTGGATTTGGATTATGTACAGCAACATGTGGATGAATATTGTGGTAAGAAGCTAGTTTTCATGGTTCCACTTGAAAACTCGTTCAAAAACATATCACAAAAACATAGTGGACATATCACATTTCTTGCTATTTTTCCCATAAAAAAGGAAGCGGAGGGATGGACTAGTCGACTTCTTGCTCGAAATTTCCCCAAAAATGTCAAATTTGGCAGTTTGCCATATGGGCATGTGAGGTCAAAAATTTTATGTAAAATAATAAAAAATGTGCGGAAGTAGCCCCAGATGACGTTTCCGGGTCTAACTCGAAATTTTCATATTTTGGACTTGTCGACTTTTAGAAGTAGACGCCTCAATTATTTGTTTACAGAACTGATCAGTCCGTGACCTATTGTTTAAGGAGATTAACTAAATTTCGGGTTTCGAGTTTTCAAGTTGGAACCATGAAAAATATCTTGTGTGGCGCCAATCCCAACTGTTTTGTTTGTATACACTGATTTAGTCTGAAAGTATTTTTTTCCTTCACTTTTTTTTATATCCACTTGTCATTTGATGTGATGCAGAGTCCGCTACTTGTCATGTTGCGTCTGAATGATCGGAGGATAAGCATGTAACTTTGTTGTTTTTGTAAACTTGTAACTATCTTGGTTTATTTGCATTCGGTGCAAATGTGGTAACGGAAACTATCTCGCTGCCAGATACCCGGAAATCTAAATTTCATATTGACACCATGGCAAATTACATACGCAGGGTTAGAGATAAACATGTGTAAAAGGTCCCACACACGCTAGTTGACATCGACACCAAATGTCAACTGGTTCCGTTCCCATTCAAAGCTAGCGTTTGAACGTCATTCGTTGGCTCGTCAGCGAGTTTTCAATCCGGATCGGCACCAGTTGACATTTGGTGTAGATGTCAACTATCGTTTGTGGGCCCAATCAATACATAGTGTAAAAAATATATTATAGGTATAAATTTTAAGGAACTGAATCTGTGTCTGCTTGATCTTGAAATAAATTAGAAGAATCAATAAAATGGAAACTTAGACCATAGTACTTGGAACTGCGGAGATTTCATGTAATGATCATCACCAGTTTCAATTTCAAACCACAATTTGTTTACGCATCCTGTAGCAAGAGAAACAATTATTAGAATATCCCCACACTTAACACAACCAAATATCACGCAAAAACTCTCCACAACTTGTTTGCATGGTTGTCCACTCGCAGACTACAAGCACAGTCGAAAATGATCCGCGATATCCATTAGGTAACATAAATTGTACGGTAAGTGAATAACGAACAATCGAATAAAAAAGGTAACTACCGTGTTTCCTCGAAATACCCCCCGGGGGTGATTGTTTCAGGGTGAGACTTTTGAGGGGGGGGGGTTAAACGAGGGGGGGCTTATTATTTCACCAGAATTTTTTGAAATTCCAGTATTCAATTGTCGTCTGTAACGTACGCAGATGTAGAAAAATGCAACAATAACTGCTATATATAAAAGTTTAGTTTTAGTTTAGGTAGTTTATTCTCGTTTGCTCCGATTTTTGTGTGAGACTGCTAATGAATTGTAACCATACTTGAGTCTCATCGGATCCTATGTTAAAGCTATTGTACCAAAAAGTACGAACACAAATTGATACAAAGATAAATGCATAAAAAAATCACAGGACAATGTCCACCGTAGTCCGCTAGGAGTGTCGATGTTTCGAACAGCCGGCGCGGTGTAGAAGCGTCAATTTCAATTGGCCCCATTACATTCGAGACCTGGCACTATTAACAGCGTGCATACACTGCCACGTGCAGTGATTTATTCGCTTTGAAATAAACCTCAAAATCACCTCGCGATGTTGGTGACATCTTTCTTCCGCTGTTAGCCAGTGCAATCTGGCTGTCACACTGACATTTGCCAAGATGCGGCATTGGCAGTTGGCCCCCTGTCTTTGTGTGAGGCCAAGCGTTTCATGCCTATGTGGTATACAAGTGACCAGCATATGTTTTGCCGTCAGCAACGCGCCACCCTCGGCTTTGTTGCAGTCCATGCATCGGACTCCTTCCAGTATTTTTAGCATGTTGTACCGGGCCATTGAGTCAAGAGCCTATTGACTTATTTGAGTGTGTAACAATGTTCTAATGTAACAATTCATTGTTTTTAACATGTGTTTTGCATCGCCTGAATCACAAACTGCAGTTTTGTTATGTACGTACTCTGTACACTCAATTTGGGGGGGGGTATTTCGAGGGGGTGGGTAATTATTTCATAGTGTCCATTTTGAGGGGGGGGTGTATTTCGAGACGGGGGTATTTCGAGGAAATACGGTCGCAGCTTAACTATTTTTATTAGTCACGCGTTTACGTACACAACCCGAATGATAATATTATTTGGATTTTGTCTCTACCATCCATTTTTGCCCTAAATGGTCAACACTGAAAGCAACCCATCACTTTTTCGTGCCGCCGACGATTCTCTAGCTTCGGTCTATTATACACGGATTTGGCACACCAAATCTTTTAATTCAAGATGTTCGAATTCAACTCGAATCGACACGCTCTTCTATTGATTTCATTGGCCCTGCGCACACTAGTTTCCACACTAAATTTCTAAAACTAATAAATGAGCTTTGAACGCGTTTGAGTTTTCCACAATGAGTGAGTCATTTTTTATCTCCGTCAACTGTAGTCGACTGCTACCTCATTGTAGAAAACTCAAATGCGGTCTAAGCTGATTTGTGAGTTTTTGAAATTTCGTGTGAAAACTAGTGTGCGCAGGCTCAATACTTCAAAAGGCTGCAAAATCTGCCCTCCTTGTGAAAAGAATTATTTGCGATGGGTATGCCTAATTTGTGTTGCATCGCACTACGCGAACGAAAAAATGAACCCCCGCTTAAAATCTGGTAACGAGTATATTCTTTTCAAACGTGGTATCTTGATTTTGTGGATCTGGTGGCACTCCCAGACTCTGTAGAATCTTAAATGTCGCGCAAATTGTCAAAAGTCATGTAAAATGGCAAACTGCCATTTTCCAGGGCATTTTACATGACATTTGACTCTGCGTGACATTTCACAGGGCATTTTACAGGGTCCGGGATTGTCCCTGGAAACAATTCGACAGGGCTGACCCGTGGTGTTGCACCGTTGTTGTTTGAGGTGGACACACGAGCGGGCATGTTGACGCCATTGTAGAGGTAATCTCTGCTGATATTCCTTCGAACGGTGGCCGCATCCCGCCAGTGAATTGTGCCCGTCACTGCCGTCCTTATTGATCGATGTCTGCTCGCGAAAGATTCAGTTCAGGGTGTGCATGAATACTCGAAGAAATCCCTCCGCGAGACGAGTTGGGAAAAATACCCCCCTTGAATAATTCCCCCTTAAGGTCATCGTATCAATTACGGTAGTTGTGTTCAATTTGAACATAAATAACATGTGAGTGTTTTTATAAAGCCTTTGTGGAATGACTCGATAGAAACATGCTTGAAAATTTGGATGGAAAAAATCCCCCCTTGAATGACCCCCCTTAGTTTTAGTTTAGTTTGATGAAACCCCCCCCCCCCTCCTCAAAAAAGTTGACGACAAAATAAAATTCCTGGGGGAATTATTTGAGTAAATGTGGTAGTTGTATTCATCATAATCCGACGATTAATGCTTGTAGAATTGATACTGTTGGGTTGCACACAACGATGTGTCAGTTTTCTTAAAAAAACACTGCTTTGAGTTTTTCAATAATGAATACCTACCTATACTCCGGTTACTTTTCACCCTGCACGCTTGGTTCCCGCTGGAAGTGTGCCAACAATGGTTAACGCGTCCGAGTTTCATAAAAAGATGACAAAATTGATTGTTGTTATAATGTTATTCATTAACATATTCACATCGATGAATTTTTTTCATATTTTTACGGAAATCGCATGATTTAATAATCATTGGCACGCTTCCAACACGAGACATATATCAGTGCGAGGGCAGAGTATCACGTACGCCGAGTATACCTGTGTTTTTTTGTTTTTTTTGCAAAAAATTCAGTATCTCTATTTTTATGTCTGCTAACTTGAATCGTAGTAAGGAATAGGCTATTAGATACACAAAACTGTCTGCGATTTTCAAAAAAAATTTGTTCACTCTGAAACTGTTTTTTTACTCAGAGGCAGCTTTTCAATGCAAAAACAGTGGTTTTCTCATCGCAAATTTCTTTATGCATGTTCAGGGGGATTTAGGTACGTACACGGTAAAAGTGGAGTTTAGGTGAAGGTATCAACAAATCACAAATACACAATACACATGAATGCTTAGAGATATCAATCCCTCAATTGACATGTTAAAAGCACTAACCGGTAGCTATAAATGAATAGGTTGAAGCAAGGATTGAGGTTAGGCAATGCATGGAGCCTAACGATGGCAAACCCTCCGGAAAAAAAGTATTTAAATTTTTAAGCATTTATTCTAAAATGACTTTTCGAATTTTTCCCCAAAATACTTTTTGAATTTCGAATTTAGTTTTCGAATTTTCGATTTTTTTTGGGTAGTTTTCGAATTTTTCTGGTAGTTTTCAAAATGTTTTCGAACTTTCGAATCTTTTTTTGCCATCGTTAATGGAGCCAAAGTCTGGTTGAGCTGTGCACTGAACGGTCATCTATGTTTATGGCTGCAATCTGGAACACATTGGGTAGCACGTGCAACAGAAGCGTTACAGCTTGTGACCACACTGTGGTGATCAGGATTCGCTTTTGCATTTCCTGCAAGTCATGGCGCGCATTTGGAGATGATCACCCAGAGTTCGGCGCGCATATGTTCGGTAGAAAAATACAATCTACCGTATTTCTTTGGAATACCCCCATTGGGTTTATTTATTCAGAGTGCAAATTTTTAGGGGGCATTTCGAGGGGGGGTGGCTTATTCGAGGGGGGTTATTATTTCGCCAGGTTAAATTTTCCTGAAAGATCGTAAATAGTAAGGAATACGCTATTATATACACAAAACTGGTAATAAATTAGGATATATTTGGACGTATATCAACGTGCATTGCTTCACAAACTAGTCTATGTATAGCAGCGATGCAAATTGACCCCCAATCAACACAACAGGTACATTGCATACATGATGTACATCATTCCCAGGGTGTATTTCGTGGGGGCGAGGGTATATTTTCGTCAGATCGCTCAGACCAGGGGGGTATTTCGAGGGTGTTAGTTCGAGGGGGTATTCCGAGGAAATACGGTACCTTTCAGACCACTCACCCCTATAACACCTGGGTCATAACTATACATCAGATAAATGCACGTATAGAGCACAATAATGTGAATTCCAGGAAATATCCAAATCAATACGTAGTAAAGCGTGTGATAGAGCCTGCCGCCCAGGATTGTCCCGGTATAACAAGTTGGTGCCACAATAGTATCATTGAAACCAATGAGCAGGTTGAACATAGCTGCACCGCATGTACCCCAAATCCTCGAATAAGACCCCAGGGGAGTTTTTGGAGGGGGGAGTTTTTCAAGGGGGGAGTTATTCGAATGGGAGAGTTATTCGAGGGGGAGTTATTATTTCCTCAGGAAACTTGGACTTAATTCATTGTATGGATGCAGTTTGTAAACTCGTTTTATTCAGGTATTTCACCGTCCAATAACAACAATACAATGTGTTTAACTGCATACACATAATGTATCTGCTGTCGCTGTCATAGGCTACTATTCTTTTATAGTTTTGTATTGTATCCTTTTCATCAGACGGAGGAGTTTTTAAGATGGGGGAGTTATTCAAGGGGGGAGTTATTTTTTCCTCACCCCGCCAACAGGGGGAGTTATTCTAGGGGGTCTTATTCTAGGATTTGCGGTATTTACGATATTCCGATCTTTCGGATTTCAATGGCCCAAAGGTAAACTCATAAGAAACTGACCACAGATGACGATAGAACAGCACAAGACTGCAGCAACAAGTTTGCAGGCATACCCGAGGTTATACCGAAAGTGGTGTTTCATCACTTTTGCAATGGCTATGAATTGGTCGAAACTGATAGCGAACAACATCAGCGCTGTAACCAAATGTGATATGTTTGTGCGCAATAAAAGCGCCAGGCCCAAAACTACTCAATCCTTATACCGCATTTTCTCGAAATAACCCCAGGGGTTTATTATTTCGCCAGCAAAATTTTGAGGGGGTTTATTAGACATTTTTTGGCACACTAGTCAGGAGTGTCGTGCCGTGCTTAATGCCTTCGAGTCACGAGTACGGCTTATAGTAAACTGGAAAGGTTGATTTAGTGCAAAAAACCTACCTAGTATTATATAGGTAATTAAGATTTAAAATTGGTGGTAAATGACTGTTTGACAACAAATACACAAAACTGTTAGACCAGATCCGCAAAACGGACGAGTTGCACTAATCCAGGTGACGGTTACTCTTCCGCGCACACATTCGCGCATCCACAAAACTGTGGCTATTCAAGGGAATATCATCCATATAAATACAAGCACATTTACAGCCGATAGTAAATAAAGGAGAATGCTAACAGGTAACATTAATAACAGCTAAAATGAAGCTAACAGGAGAATGTGCAAGTGAAGGAGAACATTACGGTGGGAGTTCGGAGGCAGGTCCAGGGGCCAGTTCCGCAAATTGAGAAGTAAAATGGCAAATGCGAGCTGAAATGAGAAGTGAATTTAGAAGGAAATTGGCAAAAGCGAAGGGAAATTACTTTTTTTTTACTTCGCTTTTGCCAGCTTTACTTGCCATTTCACATCCCCTTTGCCAATTTTTTTCTCAATTCACTTCACATTTGCCATTTTACTTCTCAATTTGCGGAACTGGCACCAGGCGGGATCGCCGCACCACCGACACGTGCACTCGTGCGTCGCTCCCACCACAATTCGGTAGACGCCTGTACGTTCGCGGCTCGTTACGCTGACTACACTGTCGAATAAATACATTGACTCGGATCGAATGTCCAAAGATGACGCACCATTGGTCATAAAGGCGAATCCATTCAGTGCGTCAGCTAGAGCCAGGAAGAACCAAAGGAAGGTGTGTTTGCTGCTGGAACCGGGCACTGAAGGGTTGGGCGCCACCCTGGCACAGGGCAGGCGGACCAGACGAGCCCTGAGCAGGGCGATGCAAAGCAGAGTTGTTTAAAGTACCCAACTCTTTCAAACTATATGTAAATGTAAAGTATTTCTTTTTTACTTGCCCACAGAATACAGAAAACGTAAAGTAATTGTTTGTTCTTTTGCTCATAAGTAAACGTACTTTTTCCATCGGAAAACGTAAAAGGCATTGACAAATTTTGCCCACATCTTAGCTTAACATCACTAATTTTCTTAACTTTTTATCTATTTTCAGTAATTTTTGACTAATTATGGGCTAATACTCATTTTCGACTATTTTCTATATTTTTCACTTTATGCCTTAAAACAGACTTTATAAAAGACTTGGTATCTGAAAAACGTTTTCTGTACTCGAGTACTTTCAACAGGTATACGTAAAAGCGAGTACAGAAACTTTCTTCGAAGGAAACTTATTTACTCAGTACTCCAGTATATTTACGTTTTTACGGAGTAAAAGTGAATACATTTCAACAACTACGATGCAAAGCAGGCCGTTTGTGAGCTGCATGGCGATGCCCAGGCCCACGTAGACGAGCACCAGGCGCAGCCACTCGCTGTCCTGCGCCAACGACTGGGCAACGACATCGCTGTAGAAACAGCTCCCGTTCCAGTCGGAGACATTCTCCGACAATTGTGCCAGCTCCATTCTTCTCCGTGCTAGCGTCGCTCAAAATCAGCTTCTATTTAGACGCCGCGTTAGACATTTAGGTATTTAAATATACTCTGCGGAATCACACTTACTATCGAAACCTACCATAACCCATCTGAATAATGAACTAATGATTATACAGTTTTTCATTAAAACTTTTCATTTTTTACTATGGAATGATTAATTACGAAATTTATGACAAGATCTTATTCATTCAAATATGGTAGGATTCTGCGCATACTTTGCGGTCCGCTTAGCATACTTGCAATTGCTCCTAAGTCTTAATGTTCAAATGATGGAAATAGATATATTGAAGTGAGCCAAGGGTTGCATCCATTAACGCTGAATCCGATTTACATCGTGTGGAACTCGCCAAAATCTTTTAAACACGACGGCCATGAAGATTCCCCCAAACTGTGTAATGTTTATTATCTATACCTTTATACACGCTGTACTAAAACTGAGTAGTGTTGGAACGAATATTTTTAATTTAATTTTGGAACTAAATTAAAATCATCATGTACATTGCATACATCATTCCAAACCGAGAGTATTGCGAGGGGGTTATTAATTTATAGCGGCCATTTTGAGGGGTGTATATAGAGGGGTATTTCGATGAAACACGGTACTTTATAGACTTTTCATTTCACTATGCGACAGTCATTGTCCCACGACTCAATAGTTACTGTAAATAAATAAATAAATATATATATGACCGCAATACGTTGGTTTTTACACCTGAAAAAATTACCTACGTTTATTGGAACATATTTACAGCACATTCAACACATTTTAAAAACAACATTTAAAAATGGGCATTGAAGAACGCTGTTCGCAACATCAGGCGGCCGTTTTGTAATAACTATAATTTGTTATATCACGTAGCAGATCGTAACAGATCACAGAGTGACTCAAACTGAAAATATTCCTGGAGCCAATGCGCCACGCTGAATAATTTGGCTTCGGAAAAATGGTCGGCGACCAGGGGGCACTCCCAGATCCCGTAAACTGTCAAATGCCACGCAAAGTGGTAAAATTCAAGTAAAATGCGCTGAAAAATGGCAAACGTAAATTTGCCATTTTCCAGGACATTTGACATGACTTTTGACACTTTGCTTGACATTTGACATTTTACAGGGTCTGGGAGTGGCGCCAGTTGCACAGCGAGAGGGCGGCCATCGGCTGTTTTTGTCACGGGCAGCACCAGCGCGGGAACTCCTGCGGAAAATGGCGGCTCTCATGCTCTGTTCAATCGGAATTTGTGAAAAATTAGTCCCTCTAGTGCAGTTTAGCATTGAAAAAATGGCCAATTTTGAGTAAATATAATTAAATATTATCTCAGAAAATTTATCAAGGAAAAAATATAATTAAATCTCTTGGGTAATTTTAGAAAATATAATTAAATCTATGAGAAAATCTCTTTCAGTTCAAAAAAATCTCAGAAAATCTCTCAACTTGAATTATGTTTTAATTGGTATTTCAAGTTTAAGCAGATTTTTTTAACTTTAGTTGTCAATACACATGATAAACAATTTTATCAACACATTGTCTACTGACAGCACGCTTTGTACTACTGTTAAGGGCATTGCCATCGTCACAGCTTGTCAGTCCGTAATAGTGACTAGAGAACATCCGCCACAGTAGTCCGGCGGTTAGGGCGCTCGTGTTCTATACAAGAGGCACAGAATCGATTCCCGCCTATGGCAATTGCAATTTAGCACTCTTGCGCTACCATATACTATCTGAATAAATAATAAAAGTATTTAGGTACATGTATCCTCATAGAAAATACATGAATACATGGTGTGATCATTCCAACAGAATTTTTCATGACTTTTTTCACCAAATTTTGGTAATTATAGCAAGGCATGCAGTCAACATAGTTGTTAAAACATATTTACATTTACTCAAACATGCATATACTTGAGTACTGGGTAAATACATTTACATTTCCTTTGAAAAAGGTACCAGTACTCACATTTATGTATACTTTTTGAAAGTACACAAGTACAGAAAATGTGATAAGTTTTTATATAAGCTTTTTCAAGCCATAGAATGGAAAAAAGGGAAGAAAAACCTTCAAAAACAGGGACAAACTACCAAAAGGGGTGCATAAAATATTTCATCACCCTGCAAACATTCACTATTCACCAAATTTTCACTTTCCACCAGTTAAAATTATTTTGCTTTGTTGGCTGAATATTCAATCATTGCTAAAAATCAATACATCACACATGTTGTATAGAGAGATTTTCTCAATCAGGGAAAATATAATTAAATCTCTCTGGAAAATCATGGAAAAAATATAAATCTCAGAAAATCTTATATTTTCTGAGATTTTTTAAATATAAATCTCGCAGATTTTTTCAATGCTAGTGCAGTTTTAAACGTCGTCGTTCAGTGGCACATCAGCACGGCTAGGCGACGTTGTAATTTGGAAAACGCTGTTTAAGATTAACACCAACGATAACTACAGAAATATAGCGCGGATAAATCAAACGTCAGAATACACGCACGCAAAAATCTCACGCATTACATAAATTTACATAATAACCATGCGCACTGGACCGCATTCATGCATGCACTTCATGCCGCATATAACAAATGGTTGAAAACTGAAACTTAATTGTCGTCGCACAAAATCCGTGTGAACGCTGCCTAAGACCTCAAGGGTAAATAAGAAAGATAAGCTAGACGCAAATGGGACACGAATGACTGAGGCATCGGCATTCGAAGACTGGGGGAAGTAGGTAGTTAAACATTCAGCAAAGCACACCCACCAGCCATGTTGGCGGGCTGTGTGTAAAAGTCGTCGACCCTCTCCCGCTCGTAGCCGCGCTCCCCGCCGCCGGCCAAGTACTGGGACGCGGCGCCGGACGCGTCGCTGGCCGCCGGCGTCAGCAGCACGTCCACCGGCGACCGACAGTCGCCGCTGAACACTGTCGCGTGGTCGGCCGCGATCAGACGCCGCACCTTGGCGGCGCGCTCGAAAAATTCCCCCCGCTGCCTGTGTTTGTGTTGTGTTTTGTGGACGCACGTGGAAGCGCATCGGCTGATGTTTTAAGCTACACTTATTAACACAATCTCGGCTCACTATTATTTACATTTTAGCATGTAGAAGTGGAAAATGTGTCACTAATAATAGAAGAAAACAACCTCAATGTTCTTCTGTGTTTGAAATTATCAAAATATTTAGTGAATCTACAGAACTGAAAATTTCGGCAGCCTTTAAATGAAACGGTTTCGATGCCCGCGTTAAAAAGACATTTAAAAACAGTAGCAAATCCGGCAATCCCTAGCAATAAAACGGAGTCACACACAGTTTAATCACACAAGTAACTCTCGAATGGAGATCATAAACGAGCGCACTCTCTTAGCAGGAAGAAGTTTCCAGCCAAGATGCGCCTGCGCACGACCTCGTTGAAGCCCTCGGCCCTGGTGCGCGAGTAGAGCGCCTCCACGGACAGCTCGCTGCCGGGCGCCTCCGACCGGTGGCCGTACTCGACGCCATCGTATCTGCGCTATGTCCACAATTTGTGCCTTGCCATACTTTGCCATAATTGTGGTCTGGAGCAGGCACGCGAGCTGCACCGACCTGGCCATGTTGCTGGCAACGTCGCACTCGCCCAGCACGTGGTAGCACAGTATGCTCCAGTGCGTGTGCGGCATGCTCACCGGCACCAGCGCGCAGCCCGCGTGCCGTTCGAGCGCCAGCGCGGCCGCGTTCCACGCGTCAAACGCGCATGCGCTCAGCCGCTCGTGGTAGTACTCGTGCGGGATGCCTATGCGCAGCTTGGACACCGCATCCGTGCTGCGCGGGTAGTTTTGGAAAGATGCCAACGGCCGGTCGACGCTGGTCATGTCGCGAGAATCGCGCCCGGCCAGCAGGTCTGTATGCGGGATGCACGTCGCTCGAGCAATGCATTCACAACACCGGAGCAGCAATGGGATCACCAGAGTTGTTAACTTATTGAACTTTTTTCATAGTTTATGTAAAATACTTTTTTACTCACCCCTGAATACAGAAAATGTAAAATACTTTTTGACCCGTACTCATGAGTACAAGTGAGTAAAATAGTTTTTCCCAGGAAACTGTACGAGTAAGGAATCGAGTACTTTTTACACTGATTATTTATAAGTTTTTTTAAGCAAAATGATGACTTCTTCAAGGTTTCTTTATTTTATCAACAAAAATTGCGATTTAAATTTTCTAAAATACATTTTCTGTACGTGTACTTTTCAAAAGTACGCGTACAAGTGCCTAAATGTAAATACATCTAACAACAGTGGCTCACCCAACGCCCAGGCGGCGTCCTGGACGTTCTGCGTGATCAGGGCGGGGCAGTCGAGGCTGTTCACCAGGGGGACGAGACCGTGTCTGGACACGAGGCCGTAAGTCGGCTTGACGCCCACCACGCCGCACAGCGCCGCCGGGTTGCGCGTCGAGCCGCCCGTGTCGGACGCGAGCGCTCTGCAACCGCGCGGCACAATGCAACTCAGTGCAAACCAGTTCAAACCGAGCCCAGGGAGGGGTCGGTCCCGAGCCCTGTAAAGTGTGAAGTCAAGTGTCAAATGTCATGTGAAATGGCAATCAAAAGAGAAAATATTTTATTACTGTAATTTTGACACTTAGCATGACAATTGACAAATTTAAATGACATTGGTCAAGAAGAGGAATGAAAAATTCGTATGACATAAATATTGATGTCATGCGTTTGACTTTACACTCTACAGGGCTCGGTATTGGCACCTGACATGTATATTATTTGTATACCAAGGGTGTATCAAAAATTGTTTAACGGACACCTTGGCCATACCACAGGCAACTGCAATGGCGCTGCCGCCAGACGAACCGCCGGCAACCAGCCAATCTTCAGTCAAGTCCATGTCGGGCCTGCATTTGATCGGAAAACATGATGTATTGATGCATTGTACACATCCGACGAAGAAACGACACGCAAATACGAACAGAAGAGCGCACTATAATATAGCAACCTGGCGACGAGCGTGTAGGGGTTCTTGGCCGGGCCAAAGTAGCCGTTGGTGGTGGTGGTGCCCATGCAGAACTCGTCCATGTTGGTCTTGCCGAGCATGACGCCGCCCGCCTGCCGCAGCCGGTGCACCGCGGTCGCGCTGAACGACGGCACGTAGTTGGCCAGCATGCGCGAGCCGCACGTCGTGCGCACGCCCGCCGTGCTGCACCCGGGAGGGGCGTCGGTTTGGTGCATCGGGTTGAGAGATCAGGTAGATGCACAGCATAGGTGAACCATCACCCAATGGCCACCCGCACACTACTTGACACACGTGTGTCAAGTGGTTTGTGTCAACTCGGATTTGTGTCACAGAGCCATCTTCCAATGCGTTTACCGTAATATTTATTTTTCAACATCGCCGCATGTGCATTCCGAGATCGCTCTGCGACACGTGATGTAGAAATCTGAGTTGACACGGAACAGTTGACACACGTGTCAACTAGTGTGTGGCTTCCCATTTAGGAATAGATAAATATGTCCCTGGGAATTCAATATCCACAATCTTCAATCTGAACCCGCAATTCCAGTGTTTCAAAATAGGAAGCTTTTTATAAAAACAGTTCAGTTGCGGCGGTGAGCCGCGGCGCCTGATGTGGCGGTGAATTTCCGTCTGACCATCCTAGAGGTGGGTCGTGGGCGGTTCATGACTGCCACTCGGGTTGCGTGTTGCGCTGGGACGAATGTTCCAGGACCCAGTTGGGTCAGGCCGAGTTGACACTCACCAAAAATTTTTCCCCTATGGGCTGTTGACGTTCCGGTGAACTCAGCGACAAAAGATTTAGTAAAACAACACAACCCGGAAAATCCAAATAGCCCCAACCTGAAACAATCCTTGACCGCTATAGGGAAAACTGCCCGATCTTTACTGGCGGTAGACGGCTGCACCGTGGATCCGTACTTGCAGCGGTTTCGCTCGAGGCGCTCTCTGCGCAGCTTTGCCTCTCGCTCGGCCTCGTCGAAAAGCTCCGTGATGAAGGCATTGAGGGGGCGGAGTCGACGCGCGCGACGCACCGCCAGGGACACGGAACACTCGGCCATGTGGCTGCGCAGTGGTTAGGGGGGGGGGGGGGCAGTTCAGAGCCCTGTCAAGTCAAGTGTCGATCGAAACAAAAAAGAAAGGATTTCATTACTCACTTTATTCAATCGACTGACTATTTAATATTGACGCTTTGCATGACGATACAGGACTATACTTTACAGGGCTCGATACTGGCACCAGAAATACTTCGTTTGCCATTATACAGGTCGTTTTACATGCCTTTTGATACTTTGCATGACATTTGAGATTTTACAAGGTCCGGCATGCCCCCAGGTTGGCGCCACGCACACTGGATGTCAACTGTTTTGGTGTCAACTCGATTTCAGTTCAAATCAGGTCGCAGCACAATTTTCAATTGCACGTGCGGCAAAGTCGAAGAGGAATGTATATTGCCATGTGCATTTGAACAGGGTTTCGCAGCCCATAAACTGAAAATTTATGAAAAACAATCAGCCCAGTTGACATCCGGATGGTCCAACTCTTTTTCGTAAATCGAGTTGACATCCAGTGTGTGTGGTACCGTTCTTCGGACAATGAGATTAGGCTACCGACAAACTGTAGCGCAAATCGAATTTCGGGTAAGGCAATGGGCAGTGTGCAGAACACAGGGCTCGACCCTTGGTGCCGAATCGAAAAATAGTGAGACCGTAGTTCAGTAGCTTAGACCAGTGTCTTTTAGATGGCCACTGAATGTGAATGACAAGATTTATTATGACGTTGGTCGAAAATGGACTAATTGTTCATTGAGCTAGTCAGGTGAAACAACCTAAACACATAACAAAGCTCAGAGTAAATCACGAACAATTGATGTGAAGTAATAGAACAACCAGTTTAAATAAGTAGTAGAAGTCATAAAAAGGTAAAACGAATATATAAGATGCACGTAAATATTCACGTATTATATTTATCTCACATTGGTAGCCCAGAAGCCGCTACAAAAATGTAGTCACGCAACAAACGACGACTACTTCTCAAGTAATACCGCGAATTATACATATACTCGGCGTACATGATACCTTGCCCTCGCACTCACGTCTCACGTTGGAAGCGTGCCAATGATAATAAAGCATGCGATTTTTGTAAAAGGTGAACAAAAAACATAATTGTGAATAAATTAACGTATAGCGTTATAACTCAGTTATAAAAATGACTTTTTTCAACTTTTGATGAAAATCGCATGCGTAATAAAATCTTTGACACGCTTCCAGCGAGAACCACGCGTGCAGGGTGTAAAGTGACTGGCGTATACATATAACGTACCCGTAAACGCGGCAGGATCACAAAAACCCGATAAATAAACGGCACCAGTTTGGCGAAATGGTGGAACTGCTACTGAAATCAAATTTTGAACACGGCAACAGACAAGATAAAGCGACTTCAACGAGATAAATAAAATCCACTGCAACATAAATGGGTAAATACTCGTTTGCCACGGGTCTGTGCCTGTTGCCATGTAACCCGTTCAGCATCTAGACAGCGGATCAGGGGTTTCCAAAATTTTAACCCTCGCGGGGCTTCATTGCTAGCAAATCCCTCCTCCGGAGGGATAGATAGCTGAAAATTATTCTAGGGGGCTCGCTGGGACTAGAATATATATGACATATCTGGCAAAATTGACAAAATGGAGTAAAATTAAGCGATTTTTATTAAAAATTGCTCAAAGTTTGCACCACATGGATACCTGGACAGTTGAGCGATTTGTGGGTGATCACGGTATAATAGCCTCGAGATGCATAGATAGCCGAGCAGTCCTCCCCCCATGACACCCCCGCAAAGAGTCTAGATGCCACGCGGTTTACATGCCAAGCAAGCCTGCGCCGTTTGCCACAGGTGGCAGTTCACGCAAAGCGCACTCCAGAGCTAGCGCTCAACTGCGGGTACAGCTCGCGACGCACGCTCGACTGAAAATAAGTGCACTCGTGAAAATAATAGCAATAACAGCGACGCATCAGTTAAAAACGGCGTGCCACTACTGATTTTGCAGTGAATTCCAAAACAGGTGACAAATTATCCAGATTCGGCGAGTTGTGTCTTATACAAGTTCGACGCTTGTTTCAGGAATAAGCCTTGAGAATGCGCTTTGACAGCGTTTTTTATATGAAATGAGACAACTTTGGAACCACTTTCAACATTTGTTCAGGGGGCAGTCCAGCACCCTGTAAAGTGTAAAGTCAAATCTGTCAAATGTCAATTTAAAAAAAAATTTAAGACTGAATTTCAACATTTTACATGACATTTTACAAATATATATGACATTTTACATGATATTTGACACTTTATTTTATACTTTTCAGGGTGCGGGACTGGCATCAGGGTTAGATTCTAGAAAAACCATACGACATACCGGGAAACTCTCAACAGCCTCGTACGGGGGTGGTTCTTCATTAGTTGAACAGCATCGCCCAACATCCACATCCATATGCAGCTCGCTGCCGCTCGACGCAGCCGCGGGCCGTTTGCGACTAGGGCGCTCATAACTTCCCGCGCCCGCACCGCCGCCGCTGCGCGACTGTGACGTCAGGCTCGGCGGCGACGACAAACTGCCGCGCGCCCGCCCTTGCGGAGCACTGCTCGTCGCCGCGGCGGGTAGCTGTTTGCGCGGCGTGCCGTGCGTCTGCATTATGGCAACATACCGTACTACCTACAATATAAAGTATACCTCCAATATATATGGTACCCTCTTTTGGCATAACGTTTGGCTTTCTTGAACGTGAAGAAATAAAAAACAAAAAAGCATACCTCAAATATAAGGTATACCTCTGGTATGAGTTACAGCTGGCTGAGTGCCAGAACCGTAAAATCGTAAAACCCGTTGTCAAACATGGCGGACAACGGTGAAAACGAAAAGGGCACCAAGACAACTCTGTGTCAACTTGTATCACACCTAGTTCACCATTTTGCTACATTCCAGTTTGATAATTCGAAGTGCGTCGTTGTTCACAGTTGGTTAAATTTCTGACAAAAATAATTCAAGGTAAGGTAAGTAAACATTATATTGGATGCAATACGGTAAGTGCGATTATGAGCTCAATCCCATAAAATCGCCGCTTTACCGAGTGCCACTGGGCAACGTGATGTCTGGCGGCGGCGACCACCTGCGCGCAGCCGGGGCGGCATCGGGCGCCGCAGTCTGCAGCCGCACCGGCGCCCGCGTCGGCAGCGCTCAAGTCGGGCAGCTGGTCGGCCAGCTCACTGCCCGCCCTGAACACGATCTCGTTGCACCGCGCCGCGAACCCGTACGCGCCCGCGCACCGCTGCGATAACGAAATCAAAGCTACCATGTTGGGGCACGAGTTTCTATTAACTGATTTCATGAGATATGCTTTATTTACTGAATAACGTGCAATTTTTGTCCAAATTGGATACAAATACTTTATAATATGCGTAAGGGGCGGGGGCGGGGAGGATTATTCGAGGGGGAATTATCTTTCCGCACTCGTTTAAGAGGGCGGAATTATTCAAAGGAAGATTATTCAGGGCGGGGGAATTATTCGAGTACATACGGTATCAAACCTGGATAAACATGCGGAATTTCTCCACTCGGTCGCGATCGTGGCTCCTCTCCGCCTCTGCGAAAATCCTCTCGCAGCGGTCGCGTTCGTTTTTGGCGTGCTCCAAGTCAACGCTGAGCAAACGAGACTCGCCGCCATTGCGCGCCCTGGCGATTTTCTTCTCCACCGCCGAAAGTCGATGGGCAGCGGCGGCCAGTTGCTTCTGCAGCGGCGCCAAACTGTCGTCGGGGGCTGACAGGTGCGACAGCTCCTACGGGTGCATGCGACTTTATATTCCCGCTTTCTTCGAATAAAACGACATACCTCCAATAATAGAACGGCAGGTTTTGGCACTTTTTCACCCACGAAAAATAGAACGGCAGCCTCCAATAGAACGGCAGCTAAACAAGTTGGACGACAAAAATAGAACGGCGCTCCTCTATTAGAAGGAATACGGTAGTAAGCACAGGTAATATGAGCACCTTTGCGGCGGCCTGCAGTCGCGCAGCGAGGTCGTGCCGCTGCGCCGCCCACAGCTGGTAGAGGTGGCAGAAGGCGCGCCCCACCTCGGCCACGCAGCACTGGCGGTCGCGAGCGGAGAAGCGCAGCACCGCGCCAGCGACCTCCTGCTCCAGCTCGCCTGCGAGCGATAGCAGTCTCGAGTTTGGTGCCACACACACAGACACACTGCATGTCGACTGGTTTCCGTGTCAACTCGATTTCCCTGTCAATTTAGGACGCAGGAAAATAGTTTTTACAAGGTTTTCCAAAAAGTACATTTTTAGTTGGTAGGCGGCGAAACCATGTTAAATTTCCAAACCACCTTCCTGACCAATGTTTACCCGTGGGTAAAATGCACAGGCAACATTGATGCCTCTCCGACATTGTCGCATGTGCACTTGTTCAGCAATTGAGCTCAAATCGAGTTGACACGGAAACCAGTTGACATTCAGTGGGTGGCACCTTTGTAAAAATAGGTGTAGGCTTTTCAAGGTGTAGAAGGCATAAAAATCGCTAGAAATAGGGGAAAACTCAAAATAGGTAAATATATAACAACATACAACGTAAAAAGGTACCCCCTAGAAAAGAAAAACAGACCCCCCCCCCCTATTTAGGTACATAAAAGCTAAAAATTGACAAAAGTTACTTCTGCATTTTTAACATTGCCTTCTATATTTTTCCTCAAATTTTGTGTCATCGCTGAATTTTGCAGTGCCGAAATTATATAAAGATAGAAGAATACACCTCGGGCGGTCCACTGTACGCCATTGTCGAGTTTTATACATTTAAATACCTGCTAAACATTATTTAAAGGACAACCATTGGGGACTTCCACCCCACTCACAAAGGTTCACAAGCGCCAAATCCAGAAAAATCGAGTTAAGCATGGATTGCTGAAATGGTCTCTTAGAAAATCCCGATGTGCATTTAAATTGCTGTCGAGAATTATTAAAATGACGGTAATCGTTGCACATCTGGTGCCAGCGCCAAAGCAATAAGCGCCATGCGTATGGCGCCATCGCCGTCGAGGCTCCGAATAGAGACATGGAGCTTCGCGCCAACGTCCCGGCGCTTTGACCACCACCACGCAAAACCAACGGAGCGCACCGATGTTCTTCTCCAGGTCGGCTATCTGGTTGAGGTGCGCCATGGCGGACTTGAGCTCGGACTTCTGCGCCGACGGCAACGAGCTGGCCGAACGCGACCGGCGACGCAGCAGGAACATGACCGACTGTCCGCTGTTCTGAATTGATGATGCTGTTAGTGAACGTGCCCTGTGTGAGATGTTCGTTTGTAGATCAATCGATGATCAGTGTCAGCATTGGCGGCCCGCACACTAGTTGACACCTGTGTGCCAACTGGTCTGTGTCAACTCTGATTTCGGTATCACTTGTCGCAGAGCGTCTACAAATGCACATGCGGCAATATTGTATAAAATAAATATTACGTTAAGTGCATTGGAAGATCGCTCTGCGAAGCGTGAAGCCGAAATCTGAGTTGACACTGACCCGTTGACATACATGTGTCAAGTAGAGTGTGGCCCGCCAATACGGTCAATTACAGGTTGCGTTTTTTTAAATACTAAGGTACACTTTATGAATGCACGCATGCATTGATTGAATGGGATCGTAGTCTCGTATAAGATAACGACGGCACTTTTGAGAGATCGAGTAGGAATCGTGATTTTTTTATAAATTTTTTTATTTCAGATGAATTCTGATGAAACACCCTGGAGCATTTGACCTAGGTAGGTAAATAGTAGGAAGGCACAGCTGAGCAACATCACGCAATCATCACATATGCATCACACTATAGAAAACCCATCACACAATAAATAGAGTATGTGTAGTCCATCGATAAAGAGAACATATCTCATCTACGCATGCTGCACGCATACAATCAATCGACTACATATATATATAACTTCTTATAAGCTAAAGCTAAAGAAATAAATAAGCTTCTTTTTCAGGTCGGTTTACCCCAGCCGCCGCCACCAGGTGTGTTCAGCACGAGCGTGTCCTGCACACGGTGACACTTTGAAAAGAAAATTCAATGGGTGTGATAATTGTGCAAGTTTGTGCGCAGAATTAAAAGCCGACCCCCGCGGAGACGGGTATGGACGTCTTGCCGCTCACGTTGGCCGTGCGACCGCTGTGCGCCGCGATGCGCAGCAAGTTCAAACCACGCTGCCCACTCTGGCCGCCCTGCGAACAGCGGCGGGTGATCTATTTTGTATACTCCGCTATGCGCTATGCTATGCGTTTTTTGAAGGAAACACTCCATCATGACGTCATTGTTTATGAAATTTTTTTCCCAAAACACCCGTTTCGGGTGAAAAAAACATTCGTCACTTGTATTTACGCGACTTCGCATTTTTCAAAAATATTTTCTTTTATGTACATGCATACATAAGTATCCTTCTCGCAAGTTATATACACCGACATGAGTAATTTTGGTCGCATAGGTACTTTGCGGGTTCGCCGAGTATACTAATAAAGATGACCACGAATGGACGCACTTTGAGTCCGTACGGCGGGAAGACCCTCCTCTCGGTGAGCAGCGACAGTTTGGCGTCCTTGCGGAACGTGTATTCCCTGGTGACGCCGTCGCCGCCGCTGAATTCGCCGCGGCCGCCAGAATTTTCGCGCAGGCAAAATCGCTCCATAATCACTGGATATCGCCGCTCCATCACCTGTGCACGGTTGTCATTTCAAACAGCGAGAAAGAACGAGTGCACGAGACAGAACAAAATAAATTTTTATGTTAGGTCGGCCCTACGCACACTAGTTGAACGACACTAAATGTCAACCGGTTCCGATCCCAATGCAAAGCGTGCTGTTGTGTAGACATAAGTTTACATCATGCCGGCTTTGTACATGTATTTACATTGCACATAACAACGCCATATTTTTTTCAGCACTACAGCTTCATTTGTAACATGTTGATAAAACACTTTTGCATTTGAAGGTGGTTCGCCGGCTCGTCAGCAAGCTTTGAATTGGGATCGGAACCAGTTGACATTTAGCGTCGTTGTCAACTAGTGTTTGTAGGGCCGTTACTTCAATGTCGGTGATCCTGGTGTTGGTCATGTGCGAGTGCGACCCGCTGCGGCCGTGCCACGTAGGGCCGGCGCCGCACCCCCCGGCCACGGTCTCGTAGTAGCCGAACGTGTCGTCGCCGAACGTTACGCTGTTCATGCACCCCTGCAACAGGCCACATGGAACTTTTTACATAAAATCAATACTCAAAAGTTGGAAAAAACAATGTGCAGCTATCGACCGGGGGGGGGGGGGGGTAGTCCCGAGCCCTGTAACGGGTGAAGTCAAGTGTCAAAGGTCATGTAGAATGTAAATTGAAACAAAAAGAAAATATTTTAATACTGAAACTTTGACACTTTTGCATGACAAATCACCAAATTTGTATGATACTTTGCACGACAATTGACAAATTAGTGACATTTTAAATGACATTTGACACTTGACGTGACATTTTACATGATATTTGACACTTGATTACACTTTACAGTGCTCGGGACTTACCTCAGATGCGTGTGTAAAAGACTATTGTGCAACGAAGCATGGCCCGCTGTCGCTTCACCTGACTGGCGGCGACCGCCTGGAAGGCCTTGAGCACCACGTCGACCACCCGCTGGCTGGTCATCACGTTGCCGCCCACGACGGCCGCCCGACTGTGCGCGTTCAGCAGACTGCCCTGGAAAAAAGCCAAAAGTACAATTGCCAACAGTTTACACAATCATATAGACAAAATTAACAAAAACACATGCTATTCACCTCTGGGAGCACAATTTCAATCGGCACCATGCAGCCTTCATTAAGCGGAATGTCGCCCTGGACAAGGCACCGCAGCGAATAAATCACCGCGCTGGTGGTCACCGCCGGGGGCGCGTTGCAACTGGAGTAAACCTCCGGCCCGGTGCCGGAGAAGTCGAATTTGGCCGAACCCTGCACACATTTGTTGAGGAGTGTCACCTTGCAATGCAACGCTACAACAAGGACGTAGCCTGGGGGGCGGCCCCTCCTTCCCGGACTAAAAAATGTGCCAGAAATGGCACTTCCAGTAGACGATTTTGTCGACAGTTTGAAAATATTTTGCGCGCAAGCGCGCATTTTCCCTTCACAACATATATTTTCGGCTGACCGGTCTCCGCGGCCTCAAAGCCAGTGAAAATGGACTCAATTCGTGTCCACGTCGCTCTATATGCCTTTAAAATACAGACGTATACTGCTGTTTTGGCGCCAATGCCAACGCCAGTGGCGCCATGGCATGGCGCCTACGAATGGCGCCAGCGCCATGGCGCCATTCCCCTACAACAGGGGTAAAATTTTAGGGGGGGGGGGGGGGTGCCGCCTCCCCCCGTTCGCCGAGCTCCGTATTCAATCCCCCCCCCGCTCAAAAATCCTGGCTACGTCCCTGGCCACGACCAATGGTCGCTTACAGTCTCCTGGTCGATGTGCACGGCCAGATGAATTTCTGTGCCGTCGTCCATGCAGTCGACGGCGCGCAGCACCGGCTCCGAGCCCTTGGCGATCTCACGCTTGGCAAACTGCACCAATTACAGTGTTTTTTGAGCATATTTCGGTATTTACAGTGCGTATTTACTATACATAAAGATGTATACCGCATCGCCCTGAAAAAGACCCCCCAGCCCTTGAATAACTCATCCCTGTTGGCAAGGTGAGGAACCCTCCCCCCTCTGGGTATTTGATATGTGTATTCACAATGTATATTTGATGTAATGCTTCGGATGCCGATTAACACAAATTTTAGAACGGATACCATGTTGTCGTTGAAAGTAAATGAATAACATGTTGTTTTTGTTGTCGTTGAACTGTTAAATACCATGATTACAGGAGTTGACGGAATGCATTCATATAACGAATAAAGTGCAAGCTTCCCTGAAAGTTCTGAGGAGAACATACTTTGGGCCCTAAGATAACCTTGAAAAACACCCCCCCCCACCCCCGCGAAAAACGACCCTGTGGCTCTATTCGGGGATATACGGTATTCACACAAAGAAAACACCTGTTTGAGCATAGTTCTGACGGCGCGCTCAGCGTTCGTCCTGATGTGGCTCATGTAGGCCTGCACCACGTCCAGTCCATAGGCGTCGATCAGCTGCTGCACCAACTCGATGCCCTTGTTGTTGGCGGCGACTTGTGCCCTCAAATCGGACAAATTGTCAGCCAAATTCCTCGTACCAGAGCAGCCGGCTATGTTTCCTGCGATGGCAACCATTGTTCATCAGTTTCAAAAATTTGAAAGCATCAACATACTCTGCGGGCCACACGCTATCCATGTTTTTCTGAGGAAACACCATCATGACGTCATCGTTAACAAGATAAAAATTGTTTCAGGTAAAAGATAAAACAAAAGTAGAAAAACGTTTCAGGAAAAAAACATTCGCAGCTTGTACGAGCCTCCGCCTTTTTTTGGGAAAGTAAGTATACTTGGGAAAGTACATATACATAAGTATCCGCGCGTTATCGACTGAAGCATAAGTAATTTTGGGCGCATACTTTGCGGTCCGCCGAGTATACTTAATTTCCGCCTCAACAGCAACATTTAGCTCAAAAAAAGCCACCCACCGGGTCTCATCAACTCCTCAGTGACCTCCTTCTCCTTGAAATCGCCATCCTCGACGAGTTTGAAGCTGACGAAGCTGGCGCCTTCCTGGTTCAAGTCGGTCGAGTGCGGCGGCATGGAGCCGGGCACCAAGCCGCCGATGTCCGCGTGGTGGCCCCGGTTGGCCACGAAGAACACCGGTGTGCGGCAGGACGGGTAGTACACCTGCGCGTGGTATATTGATGTTTGTACGACTGAGTTGTCTTTTATTTTAGAGTGAAAAGTGTTTTTTTAATCAAAAGGCAAAATTTACGGTAGACATGCACTTGGTATTTGGCGGTGTGCCTCAGCGCATGTAGACTGTCAGCAGATCTATGCAATACTATGCTACGCAAAATCAAACATATCCGCACCGCGCCGCACTCTAGTGCATATACCTATGTATGCTTCGGGCGGCTTCATTTCATAAATTTCAAACAAATGAAACTTATTCTGTCCACTTCATTAGCACTGTGAGAAAGTGTTTCATTTCTTTCAAAAAAATGTGC
Organism: Sphaerolaimus hirsutus; assembly: GCA_964036195.1. Taxonomy (NCBI): domain Eukaryota; kingdom Metazoa; phylum Nematoda; class Chromadorea; order Monhysterida; family Sphaerolaimidae; genus Sphaerolaimus; species Sphaerolaimus hirsutus. The sequence goes on along the minus strand of OZ038452.1, from coordinate 11,099,828 downwards.
CCCCCCCTACGAAACCGCTCCTATTTAGGTATTTACATAATGGCTAAAAACTTAGAAAAGTAACATTTTCAGCAAGTGTCTCCTATATTCTTCCTAAATTTGTGTCATTGCAGAATTTTGCAGTGAGAGAGAATTATTTAAGAAGAGAAGAATACACCCCGATCGTTAAAAAATCGATCTTTCCCAACCCTAGCCGCAGTGGAACGCACGGGCGTGATGACGGTCAAGTCGGGCAGGTGGCTGCCGCCCGCCTGCGGGTGGTTGCACAGAATCACGTCGCCGGGCCGCATGCCGCCGGCGCCGAGCGCGCGCAGCTGGTAGCGCACCGTCTCCTGCATGGCGCCCAGGTGCACGGGGATGTGCGGCGCGTTCGCCACCAGCCCCCCGTCGGCGGCGAACAGCGCGCACGAGAAGTCCAGCCGCTCTGCGCGTACTCGGCGGACGTGACACTTAGTGTGAAAACGTACCATAACCCATCTGAATAATGAACCACCGTAACCCATCTGAAAAATGAACCAAAGTTTGTACAGTTTTTCATCATAATATTTAGTTCGTGATGTGGACTAATAAATTACGAAAGTTATTACAAGTTTTTTTCTTCATAAAATTATGGTAGGATTCTACACACACACACACATGACAAAATGTAATTCTAAAAATAGAATTCTAACCACATCGTTCAGAAATTTGACAGTAAACATGTTATGTTTATAGTAAGCGTTCACACGGGATACTTTCTCACTTGCCTTATCACTTTGGTGATGATGTTAGGCGATCAAAATTCAAACCAGTAGTCACCTTTAATATTGGTGGATATGGCGGTTCTGCGCAGCACGCGGCCCATCTGCTCGGCGATGGACATGAACCTGTGCGAGAAGATGGACAGCTGCACGCGGTCGACCGGCCCGCCCGCCGTCACCACCTGCCCCGTGCCTGTCTTCTCCAACTGCGATGGCAAATAAGTTTCAGATAAGTTGGCATAATCATGATCGGTGAGTGAAGTCGTCTGCGAAATGTCGTATATTTGCAAAACTGGCTGCGCTGGCAGTGGTGGAACGGCGCCATTTGAGGGCGCCAAAAGGCGCCCATTTTCCTGTGGCGTCCGGCGCCCAGTTTCCGCATGATGCCATGGAACTACTGGCGCTCGGCGCCCCTTTTTCTGGCTCTTTTCCATCACTACACACGTGAGGTGACTGTGAAAATATCAAAATCGACCAACGAATATGTGAACATTGCCTTCGCTGGTGATGCTCGCCTCGCAATCGGGCTCTACCACAATCGTGCTGAGTGAGTCAAAAATTAGAGTAGGAGCAGAGTAGTAAATAGGATATCCCACAGTTAAAGATAACAACAGACCTGTTTTTATCCACGATCACAGCGGGGCCCTTGACTCTGTGTCCAGCTGACAATGCATCGAGCATAAACACGGGCGTGCTCAACTGCCGCACCAGGGGGCAATCCCAAGCCCTGTAAAGTGTAAAGTAAAGTGTCAAATGTAAAGTCAAATGCAAAGAAAAGTGTCAATCAAGATAAAAAAATATTCTATTACTGAACTTTGCATGACAATTGACAGTTTACTTTGCATTTGACTTTACATTTGACACTTTACTTTCCACTTGTCAGGGCTTGGGACTGCCACCTGACCGCCGCCGGAACTCTCCGCGGTGTCGGTGGCCAAGCGAAAGTAGCACCGTGTGGTCGAGTGCAGCGGGGGCTCGTGGGGTTCGTCGGCCTCGGCGATGCTGCGCTCCTCGTGGATGCCGGACACGCCGATGCCGCGCACGCTGCGCAACGTGTTTCAACCGATTATTTCCATTGTACGCCGTAATAGCGAAGTACCCAGCCTACCGTATTGTTTACTAATTTTTAATACACGCTAGATCATGTTTTTGGTGGGGTTTTTCACGCATGATTATGTAGATAAACAAATCATCACTTACACAATTGAAGCATGAATAATCAATACATTATTCAAAACCTGGTGCACAGAGAATCACAAAATGCACCATGAAACACTCACCGAACATCTTCGACCACGATGTCGCGCTCGGGAATGGTAAAGCCAAACTCCCTCCTGTAGGCGTCGGTGAAAGACTGCTCGAATAGAAGCACATCATCGGCTGTCAGGGCGCCCCGGTCGCGCGCGCTCACATCCAGCCCTGTGCGATGGAAAACTACCGTTGGTAAGATGTGGCCGTACAGCTGACGACAGAAATTTCCAATGCTACCAAATCTGTGTCAAACATATTTATTTGAGTTCACTAGAGTGAGTAATCTATCAACTAGGAAAACCGGGGGGGGGGGGGTTCAATCGCGATAAAACCACACATTTTTTCAGTCAAAAATGCAGAAAATCGTTTCAGGTGTGCTGAATTTTGTTACAGACGCGCGGCATGATTTTGGACAAGGGGTCAGGGATATGCCTGCGGGCCAATTGTCAATTGGTTGGCAAGTTTTTGCGATAGTTTTCAGTTGGTTGAAGTTTTTTGAGTGGGTATTTTTGGAGGGTTTTGGGCGCGTAAAAAGGGCTTTTTAAGGGATTTACTTCATAAATGCGCATGAAAGCTCACAAACTTTAAAAAAACAACGACAACTGGTGCCGGCTCCGCAAGTGGACAAGTTAAGAGTTAAAACATAAGAGTTGAGTAAAATGACAAATGGCAAGTTAAGAGTAAAGTTAAATGATAAATGAAGAGTTAAGAGACAAGAGTAAAGTTAAATGACAAATGATTAGTTAAGAGATAAGAGTAAAGTTAAGAGTCAAGCAAGTGTATCCAAATCTTATTTTTTGTATCCAAATCTTATGTCGAAAAATAAGATTTGGATACAAAAACATAAGATATGGATACGAAAAAATAAGATTTGGATACACTTGCTTGACTCTTAACTTTACTTTTATCTCTTAACTACCGTATTTCCTCGAAATACCCCCCGGGGGTTTATTGTTACAGAGTGAGAATTTTGAGAGAAAAACGTGAAAAATGCAACAATAACCACCATTTTTAAGTTTTTACAGCCTTATATAAGGATGTAGATGGTATAAACGATGTTCTAACGTAACAGAGTAAGTGTTTTGAACGTCTGTTATGCATTTCCCAGACCACAAATCCATGGTGCCCACTTTGAGGGGGGGGGGGGTATTTCGAGGGGGGGGGGTATTTCAAGGAAATACGGTAATCATTTGTCATTTAACTTAACTTTTAAATTTACTCTTGTCTCTTAACTCATCATTTATCATTTAACTTTACTCTTAACTTGCCATTTGTCATTTTACTCAACTCTTAACTTTTAACTCTTAACTTTTCCACTTGCGGAACTGGCCCCTGGTCTCAAATTACGCGCAAAATTTCATCATTCACACCTGTATCTACGTAGGTACCCCGTTATTACCCCACTAACCCATCAAACAACCCCCCCCTACGCACACTTCGGGGCGCACATTAGGGCGCAGTCGGTCCGGTCGTAGCGCATGTGCATGTAGGGCTCGGTGCGGATGCGGTCGGGCGTGAAGCCCTGCTGCTGCAACGACGACGCGCAGCTGGCGCTCAGCGAGTTCAGGCGCTCGGTTAACAGCTTGAAGTTGTCTGAGCGGCGAGAGGAGTTGGGCTGTGAGGGACTAGGTTACGCTGGATTGGTCGGATTCGAAGTATGATTTTAGGGTTGGAACTTGGGATAGGGGCCAGTTCACGACCCTGTATAATGTAAAGTGTCAGGTGTCATGTAAAAGGTCAATCAAAAACAAAAAAAATGTTACTGAACTTGAACCATGACGAGTGACACTTTACTTCACATTTGTCATGGTAATTGATTGATTGACACATTGCATGACATTTGACACTTTACTTTGCACTTTACGTGGTCTGGGATTGGCAGCAGCAGTGTAACGCTTGCGACAGACACTCGACAACATTTCCGATTGGAAAGAATCGGGATAGGGTATACTCGGCGGGCGGACATCACACTTAGTATAGAAACTACCATAACCCATCTGAATAATGAATTATACAGTTTTTCATCATAATATTTAGTTTTTACTAAGGAATAATTTATTACAAAATTTATCACAAGATTTTATTCATTAAATTATGGTAGGATTCTGCGCATTCGTTCCGCCCGCGTAGTATAACAAAGGCTCAGTGAGCTCTACGGAGCAATCCAATCGGACAACTGCGTACCGAACTGACCCCGTTTGAACTTGACATGCACGGGCGTCTGCTCTTCGTGCACGACGTCGGCCAGCGCGAGGCCGTATGCGCTGAGTATGCTCGCGTACCTGTGCACGACCACCTGGCGCATGCCCAGCGATTTGGCCACCGCGCACGCGTGCTGAGCACCCGCGCCGCCGAAACACGCCAGCACGTGCGCCTGTTTGCGATCGCTGTTATACAAAGTTTCAAATTCAAAATTATCTGACAAAATTATAAAACCCCGTTGAATAAGCCCCCTCGAATTAACCCCCCTAATTAGCGAAATAATAAACCCCCATGGGGGTATTTCGAGGTAATAAATTAATTTTTAGATTTCGCTACATTTGCACAAAATGGCCCTGTGCACATTATTGCCGACCTAAATTTTGAAAAATTATAAAACAGCTTTGAATGCATTTGAGTTGTTATATCTACCTTCTTGAAATGATTCGACACGTTTTTGGAGCACAAAATTTTGCATAATTTGACTTGAGTATCCAGTCGCCGGAGTTAAAAATTTGAGTTTCAGAGTTATAAACAAGACATTTTTCGTATTCGCACCGACATTCACGTAAAGCAGTCAAGTTGCACACACTGACCGAAGTGTCGTGCCCCCTGGCCTGCGTCAGCGCTCTAATTGGACGGCACATGGCTTCATTAGCCACGTCAATGAAACCTGCAGCCACTTCGTACACAGAAAGCATCGGTGCTGCAGCGTCGATAGATTTTGAGTGCGCGTTGATCTCGTCGGTCAGCGATTCGAACGCTCGCAGGGCCGATTCACTGCGAATGAAAATTGAGAACATTTATTTTCAAAAAGTGCTATATAACATACCGTATTAATTCGAATTACCCCCCTCGAATTGACCCCTCTTAAAATTTATGGGCGGAATAACAAACTGGAGGGTATTTCAAGGTAATACGATAATCTCGGTTTATAGGTATTTTGCCAAATTGTCCAATGCACCTGTCAAGAGGTTCATCCTCTGTGGGTCCAAAGATGTGTGGAAAGTGTTGGGGCAGGATGCGGCCCAGCACCAGGTTGGCGTCCGTGATCGCCAGATGCCCACCTGGAGAATAACAACAACAGTTAAAAAAAAAGCGAACACAAACTAAAGTATACTCGGCGAACTTGCCTGTAATACTCTGCACTCGGCCTGATTTATGTCCTACATTGGAAGCGTGCCAATGATGATTAAAGCAGTTAATTTTTGTTAAAATATGAGAAAATAGAGTGCTTTGAATATCTTAACATATAGTATTAACGGCAATGGATTTTTAAAACTATTCATGAAAATCGCTGAAAACTATCATTGGCATGCTTCCAACGCGAACCACGTGCGCAAAGTCTAACGTCACTGGAGTATAACGTCAACATGGTAAAAGCCACTACTCACCCTTTCTATAACAAACAGGTCCAGGATGTGCGCCGGCACTCTCTGGGCCCACGTGCATCATGCCATTCCTGAAGAAGAGCCTCGAGCCGCCGCCCGCCGCCACGGTGTTGATGTCTAGCTGCGGCGCCTGGATGGTCACGCCGGCAGTCGTAGACTCGAACACGTGCTCCAAGGCGCCAGCGTAGCGGGACACCTGTGCGATAACTTCTTTCGGTGCGCTTGTTAGATGAGTACGTTAAATACAGAGCGCGTCACTGCACATGGGTTGTAATGGAAGGAAATGTAGAGAATATAGCTCCAGGGGAAAATGGCCGCCCCCCCCTTCGCTGGCTTCCGTATGCAATCCCCCCTTGCTCAAAAATCCTGCGTACGTCCCTGATTCAAGCGTGTTAATACGAGGCAATACGGTAGTTTGAAGTTATGTTCTGTTTAGACAAATTTAAATGGTTACCAAACATTTTTGTCTGTAAATCCGCCAATAAATAGGTACACGGATGTCAGCCGTGTTCACTTTCCGCCGTCACCAGTCACTGAAGGCGGTGCACTTGTACGCACAAATGCCCGGTACGCACAAACGCCCGGTACGCACAAAATTGTGCCCGCCACGCACATCTGCCCGATACGAAATAACATTACATTACATTTTGAGCGTGTTTTTCATTTCACACTTGTGAGTGAAGTGAAAAAAAGTTGTGTAATGACATTAGTTAACTTTTTGTCACTTCACATATATTTGAACATCACTTGAAAAAGTGTCAAGTGAAAAAATGGTGGATAATGGCCATTTTTGACCGTTTTTTTCACTTGACACTTTTTCAAGTGATTTTCAGATATCAGTGAAGTGAAAAAAGCTGTGCAATAACATTAGTGACCATCTGTCCGCTACGCAAAGATCATCAGCCATGTAAGTACCGGGCAGATGTGCGTGGCGGGCACAATTTTGTGCGTACCGGGCGTTTGTGCGTACCAGGCATTTGTGCGTAGGAGGCCTGGCCCGCACTGAATACCCTCAACCGACGTCGGTGCTGGTGCCGCCCATGTCGAAGCCGATGACCGGCTGCTGGCTCGCTTCCTTGTACGCGGTCAGCGCGACGCCGACGCAGCCCGCCGCCGGGCCGGACAAAATCGCACGAGACCCGACGAATCTGAGGCGTGGTCGAAATTTGACGATGGGAAATTGTGCCTACACACACTAGTTTTCATCGTGACTTCGTGGGAAAACTAAAACTTTTTCAAAAGCAAATTAATGAAGACGGTTGAATGATTTGATTTTATTCAAATTAGGATTTAAATGAATGAAAGTTAAAATTTGAAAATTTCTAAACTCAAACACATACAAAGAAGTACCTAGGCTGGATGTCGCCATGTGGCCATTTCAGTTTTCACATCGGTCACGGTGAAAACTAGTGTGCGTACGGCCAATGTGTCTAATAAAAGTCAGAAATAAGGTTACTCGTCCACGGGACAGAGACCGCCGTCGCTCTGCATGAACAGCACATTGACGCCCTTCAGTCCGTTTTTGAATCCACTGACAAAACCGTCGATGTACTTTTTGATGACTGGCGTCAGGTAAGCATCTGCAGCGGCGGTGAAGCCCCTCGGAACCGCTTTGATCATGGGCATTATTTTACTCGACAATGAAATGTTGCTGAAGCCGATTTTGGCTGCTATTTTGCCAACAGACTCTTCATGCGTCGGATCCCTGAAAGTGGCAAATAATATATTCACAGCATACCTGGGGCAAAACCCGAACCCTGTGAAGTGTCAAGTTTAAATGTCATGTAAAATGTTAATTAAAAACATAACTTTTGGCATTTTGCATGACACATCTGACAAATTTGTATTACATTTTACATGATATTTGACACTTTACAGAGTGTGGGCTGCCAAAAACAATTCAACTCGATCAGCCAACATATAGGAATGCATGAGAACGACGGCCAACGAGCGTATCCCTTTATCGTAGACAGCTTGCAGCTTTTGCGTCAACTCTTTCTCATCCAAGGGCCGCCAAATTTGCAGCTGCAAAACATCAATTCATGCACAATGGTCCAGCACAAGAAGAGCCATGGAATGGCTAACCGTATCGTTGCCAGTGATGGCCGGTCGGGTGGGCAAGTCGCGCCGCAGCTGGCAGTCGCTCTGGCGCAGCACCACGCGCTCGGGCACCTCGACCACGTCGGAGTACAGCACGTCGGGGTACCTGCGCAACGCAAGAACCCGTAAAAATTATTTCCTCGAATAACCCCTCGTATGGATGGGCAGCGGGCCTAGATGCGCAATTGGTTTACATGTGCACCGGCACAGGCTCAATACAGCCACTCAAGTCAATGGCAGGCAGCACAACAGTACATGAGACATACCGAACATTCAGATCGAAAATGTCTGGCCGCGCCTGGTCGCCGATGAACAGCAGGTCTTTGAAGCCGGCCGAAACGCACAGGGCGCACGGCTCGCCGCGGCGCTCCAGCAGCGCGTTGGTCGCCACTGTCGTGCCCATGCGGATGAAATCGATGCTGCCTGCGTGCCGCAACAGTGCGATTCCCCAGCTGCGACTCAGATAAAATGAGATAAAAAAAGTACCGATGGGTATCTGGGCACCCCTGGGTATTTCGGTACCCAACTCCCTCTCCAAGACCCTCCTGATGGCCTCCGTGGGCGCGTCGCCATACCGCTGCGGGTCCTCACTGAGCAGCTTGATCGCCTCGGCGGTGCCGTCCGGCCTGCGCACGTAGACATCGGTGAAGGTGCCGCCGCGGTCGATGGCGAAGCCGAACTTCATGCCGGTGCTGGCGCGCCGCGACGAGGACAGCAGACGACGGGCTGCGTGCAACGACAGCTCCGGCCATAGGCGCAAAACGGGTGTGAACATGGACCTAGGCGGCGAGACGAGTGTGCTAGTGGTTACGGCGTTATTGGTATTGTGCATGCATATAGCAAAGTAAAGGGCGGCTTATCTGCCAGTGCAACTGTGAAGTACTTCAAAAGAAATCCAGTTTACAGGGAGTATTTATTCTGCTTCCTTCAACAAAAAATCCATGTAATCCATAAAATTATACAGCAATAAATACATAGAGCTAGGGTTGGCCAGGGTTTTTTTTGTAATAAAAAAAGGTTTTATTAAAAAAAAACCCGACCATCGAAACCGTTTTTTTTTTAAAACCTTGGCCAAAATTTTTATTACTAAGCACTAGGTATTTTGAATTTTTTGCGCGTAAACGCGCAATTTCTCCTGCACTTTACGATTTGTGGTGGGTTTCATTGGGTTAGAGGCATTTTTAGTGTGAAAGGTTGTACTTTTTTCTGTACTTTTAATAGAAGAGACTTCCGTCTAATATGAATACAAATAAATATAATAACGTAAATATTAATCACACGGTATGTAAATATGCAATCTTGCACCCTTAAAATGTCATGTCAAATATAAAAGATTTAAAGTCACAATTAAATCTCCAATGCTCATAACAGGTACATGCTTTTTCACTGACAGTGTGGCATTTTACAGGGTGCGGGATTGGTCTGAATAAATAAATAATCAATGCATAAACAGTATAATAAACAGATGTTTACAAATAGGAACACGGCTAGTGATAAAGCAAAAAGCGCCATACACATGTAGCGATCAGACCTTTCGGAACCATGGCTTTAAAATGCGCTATGGCGCTGTAGGTGTTTGACGCGATATTTTCGTGACGCCCAGTACAAAAGCGCCTGGCGCTGGACCAAAACAAAAATCACCATGGATCGCGTAGCTAGGCTTGAAAAGGCGCTTGTGGCGCATTTTTACATAATAAACAACTGCTATAGTGCTATTTTGCCGCAGCCGCGAGAAGAAGCTCTATCTAAACAAATCAATTATCACATTTCAAGTGTAAACAAACGGCCTGGACCGTAGAATTGCGAAAGCGTGTTTACGTTTGCCCGGAATACCATTTTATACTTAAATATTTGCATTTAAAAACATTTACCAATACACTGTGCTACGCTACCTGTAACATTTATCCGGGTAGCAGGAGAGCGTAAAAAGGTTAACGTAAGTAAATATTCAATTAAAACTGTGGAAACTCCACACTCTGCATGCACACTTTGAACTCAAATGAATCACATCCCATCTAAAAAATAAATAGAGAATTATTCAAAAATATATATATTAATGCAAATATATAGCGCATTACCTGAAATTTACCCCCCTCGGAATACCTCCAGGTCTATGTGTGCCTGGGAAATATAAACCCCCTCTCGAATAACCTCTTAAGATTAATCCGCATTACAAATCACCGTTTAAGAATAACTGTTTCTTATATATAAAATACGCTCAACAAAATTCGAAAACATTGTGTTAAGTTCAGCAAGTGGACAAGTGACATGAAAAATGGTTTGTGACGAATTACTGGCCGCAAATTTGTAGCACAGCTAAACATTGTGACTATTCACTGGTTCGTGCAGCTACTTCAGTTGAAATTTCAACAGATTGACATTATTTATGCCGATTTTTCACTACGTTGATACAATGTCCAAATGCTTACGTTTTCCAAAAATATCCGTAATTTACAAATTCTGGTGGACAGACAAAACTCAAGCCAATAAGTCAATGGAATGCAACATCCAACCCATTAAATAGTCAAAACGTGTATGTGCGGCACCTAGCTGTAAGCTGATTCTTGTCTGCCAGAAACACTTCAACAAACAACATCACAATTACCAACTAGAATACTATTTACCTAACCCACCCACTTTAACAATACTGGCTGCGTAATATTCTTCTTCTCATACAACTCGGCCAGAAAAGTCTGACAGGCATTCCAGTCCTCGGGATAGTCATTTAAACAACTGCCGTTCATTTTATAGCGGTCACCGTGATAACTTTCAAAATATTTCAGCACATGACCGTGGCGGATTGGCAAGAGTTCAGCTTCGGTCAGCGTCAACAGCACCGGTTCCAGGTTCTCTGCGATTTGAAACCGTAGTTAATGGAGGCCCATACACTAGTTGACACATGTCTGTCAACTGTTCTGTGTCAACTCAGATTCTGGCTTCACGTGTCGCAGAGCGCCAATGCACTTGCCGTAATATTTATGTAACATTGCTGCAAGCAGTGCATCGGAAGATACGTGAAGCCGAAATCTGAGTTGACACAGACCAGTTGACAGACATGTGTCAACTAGTGTACTGGCTGCCAATGGAGGACAATGAACAAAGGAGCCAACCTTGCGCCGCGTATCTGGAACTGCCATCGCCTGCGTGCACGTTGTAAAACGGCTGCTGCGCTCCATCGGGCAAACTTTGGACGTTCATTCGCTGCTGCCACTCCAAACCAGCACCGCAAACCGGGTCCCAGCCGTAAATCACGCATCGATAGTCGTACCGCTTGTGGCGCATGACCATGCCCACGCTGAACAGCACGCCGGGCTGGCGCAGCTTCTGGTGCAAGGGCGTCGCGTTGGACACCACGTCGTCGCCGCCGAAGCCGCGTCGAATGCTCGGCAACTGCATGGCCACGTCGCGCACGGACGACATGAACGGGCAGCCGCCGGACGTGTCGCGACGCAGCGGCGCCAACATCGACTCTACCTGACATCACAAAGACCACCCCAAATTTTCACACGGTGTGATTTGATGGATCGTGACTAGGGTTCAAACGGGATTGACTTTTCGGGATCGGGATTGGCTTTTTAAATTACAGGATCGGGATCGGGATTGAGGTTTCGGGATCGGGACGGAATTCCGGAATTTTTCGGGAATCGGGATCGCGTTTGGACCCCAATCGTGACTGCACTAACTCTATCCAAATTGGTGCCGCCGTTGATGTACCACCCGGCGAGCTCCCTCTTGATGCGCCAGCCGGCCCTGCCGCCGTGCGGATGCGGCGTGGCTCGCTGCGTCGCGCTGCGCCACTCGTGCAGCTGCAGCAGGAACTCGGTCGCGCGCATGAACAGGCGCTCGTTGGGCGAGTAGTCGAAGTCGGCGGTCAGCACGTTGTTCACGATGCGCTCGATAATCTGCGACGAGGCGGCGAAATTGAGGCGCCCAATTCTAGAAGTCGACAAGTCTGAAAATATTGAAAAGTTCGAGTTAATCCCGGAAACGTCATCTGGGGCTACTCACGTACATTTTTCACTATTTTCCATTAATTTTTTGACCTCACATGCCCATAAATGTAGTGTCAGATTTGACATTTTTTGAGAAAAATGCAAAAAAATGGGCAAGAAGTCGACAAGTCCACTTAGTTTTGGGCTAAAAGTCGCCCCAATTGTTTCTTTTTTTTGGGGGGGGGCGGAGTTTCCGAAAAGGCGGAAAAGGGAAAACGAACGTCGATAATAGCAGCCGGAGGTCCGCGAAGAACTTCACCTAACTGCTGCGCGCCGCCGCCGATGTTCGCGGTGTGCCAGCGAATCACTTCCACTTCGGTCATCACTGCTTGCCTCCACGCATCAACATACGTCCAAACAGCACCATCTCTGAAAAATCACAAAACTCTGTGAAATACTTTTTTTACCCGTACTCATGAGTACAAGTGAGTAAATAACCTTTTCCACACGAAAATGTAAAATCGGGTACTTTTTAATGGGGAAAATGTAACAGCGAGTACTTTTCGTCATAAATACAATATGTAAAATTGGAAAATATAAAAGTTAGTACTTTTTCACATGTGAGAGCGATTTTTAGCGATTTACATTTTCTGTACACGTGTACTTTTCAAAAGTACGCGTACAGGTGAGTACAGGTACTTTTTTAAAGTATATATATTTACAAAGTACTCGAGTATATGTATTTTTCGAGTAAATGTAAATACATTTTAACAACTGTGATCACAACTGCCCAGCTCACCCATTACCGCTGATCTTGAAGCGAACTAAAAACCTGTTCGGCATGTTTACTGGCTGAATTGACAGTTTCAGCCGCTTCGCCAACAAGATCAAAATAATGCAGACACTAATAGGTCTAGCTGCTGACTGATTCAACAGGGAGCGCAATGGGCACAGCCTGAAAAAATATTCGATTTGAGCACGTGAAAAAGTAAAATTTAGAGGGCGACGTCAACTCACCTGTGCGGCCTAATGTCGCTGTCATCCTCACAGTCGCCCTTTAGATTCATGGTGCACATCACTTGCAAAATCGCTCTCACTATGGACTGGGCGCTGGAACCGGGCCAGTCAAAATCTAAAGTGAAATTCCCATTAGTGAAAGTGGCAGATTAGAATCAATTCCCATTAGCGTTCCAAAAATGGTGGGAGATGTATATGTTTTGAATATTAGACATAAACACCTTCCCGATCAAGTCCGGCCGCCTATTTTTTTTTCCACTTCGCAGGCCATATCTCCGGTTGCGGGAGGGGTGGAAAACTAAAACTTGGGTGGTATATAGGCGCAACCCCCCACTACCCCACATGAATAAATGGGGCAGCGGCGACTCACTATAGAGGGGGTCGCCATATATGTGAAAAAAATTTGCAGCGTTTTCACTGTCCCGCACAGGTCCGGCCCCCGGTTGATTTCTTACACTGCGGGTCCCGTATCTCCAGCTGTGGGAGGGGTATAGATCTAAAATTTTTGGGGATGTGTCGCCAACACCCCTCCCCTACTATACACTGGCCAGGCGGTTTTTGGCAACTCACCACAGTGTGGGGTGCAAAGTTTAAAATTATTAAAAATGTTACTGTCCCACACAAGTCCAGCATCCAATTGAATTTCAAAAAATGGACACTTTTGTGTTGTTTTAACACTTATGTGGTTGACAATGTGAAATAAGCATGAAATATCCTCTAAAAAATATCTTATCCGACCTAAAACTGGCCACCACATGAACCCCTTCCCCCAAGTGGGTGACAAAAAAATCACTTTTTACAACTTTTTTATTAGACACTTGAACTGCTGGTTTACAATAATTTATAGGGGAGGGTTAAAGGTCTCAAGTTGTGTAAAAAATCTTACCTCAAAAATGCCTTCATAAGAAAATTTGCTGGGGGTGAATTTCAAATTGTAAAAATGACATCATTGTGGGAACAAAAATAGGCAAAATTCACAATTTGAAATTCACCCCCAGCAAATTTTCTTATGAAGGCGTTTTTGAGGTAAGGTTTTTTACACAATTTGAAACCTTTAACCATCCTCTGTAAATCATTGTAAACCAGCAGTTCAAGTGTCTGATGAAAAAGTTGTAAAAAGTGATTTTTTTGTCATCCACTTGGGGGAGGGGTTCATGTGGTGGGCAGTTTTAGGTCAGATAAGATATTTTTTAGAGGATATTTCATGCTTATTTCACATTGTCAACCACATTAGTGTTAAAACAACACAAAAGTGTCCATTTTTTGAAATTCAATTGGATGCTGTACTTGTGTGGGACAGTAACATTTTAATAAATTTTAAACTTTGCACCCCACACTGTGGTGAGTTGCCAAAGACCGCTTGGCCAGTGTATAGTAGGGGAGGAGTGTTGGCGACGCGTCCCCAAAATTTTATGTTTATACCCCTCCCACAGGTGGGGGGGGGGGGGTATAAACCTGGACCAATCAGTGGGGGCCGGACCTGTGTGGGACACTAAAAAAGCTGCAATTTTTTTTGCACTCGGCAACCCACCCTGTAGGGGGTCACCGCGACCCCTTCAATTCATGCGAAGTAGAGGGGGGTTGCGCCAATATCTACCCCAAGTTTCAGCTTCTGGCGCGTCCTAGAACAGGAGATAGGACATCAGAAGTAAAATAAAAAATGGGGGGCCGGACTTGATCGGGAAGGTGTTTATAAAAAATCCTGAATTTATATTTATATTTTAACCAGATTCAATTATCTTGATTTTATGAGAAGAAAATATACAAAAAATCTCTCATTTTTTCTCTGTTTTTTTTTCAGAGAGATTTGATTGTTTCTAAGATTTATATTTGATTATATGTTCTAAAAACATTTCTGGAACGCTAATCGGCACAAACAATAATACTTGACAAGAAAACTACATTCAGATTCAAATGACCTTGATTGTGTGGCAGCAAAGCGATTTTGTCAGCGATCGCTTTGTCGCTGTGCTGCAGCACCAACAGAACGTGGTGGGCTGCTTCATCGAGGCACTGTCTCAGCTGCTCGCTGCCTCGGGCAATAAACGTGTCGTTCTCAGGGCTCAGACCAAGCCACTTGGACAAGAGCCAGACAGCTGCGAAAAAATTTTTTTTGAGGTTTCGAAACTGGCGTTATTGAGAAAACGTTATTTACGTTAATAAACTCCGCCCAGCCCTAGTCTGGTAAAAAATTTAACAACTAAAAACGAAAAAAGTTCAAACGACATTAGGATCCGATGAGATTCATGTATAATGGCACTTCATTAGTAGTCTCATACAAAATCGGAGCAAACAGAAATAAACTAAACTAAACTAGTTCTTTTCTAGCTTTAAAATAAATTTCTGAACGTTTCCTGCAGCTATACTAACTATCTAGCGAAACCCGGTTATCTATTGGACCCCCGAACTCAACTCTGAATATAATGATATTGAAAAGCACCTACCATCTTCCAGACTGTCGGCATTCAAAATTTTTTCAGACCACAGGATCGGCGTGAGCCGGTCGAAACACTGGCGCGCGTAGAATTTCATTGTAAGGTTCATGTTCCTGTACAAAAGTGGTTTGTGTGGGGGAACCTATCAATGACAGTGACCAATTATATAGCAACTGACCACGGCTGCTCGTGCATAATTCCCACTAGAATAGCGAATATCGGAGTTAATTCCATGGGGTCGTTCAGAATTTCCGCCGCAAATACACGAATCCTGAAAGGCGACACTCCGAATTAACACTGCCATTACAGATGCAAAATAAACAGAGTTGAAGTGGCGCCAGTTCAAAGCACTGTAAAGTTTTAAGTGAAGTTTCAAATGCCATGACAAATGTCATACAACCTTGACAAATGTCACAAAACCTTGACAAATGTCATACAACCTTGACAAATGTCACAAACCCTTGACAAATGTCATACAAGGTGTCGAAATTCCAGAAATTCCGAAATCTTTTCTTTTTGTTTCGATTCGCATTTGTCATGACATTTGACAGTCGACTTTACACTTTACTGGGCTTGGAACTGCCCCCTGGGGCCAGTTCCGCAAATTGAGATATGATAAGTCAAATGGCAAATGCGAAGTGAAATGAGAAGTGAATTGAGAAGGAATTGGCAAAAGCGAATGGGAAATTACCTTTTCTTTTTTACTTTGCTTTTGCCAATCTACTTGCCATTTCACTTCGCATTTGCCAATTTTCTTCTAAATTCACTTCGCATTTGCCGTTTTACTTCTCACTTCTCAATTTTCGGGAACTGCCCCTTGGACGTACCATCTGTCAAAGTAGCTATACAGCACGGTGGCAGTCTGCCTGTGCAAATAGCCCGGCTGGACCTCGTTCTCGAGCAAGGTGCGCAGCTGCCTGTCCAACTGCGCGTGCGTGCGCAACATGCGGCGCCAGTCGCACTGGGACAAAGACGCGCCGAACGGCGGCCGAATGTGCCACCGCTGCTTGAAGTACACGTTGTAGACCGTCGTGAAGCTGCACGTGTTGAGTGACTTGTTAATTCAACCGTTCGGTGAGGGAGATGCACAGCGTTATTATTAGATGGAACGACATCAAGAGCGATTGGGTGCCAGGCATCGGAAAACCCAGTTGTGGACACTGTGGGACCTACCACCGGAGTGCATTTTCGCGTTCCAGGCCAGATACAGACCCTGTAAAATGTCATGCTACAAGAAATTTCACAAAACTTCTGGTCGATTCAGCATTCTACAGGGTCAGAGAAACACCACCAACGGCGCTGAGCCGGTGCGCAAGTAAAACCGGTGCCCAAGTAAAACCGGTGCCCAAGTACGCCCGGTGCCCAAGTATAATTTCCGGTGCCCAAGTACGCCCGGTGCACAAGTAAAGTGTCCGTACTTGGGCACCGGGCGGCTCTTTACTTGGGCACTGGGCGGATGTTTACTTGGGCACCGGCGGGGGTCTACTTGTGCACCGGCCTGGCCGTGTAAAATATCATGCCGTGTAAAATATCATGCGAAGTGTCAAAAGTCTTGGAAAATGCCCTTCAAAAGTCAAATGTCACGCGAAGTGTCAAAAGTAATAGAAAATGCCCTGTAAAATGTCACGCGAAGTGTCAAAAGTCATGGAAAATGTCGTGTAAAATGTCATGCGAAGTGCGATGCCCTAGTAAACCCGGCCGCCCCGGCCCGACGCAACCATGCCCAAGTAATGCACAAGTGTTGCCCAAGTAAACAGCCGCCCGGTGCAAAAGTAAAGTACACAAGTACGGGCACTTTACTTGGGCACCGACCCACGCCCACCACCAACAACGCTCTGACCCACAGAAAAGCACACACACAGTGCAAGAAGAAAAACAAGCAGACACCAACCGGTTCTCAAACAAGCGCTTCCACAACGCATTGCACTGGAGCGCGGCGGCGAACTTGGAGCACGCGAGCGCGGCATTGTGCACGTCGCGGCAGGACAGCGCCGGCTGGGCCAGGATCTGCACCAGCACCTCGACGGGCAGCTGCTGCACCCCCGCCGCCGACATGCCCTTCGCTGATATCGTTGTCGTTGCTTTTGTGATGGAAATAGTCGATGCGATCGAGTGTGGTTCAGTGAGTATAACAGTGCCAACGTGGAGGCAGTGTGGATATGTACCGTTCTGTTGCTTTACATTTTGAAGCAGTTACCACAAAATATTCACATTGTAAGAAACCTTTCTAAATACATTGTACAATTTCTGCCGTGCACAAGGATGTATCCAGGGGAGGCGGTCGCAACCGGCGAAAGCGATAATAATTTCTGTGTTAACTAAATACATGCCACAATTGAATTTATCGGCTAAATACATATTTACTTGAAACGTCCCTGGCCATGGGTACACCAAACAAAAATTCCGCATTTTCAATACTGAAATACACCGAATAAACTAAATAATATTTTAAAGAAAAAAATGTATTGAAAAAGTAAATCTAGAACTCCGAACTATTTTGAAATATTTGAGGTCTCACATAAACACCTTCCCGATCAAGTCCGGCCGCCTATTTTTTTTTTTACTTCGCAGGCCATATCTCCGGTTGCGGGAGGGGTGGAAAACTAAAACGTGGGTGGTATATAGGCGCTACCCCCCACTACCCTGCATGAATGAATGGGGCAGCGGCGACTCACTATAGAGGGGGTCGCCATATACGTGAAAAAAATTTGCAGCGTTTTCACTGTCCCGCACAGGTCCGGCCCCCGGTTGATTTCTTACACTGCGGGTCCCGTATCTCCAGCTGTGGGAGGGTTATAGATCTAAAATTTTTGGGGATGTGTCGCCAACACCCCTCCCCTACTATACACTGGCCAGGCGGTTTTTGGCAACTCACCACAGTGTGGGGTGCAACGTTTAAAATTTATTAAAATGTTACTGTCCCACACAAGTCCAGCATCCAATTGAATTTCAAAAAATGGACACTTTTGTGTTGTTTTAACACTAATGTGGTTGACAATGTGAAATAAGCATGAAATATCCTCTAAAAAATATCTTATCCGACCTAAAACTGGCCACCACATGAACCCCTTCCCCCAAGTGGGTGACAAAAAAATCACTTTTTACAACTTTTTTATTAGACACTTGAACGGCTGGTTTACAATACTTTATAGGGGAGGGTTAAAGGTCTCAAGTTGTGTAAAAAATCTTACCTCAAAAATGCCTTCATAAGAAAATTTGCTGGGGGTGAATTTCAAATTGTAAAAATGACATCATTGCAGGAACAAAAAAAAAGCAAAATTCACGATTTGAAATTCACCCCCAGCAAATTTTCTTATGAAGGCATTTTTGAGGTAAGGTTTTTTACACAATTTGAAACCTTTAACCCTCCTATATAAATCATTGTAAACCAGCAGTTCTAGTGTCTGATGAAAAAGTTGTAAAAAGTGATTTTTTTGTCACCCACTTGGGGGGAGGGGTTCATGTGGTGGGCAGTTTTAGGTCGGATAAAGTATTTTTTAGAGGATATTTCATGCTTATTTCACATTGTCAACCACATTAGTGTTAAAACCACACAAAAGTGTCCATTTTTTGAAATTCAATTGGATGCTGTACTTGTGTGGGACAGTAACATTTACATAAATTTTAAACTTTGCACCCCACACTGTGGTGAGTTGCCAAAGACCGCCTGGCCAGTGTATAGTAGGGGAGGGGTGTTGGCGACACATCCCCAAAATTTTAGATTTATACCCCTCCCACATGTGGAGGTACGGCACCCGCAGTGAAAGAAATCAGTGGGGGCGGGACCTGTGTGGGACACTAAAAAAGCTGCAATTTTTTTTTGCACTCGGCGACCCACCCTGTAGGGGGTTGCCGCGACCCCTTCAATTTATGCGAAGTAGAGAGGGGTTGCGCCAATATCTACCCCAAGTTTCAGCTTCTGGCGCGTCCTAGAACAGGAGATAGGACGTCAGAAGTAAAATAAAAAATGGGGTGCCAGACTTGATCGGGAAGGTGTTTACAACGATGGAAAAAACACAGAAATTGAACACAGAAACTCATTGAGTTTCTGTGTTTTTGTTTTACACAGAAACACGGAAACTCATAAATTTTGAAAAACTCAAAACTCAAATGAGTTTTTTTTTGGAGAACACAGAAACACGGAAACACAGAAAAGTTTTTTGAGTTTTTGTGTTTTTTTTTCAGCGAAGCGGTTGAATGCACATTAATTCAGTTAAACTAAACAAGATAAGATATGCATGTATAGTATGTAAATATGTACATAATTTATTCATATTTTATAATGGTACAAAAAAGAAATTAAAGATGGCTTGCACATCTCATGGTGGATTTGACAATTTAAGTTTCAACATTTAAGTATACCTTATTACCTCAAATTAACCCCCCCTCAAAATGGACTGGTGAAAAAATAAGCCCCCCTCGAAATACCCCCCTCCGGGATGATTTACATCATGTATCCAATGTACATGGTGTATTCATTACTGCTAATTTGCATCGCAGCTACACATAGACTGTACTAGGTTGTGTAGCTATCTACATGTTTATTTCAAATATATCCTGTTTGTACGCATTTATAACCTGTTTTGGGTATGAAATGTCTACTATTTTCTATGATCCTTACAAAACTTTCTGACAAAATAATAAACCCCCGTGGGGGTATTTCGAGGTAATATGGTAGTTGTAGTTCAAATCAATTCTGTAGTCTTCCATACAGTGCACATCCATTGAAGGATTTTGGAGTACTGCATAAATTGTTGTTTCTGAGCATTTTGTTGCTGGTGTTGTGATGTTGATGTCCTCATTGTGGGCATTTTTATGGACTTTTTTGACACTTGAATGAATACACAAATGTTATGTGGGGATAAAACATGTGCAAAACCAATATTTTATAAGAAAACCACTGTTTCCAGATCGAAATGCTGTAAATCAGAATTTTTTGGGGGAAAACTCAAATATTTTGGAAAAAACTCAAGAAACAGGTATTCATTTTTGAAAAACTCAAAACACAGAAAGTGTTTTTTTTTGGAGAACTTACCCATCGTTGCTCACATAACACACCACGTGGCCGACAAAAACTGCGAAATATTTGGACCGTTGTGACACTGTTATGGGGTCTAATTGTGGGGGGGGGGGGCAACACCTCTAATAAGTGAACCCATGTCAGCCAAGTGATGCGGTTGATAACGATTTATGAATTAAACAGCATAATTTTGATGCGTCCAAACAGCAAAAGTGACACACATTTCGGCAGAAACGGTAGTAAAATGAAACGCCCGAGAAGTGCTGGAAATGACCTCATTTTGATTTGTAATCAATCTTTGGAACGACTGTAACATTTGGGTACATTTGGATCGTGATTATGCGTAGTTCACGATATACGTAAAGGCACTAGAAAAGAATTAACCTCAGAAAAACCTCAATCAATTCAACATTGGAAAAAACAAAGGAAATAAAACATGAGCCATAGGAACAAAAACAAGCAGTGCTCAGTACAATTGTCAACATTACGCCGTAAAATCCATTCGTCTCTCGAAAATTCTAACCCTGAAGAAAAAAAAGAAAAAAACCATCACAATAACTTCAATCCAACTTTGCGTACATTTTCGCAATTTCGTTCTTGTACCGCTCTTTCAGTTGAGGCCGCTTTGATTTCATGGTCGGCGTGAGCAGGTCGTTTTCCACGCTGAACGGCTCAGCCTCGAGATAGATGTCTTTGGCCTGAAAAAACGATAAATTAATGTGCAGGGGGCAGTGCCGCACACTGTAAAAGTCTAGCGTCAAACAGTCATGTAAAATGTAAATTATAATAAAAACGATAGCCCCGGCTATGAGTAGACTCGTCAAAGCGTCACTTATACCCTTACTTGACGTGAAGTCTAACATAGGAACCCAAGACATCAACTCTCAAGATTTCATCACCGCACTTTTGCATGATAATTTATAAATTCGTAAATATGACACGAAATTTTACACTTGACCTTACACCTTACAAGGTGCGGGACTGGCACCAAGTTTTATACAAATTAAAGCGGTCCGCCAACTAAATACAAAGAAACCTTTTCAGGGACCTGGCGAATTCTGGCCAATAATTAAATGGAGGACTTGGCAAAAGTCCAAAAAGGCGATTTACAGAGCAAGGGAGTGGTTCCTCGGACATGTGGTGAGCGATTAGGCGAAATATTTAATAGGCTACTATGTAGTTTCTCCGGCTCCAACCTGCTCAAACGAGTGCAGTCCGGCTTTCTTTGCCACGGCGAGCATGTCGGCGGCGATGAGCTTCTTCACTTCCGGCTCGGCGCACAGCGCCTTCACGTCCTTGTCCTTCAGGTGCGGCAACGAATGCTCCACCTTGCGCGGCAAAACCTGCGAGAAAAAGTGGCCCCACTCGCATGAAAATGTACAGTGAACCAGGGGTTTAGTGTATTTGCAACCCTCCGGGGCTGGGCTTCATATAGATAGTAAATCTAGTGAATAGTAGACAGTAAATGAACTAGTGATATTGAAGGTGAAAAAGTATGAAAAGGTGTGAAAATCGGCGATTTTAAGAAAAAATCGGGCAAAATTGTTCAAAAATCACACCATATTGTTAGATGGCAGACGGGTTTTTTAGGTGGGGGGGGGGTCAGAGGGATAGTAGTAAAATTTTTTGCCTCGGGATAGATAGATATCTGGAGCGTTTGGGGGGGGGGTATCCCCCCAACACCCCATACTGAACCTCTGCGATGGACATAAAAACGATCATCCACAAACCTCCTCATCCGGAACGACGACCGCGATCAGACAACTCTTCAAACTTTCCCCATGCACGAAAATTTGGCCCACGAGCGTGCTCGATATGTACACCGTCTCGACTTTCTCCGGGCTCACGTACTCGCCCTGGGCCAATTTGAGCAGGTTCTTTTTGCGATCGATGATTTTCAACACGCCGGACGAGGTCCAAGTGCCCACGTCGCCGGTGTGCAGCCAGCCGTCGGAGTCGAGCGCCTCGGCAGTCTTCTCGGCGTCGTTGTAGTAGCTGCGAAAGATAGGTTTCTTTTCGCGGCAAGTAGAAATAAATAACATGTATGTGTGCACATATTTCACATAGTTTTCAACTTAAACTTTCAAACCGCAAATAAATACGTTTTGGATGCATTCGAGTTTTCCATGATGAGTCATTTTTAATCTCCGTCAACTGCAGTTGACGGCCACCTCATTCTAGAAAACACTTAGCATAAAAGTGACGTTTTAAAAGAAAGCGAATCGGTTATGCATCATTTATTACGGTTCGTTACAGATGCACAAAATGACCCTGCGCACACTAGTTTGCAACTGAAACTTTAAAAAATAATAAATCTGCCTTGAATGCATTTGAGTTTTCTAAAATGAGTCATTTTTAATCTCTGTCAACTGTAGTTGACAGTCACCTGATTCTAGGAAACTCAACCAGCAAACTGTTTAGGGCTGAATCTATGCAGTACGACTTGTACTCCGAGCTTGGGTGTCACAATATTTCTATTTTCCCTTGCAGCTTTCCGGCATGCATGCGTTCAATATGTCCGTCGGCCCATGGCTCAGGATCCACTCACAGGCTCTTCAGTCTCAGACAACCACAGTATGTACTTCACCAGCCTACATAAAAGGTAATAACAAGTGCGACAGACCCCTGGAAGACGTTGTGGCCGCGCACGCAGATCTCGCCCTTGCCCTGGGCGGCGTAGTACTCCATGTCGGGCACGTCGACCAGCTTGATCTCGCAGGCGGGGCACGGCACGCCCACGTGGCCCGGCGTGTGGTCGCCTGCGATCGCACTAGTTGTTCCGGTCGGCCGGTCATTGCTTCTATCCAAACTTGAAAGCCGAGAAAAATTAATTACATGATTGAGTCCGCCTCGAAAAATGCCACCAACAACCAGAGTGCGTTCGACTTGTTATATAAATTGCGAATGTCAAAATTCAGGTAGAAACGTTTTCGCAGCCGGAGAAAAGACTTGAAAAATTTCGCACAAATTTGTCAAATGTCACGTAAAACGTAAAATAATCATAATATCAAAATTATCATAAACATAATTTTTTCAAGTGACGTTATTCAGATGAAAATACGGTAACAGTTTATGTATAGCGTGCAATCCGACCCACATATCACTTATTCGCGTGGGCCTGGGCCTCACTTGGGCCGTAACAAGCGCGCACCTTCCAAAGTGACGCTGCAGGCGGCGGCGCACTCGGTCTGTCCGTAGCCCTCGACGACGACGCAGCCGAGCGCGCAGCGGGTGAACGTGAGCACGTGCTCGCCCAGCGGCGCCGCGCCCGTGAACACCAGCTTCAGCCGCCCGCCCATCCGGTTGCGCACCTGCGACCGCTCAAACAGCGTCTTCCGAAAGATTCCAGTGTAAATTAGGGTTCGAACGATATGACTTTTCGATATCGATATTCGATATTTTTTCCTGAAACTCGATATTCGATATCGATACGATATGGAACGTCGATATCGATATTCGATATCAAAAAAATGGTCGATATTCGATATTTTCGATATTCGATTTTGCAATTTGCTTTTGGTATAGCAAGGCCAATTTCAAGAGGCATATTGTATTTTTATGTGGTTGCACTCATGGTTAATTATATCTTTACTTAAATGTGAATGGTACAAGTGATTTTAAAGAGGTTTACATCAGTCAAAAGTAGAAAATTGACGAAAAACATGATGAATCAAAGTGTATCAGGCAAACAACAATTGGTAGATATTGCAGTTCATACTTATAACTGAATTGCTTAATGCATGTTGCAAAAAATAGCATATCAGCATTTTCAGGCTTCAAATTTAACACTCCAACAAAAATGACATCATAAATATTGTACTTTTACTCATCAAATAAGACTATAAGTTAATCACATCAATAACAAATAAATATCTCAAAATGAAAATAATAACTTTAATTAGGGACACAATACATGTTCGATATATCGAAAAATGGTCGATATTCGATATCGATATTCGATATTTTTTCAAAATTTTCGATATCGATATTCGATATTTTTTCAAAATTTTTCGATATCGATATTCGATACGATATATCGTTTGAACCCTAGTGTAAATATAACAAAATTATGGCGTTCCAAAAACCTCAGAGGTTTGTATATATCCATTTATTATTCTATATTAATGCTATTTATATTTTAATCTTTAAATTTATATTTTCTGTTCGTTTTCCAGTGATTTAAATTTTTTTGAGATTTTCTGATTATATTTTATTTGTGAGAAATTTTCTGAAACGATTTCATTGAACGCTGAAAAAAATATATTATCGAGTTTTTTTTGCGAATTCCTACACTTCTTTTCAAATCTTATATGCACAGATAATATTTTTATGCCCATTTAAGCTAAAAATTACTCCCTCATTGGCCCCACACACACTAGTTGACATCGACACCAAATGTCAACTGGTTCCTATCCCGATCCAGAGCTTGCGTTTGAACGTCGCTCGTTAGCATGTCAGCAAGCTTTGAATTGGTATCGGAACCCGTTGACATTTGGTGTCGATGTCAACGTGTGTGTGTGGGCCCAATTAGCCACCTGATCGAAAACGAACCTTTCTAAAAACTATGGAATCCCAGAAAGTGTCATTTCTGAGGATGCCCTGGTCCAGCTGAGCCGTCTTGGAGGCGAGCGCCCACTCGAGCAGCTTTCTCTTCACACCCGAAGCGCACTGCTGCTGCACTGCGTCGTAGATCCGGTTCAGAACCCTGTGTTACAATATTTCTTTGTTGAGGGCAGAAATAGAACTTAGACCTATGAGTGGCTAGATATAACTGCTAGATAATTGGGAACAAATTTTTTTTTTTGAGTTTTTATTTACACAGCAAATGTATTCAAGAACAGTAAAAATCAATTCAAAAAGTGGAGAAAAAAAAATCAACTGTAAATTCAACAGCACGACCCACCGCCCCTAGATAACATCCAGGGTAAGGATGCAAATAACGATGAAAACCACTTCAAATGTAAATTTTTATGTGAAATTGGGAGCTCGCGCGCAAAAAATTGCAAAATCAAATAAATCAGTACCGAAAATTTTACGTTCAGAAAATTCGCGCCATCCATACTACGGAGCAAGGACGTAGCCAGGGGGGGGGGGGGGGGGGGGGGGGGGGGCGGCCGCCCCCCCCCTTCCCGGGTCGGACAAGAAAAAATACCCGAAATGGTGCTTAGGGTTCAAACGGGATCCCGATCCCGATCCCGGATCCCGTGAAATTCCGGGATTTACCAGTCCCGATCCCGATCCCGAAACCCCAATCCCGATCCCGATCCCGAAATCTCAAAAAGTGAATCCCGATCCCGATCCCGAAAAGTCAATCCCGTTTGAACCCTAATGGTGCTTCCGTAAAGCGATTTTGTCGCCAGTCCGGAAAAATTTTGCGCGCAAGCGCGCATTTCGGCGCCGCACGGTATATTTTAGTTATACCTGTGGTTTAGGACCAAAAAAGCACTGAAAATTTGCCCCCGTCGCTGTATATGTGTGTAAAATACATACAAGTACAGCACTATTTGGCGCCAATGCCAACGCCAATGGCGCCATGGCGTCGCGCCTACGAATGGCGCTGGCGCCAAGGCGCCATTCCTTTACCACAGGGGTCAAATTTAGGGGGGGGCGCCGCCCCCCCCCCCCGTTCGCCGAGCTCCGTATACAATCCGCCCCCCCGCTCAAAAATCCTGGCTACGTCCCTGCTACGGAGGGTACAAAGTTCATAAAACGAGAGAACTGTGGCTAAACAAATGAGAATGCTCAGTTGTTCAAATCCTCACATTGTTGGAAATGCTGTATGTTCACGCACTTGGGGACTTTCATTCCAAAAGTTAACATATCCAGATTTTTCGATTTTTCAAAATCGCATTTTAAAGTTTGGCGCTGGCCCGGCAGCGCCATGTTTGGGCGACAAAGCTTGCCGTGCACTTTTCAGATATCTCGGACATTTGTCTACAATTTTTGTGTCCCTACATTTTGTCGGCTGGTAAATATTTTGGGAGTTATGTCATATTTTGTAAACCACCCAAAATAAGGAGTAAATTTGAAAATTTGAACTTGAAATGTAAATAACTTCCTAACGGTGCATCGCAGGGCAAAACCAATTACACCACTGAGAAGCCCTTTTCGAGAAGTACACAAACCTAAATTTTCAGATCTATATTTATACCCGTACTCGATTCATAGAGCAAAATAAATTTGGAAATTCACGTTTGCACATTTGGAAATGAAACTTTCATTTTGTATGGGAAATCCGGCCGGCTCTTCGCGAGCGATCCGGAGCACGCGTGCACTTTTGGAAATGAAACTATTTTTTGGATATGTGCACTTATGAAATGAAACTCCGGTGGTCCGACATGGATATGTGCACTTGTACGAAATGAAAGTCCTGTTTTTCATAGGGGATCTGAGATGGATATGTGCACTTTCGATATGAAAATTGTGATTTTTCTGAAAAACGGTACCACTGTATCTCGGGAACGAAATGGACTATAACACTGATTTTTTTACCAAAATGGGCAGAATTATACGTGGATGTCGAATCCACAGCTAACTCGATTTTTCTGGATTTGGCGCTTGTGAACTTTTGGAACGGAAGTCCCCACTTAACTTTACCAAAAACCACGTTTCCATTATCCCGTCTTAAAGGGCCCCCACTAACTGTATGTCAAATGAATTAATATCAACTAAATTTGGGTGAATTATGCGATTCCAATTTCCAATATTCCTATGTGTTAGAGTATAGTTAATTTTAAAGTGACACTAGATTTTTATTGTTTCTGTTAAGTGTGATGCTTTAAAAATGTTTTCTTTTGTTATATAGTTGACATTAGCTGGCATTCAGTTGACAAAAATTTGCGATGCCAACTAGCTAATGGGGGCCCGTAGGCGAACAGCTCACCTGGGCACCACGGCTACAATAGTGGGTTTGAGCTTCTGAAAATCATCGCTCAACAGCTTGATGTCGCCAGAGAAGAAGCCGACTTTGCCGCCGATCTGGTAGCAGGCGGCTTGGATCAGCCGCTCGAACATGTGCGCCAGCGGCAGGAAACTCATCTCGATGTCGTCCGGCCCCAGCTGCACGTGTCTGCGCCGGAAACCGGAGGTGAAATGAAATCGCTCTGACCCGACAAAAACGACTTGTAAAGTAGGGCAACTGCACATGGCACTGGCAGCATACCTGCCGCCTTTGACGGGCACCAGCGCTGCAGAGTGGTTAAAAGATCGAACTTTTTTCAAAGTACGTATATGTGAACGTAAAGTATTTATTTTTTACTCATCCCAAGAACAGAAAACGTAAATAATTATTTTTTACTTTTACTCACGAGTAAATGTACTTTTCCCCCAGAAAATATAAATGTGAGTACTTTAGATACATTCTGCCACATTTCACTCAAATCACTAATTTTTATTATTTTGAGCATATTTTCAGGGAGTTTTGTTTATATTTGTTTTAATATACATATTTTTGGTTATTTTATCCCTATTTTTTATAGCGTTTTTACCTTGTTTAAGCTTTGAAAAATTCCACCTGAAATACGCTTTCTGTACTCAAGTACTTCGTCGGAAATACAAGCACCCAGTCGGAAAGTATACGTCAAAGCGAGTACATGAACTTTTTCGGCGGAAACGTAAACGTATTTACTCTGTACTCAGGGACGTATCCAGGATTTTTGAGCGGGGGGGGGCTGCTTGTTTACGGATGCCGGCGAACAGGGGGGGGGGGGCTCAGGCCTAAAATTTTACCTACAGAGTGGCGGAATGGCGCTGGCGCCATTAGTAGGCGTCACGCCATGGCGCCATTGGCGTTGGCGCCAACGCCATGGAACACAGTATATGTATGAGAATATACAATACAGCAAAAGCACACCATTGAGTGCATTTATAGCGATTTGCGGCCACAAGGAGCAAATCTTATGATTATATGCATCTTCTGTCTGGTGAAAAATGCGCACCTGCGCGCAAAATTTTCTACGCTGACGTTGAAAAAATCGCATTTTCCGGTCACATTCTGGTCTCACCCCCCCCCCCCCACCCGCCTGAATACGGCCCTGTCTGTACTCGAGCATGCGTATTTATTATTAGTATTAGTAAAACTAAATATGTTTTGACAACTATGCAGCGCTGCGTGTTATATGGTGGATAAAGTTGATCAGCTCACCGAAAATACTCGAGCGCGGCGGCAGCGGCGATAACGTTCCCGTGCGTGATTATGGCACCCTTTGGCAAGCCCGTCGTTCCGGACGTGTAGCACACGGTGGCTATCGATGTGGGCGCGGGCGGCTGCGAAATACCATCCATTGTAAGCTCACTATATTAAACACCAGCTGCAGGGAGTATTACGGTGGCAGAAATTATTGTACCGCATTTTGGGAAAATTATCGTGCATATTAATGCACTTTTAGAAATTTACCGTACCGTACCGCGTATCGCATTTTCTGAAATTTACCGTAGTGTTTACCGCATATATGAAAATTGAGCGTATGTACCGTACCGTGTACTTCAAAGGCGCTACTGAGTTATTATCCGCAAAATTATCATTTGAGACTAAAGTATTGCATACAGCGCATGCCATCAGCAATGGGTATGCAACTAGGGTGTCAACAAAAACTTTTTGGCGGAAAACGGAAACGGAAAAAATATTGCACTTGCCGGAAAACGGAAACGGAATTTTTTTGCACTTGCCGGAAAACGGAAAAATTTGCTGAATATATGCCGGAAACGGAAAAAATTTACAGAAATTTGTCCAGAAATAAATTTTTTTGCAGAAATGTAGCTAAAAATGGGAAAAATTCACATAATTGAGAGTCTGCATGCATGTTTACCAGTTTGGCTGAAACAAAAAACAAAAAATTGAGCTGGAAAGTGAAAAAAAAGTTAGAAAAACAAACAATTGAACCGGAAATTGGAAAAAAGGCAGAAAAAATGAAAATTTAGCCGGAAAACGGAAAATCAGCTGGAAAAACGGAAACGGAAAAAAAATTTAGCAGCCGGAAAACGGAAACATTGAAAAATTGCCTGCGGAAAGCGGAAAGTTGACACCCTATATGGAACAGACAAAATTATGCGGATTAACGTCACATTTGTAAAAAATAAAGCAATGATCGAGTACATGATTGCCACACGATGCATCTTGATAAATCAAGCAAAGTTTTCGCATGCATATGAATGACGGCCGGTTACATATAAGGTTCCGAAACTCTGCAAATAATTCATAATTCCCACCCATCCACAGCTGAGAAGTTCAGTTATAACATCACAAGGGCATGCGCCGTAGGGTTCAAACGATATCACTTTTCGATATCGATATTCGATATTTTTTCAAAATTTTCGATATCGATATTCGATATTCGATATTTTTTCAAAATTTTCGATATCGATATTCGATATTCGATAGTTTTTCAAAATTTTCGATATCGATATTCGATACGATATGGACCCTCGATATCGATATTCGATACTAAAAAATGGTCGATATTCGATATCGATATTTCGATATTTTTGATATTCGATATTTAGCTTTTGGTATAGCAAGGCATATTTCAAGCAGCATGTTGTATTTTCATATGGTTGCAAACATGGTTGATTATCTCTTTACTGAAAAGTACAATTGATTTTAACAAGGTTTACAATGGTCAGAATGAAAAAATCTAAGAAAAAACATGACAAATCAAATTGTATCAGACAAACAAAAATTGGTAGATACAACAATTCATACTTATAACCCAATTGTTTAAGGGCATGTTGCAAAAAACCAGCATATCAGCATTTTCTGGCTTCAAATATGAGGTAGGTAGTTCAGTAGGTATGTGGCCAAACCAAATACAAGAAATGTGGAGTAAGCACTCCAACAAAGATAACATTAAATACTTTACTTTTACTCATCAACTTAGATACTATAAGCAAATCAAATTAATCACAAATATCTCAAAACAAAAATAATAACTCAATTAAGGACATTATACAGGTTCGATATATCGAAAATATGGTCGATATTCGATATCGATATTCGATATTTTTTCAAAATTTTCGATATCGATATTCGATATTTTTTCAAAATTTTCGATATCGATATTCGATATTTTTTCAAAATTTTCGATATCGATATTCGATATTTGATATTTTTTCGAAATTTTCGATATCGATATTCGATATTAAAAAATGGTCGATATCCGATATTCGATATTCGATACGATATATCGTTTGAACCCTAATGCGCCGTATGCAATACTTTTGTCTCAAATGATAATTTTGCGGATAATAACTCAGTTTAACCACCTCAAAGCCGTACAACAGGGATAATAAAAAAATGAACGAACGCGCAGTGGTCGTTTCTCCGCATCGGCGCCAAGTTTTTCAATCTGGGTAAAAGCGTGCACTCGGACGTTTTTCGCAGCGGCGGCTGAGCTGAGCTCCTGCGACGGCGGCTCGATGCACACGACGTGACGCAACGAAGGCATGCTTTCCTTCGTGCTGAGCAGGTCTGCGGGTGTGAGCACTTGGTACACCAGGCGGACATGATACTCTGCTCTCGCACTCATTTATGCCTCACGTTGGAAGCGTGCCAATGATGGTGAAGCATCTGATTTTTGTATAGATTTTTGAAGATGAAAAAATCATTGCTGTGAATAAGTGAACGTATATCGTTATAACAGAGATGACTTTTTGAACTTTTTGATGGAAATCGGATGGGTAAAAAATCGTTGGCACGCTTCCAGCGGGAACCACGCGTGCAGGGTGTGCAGTGACTGGAGTATATACTCGGCGGACCGCAAAGTATGTGCAGAATCCTATCATAATTTAATGAATACAATCTTGTGATAGATTTACTAATTGATTGTTCCATCGTAAAAACGTAATATTATGATGAAAAAACTGTATAATTTTAGGTTCATTATTCAGATGGGTTATGGTGGGATGTGTTGTCGGCCGAGTATACTATCGGAACGGTGAGACACTAGATCTAAGTAGCCCAGAACAAACTGAGCGCTTTGGCCGACTCCTCGACGATGACCAGCTGTATGCCGGTGTGGTTGACGATGTAGGCGGACGCGTCGGGCCCCAACGTGTCGTACAGCGGCACGGTGACCATGTCGTAAGCGAAGCACGCCTGCTCCGACAGCACCCACTGCCGCATGCGAATGAATAATTGAAATAAGTATCCCGTCGGCTCTAAATCGCATCGCATTCAATTCAATGTCCCACCTCTGGACGATTTTTGCTAAAAATGCCCACGAAAGTTTTCTGGCCTTCGTTCAAGCCCAGTTCCAATAATCCATTTGCGAAATTTTCCGATCGCCGAATGACGTCGTCGTATGAGATCCAGGTGTATTCTAAACGGGTTTTGCCGTCTGCGGCGAGTTGTCGATAGCCCAGGCAGTCGCCGGACAAGGTCTGTTTGGCGCCCCTGCGAGCGGTGGGCACGATGTATCGCTGCAACGTTTTCCATAACTACGTTCGACCGCTACAAAAGATTACCTACACCAGTCGACATTGTGGCCACGCACATTAGTACACCACTGAAAGTTGCGAAACGCATAAATCTGTTTTAAAGACATTTTGAGTTTACTATGATGAATTAGTATTTTGCTGAATTTGTTTCAACAGTAGTTGACAGACTCCTCATCTTGTGAAAGTAAAATGTGTTCAAAACATATCAACGAGTTTCCAAGCGTACTAGTGTTCACAGAGCGATTGTGTCAAATTTAAAAAGCACGTGGCGCCGCGCAGTCGGCAAATTGAAAATACATCAGAAAATTGACCTGCGCACGGCGTCGAAGAGGGTCTTCGCATCCTCAAACGTGTAGGCCACTAGTTGCCGATCGCCCAGAGAGGTGCACACGCGCGCCGCCCCGTCGCCCGACTGCGAGTAAGGCGTTGAACAAACGTTCATTTGCGACACCTCGCTGCGCACTTATAATCCGACAAAAATTATCTACGTCTCAATCAAACTGAACAATTTTGTACGGAACTTCCAACATTTGACAAATTTGGAAGACACCGTGCAGGTTACTTCACTTACAGAGTGCGGGACTGTCCCCAGTATGGTTGGGTTTCGATATCGATATTTTTTCTGAAACTCGATATTCGATATGGACCCTCGATATCCATTATGAAAATATGCTCGATATTTCGCTTTTGGTAAAGCAAGGCATATTTTTCAAAATTTTTGAAATCGATATTCGATATGAAAAAATAGGCGATATCCGATACGATATATCGTCCCAACCCTAGCCCCAGCGCACGTAACCGCTTAACAACACAAACCTATTTAGAAAACAAACACCGAAACTCACAGGGCTCTGCTTGGTCTGGCTGTCCAAACTGGCGATGGGCTTGACGCGCGCCCTGCGCTTGCCGCCGGCGAACAGGAACATGCCCAACACGAGGCTGGCGCCGGCGGACACCAGGCCGACCAGCGCGCCGATCAACGTGCTCGCCAGTTTGCGCGACCTGCACGCACGAGTGGCCGTATTTTGCTGTAGGCGTATAAATAGGCGCACCGCACACTGCAAAGTGTAACGGGAAGTTTGGTAAATAAAATCGTCCGAATCGACTTTAGTATTCTACCCGGGCGGAAATTAAAACGTCCGGTTCCGATCGTTACACTTTGCAGTGTGCTGTGCGCCATAGGCCCCACACACGCTAGTTGACATCAACACCAAATGTCAACTGGTTCCGTTCCAAATTCAAAGCTTGCGTTTGAACGCCGATAGTCGGCTCGTGAGCAAGCTTTGAATTCGGATCGGCACCAGTTGACATTTGGTGTCAATGTCAACTAGCGTGTGGGCCCATAGAGCCGCGCTTTCCGCATGCGGTGCCACGTTTGAAACTCGACGGTTCAAAGCGCAGTCATACCGAGTGGACCGCAAAGTACGCGCAGAATCCTACCATAATTTAGTGAATAAAATGTTGCGATAAATTTCGTAATTAATTATTCCATAGTAAAAACGAGATATTGTGATGGGAAAAACTGTATAATTTTTGGTTCATTACTCAGATGGGTCGGGGGTTACACCCCCCCAAATCCGCCAGCTATCTATCTATCCCGGAGGCCCGCTCAGCTATCTATCTATCCCGGAGGCAAATTTTTTGGCTATCTATCCCCCAAATCGTCCGATTTTGAAGAAAGCTAATTTTCGTAACTTTTTATAGTTTTTCACCTTCAAAATTCTAATTCACGTTCCTTATTGCCTATTTTTAGCGATTTTTTGTACTATATGTACTTATAGACCTATTTCTAGCACTTTTTCACCTACTTTTAGCGATTTCCCCCCCTTTTTTCCGTCTATACCTTGGAAAAGCCTATATATTGAACCCCCGCCAACCCCCCCCCCCAATTTTTTCAGCTATCTATCCCTCCGGAGGAGCGATTTACTATCTATATAAACCCCCGCCAGGGTCCAAATCTACTAAACCCCTGAGATGGGTTATGATAGGTTTCCATACTAAGTGTGATGTCCGCCGAGTATAACAAAAAGAGCAAGACTTTTAGGTGCAAGAAGAAATTATAAAAACGACGCGTGGTTCTATTAAACAAAACTGTGCGGTATAAATAACAATCTATGAGCGGGCTGGGACGGCGGCAATCAATCTTTGAAGACCTACGGAATGATATAGAGGAATAGAAACACGGGGAAAACTTCAAGGACGCATTTAAGTCACCTAACAGTTCGAAAAAGTGTGCGCTTGACGAGTTCCAGAATTAGTGACGCAAGCTTAACTTTTCAAAACTTCTGTAAACTAGAGCTAGTACTCTACGTCTGTTTATAAATACGTTGCATTCCAACAAAAATGACATGCTTTTGCAAGTATCAGATACATTCCCCAAATACAGAATAATCAGCTTGATGGAAACATGGAACGGGACTGTCAAGTTTTTCCCACATGCACATCAGTACAGTATTCACCTAGCTTTCAAATTTTATTTAAAATACCATATAAGCTGCATGTGCATGGGAACTGTAGAGCTGATAAAATAGGATGTTGAAATTGATGCGGAAATTGACTGTGCCAGTAATTCAGAAACAAATCGAGTAAATAAATAAAAATAATATACAATCGGTAGCTGTCACACGGCCAGCTCTCGACGCAAAGTGCAGTGTTTACACGAAAATTGTAAAGTGTACAGAAGATCGATCTACAGATCCAAAATGTACGCGGTATTTTACTGCACTTGCGTAAATAAATACATAAACAAAGGCGTAAAGGACAAAAAGCGGGTACAATTGGGACAATTCTAAAGGCCAGCGAATAGAATGCATTTTGTTCAACATATTTTTACAAGAGGAAACGAACGTTACTCCCGCTAAAATCTGTCAGCTGTGCATTTGTGCAAACACGAATGTTAGGAAAAACAAATGTCACTGAAACGCCCCGTGAGTGTGATCCAATACCCCAGTAAATTATTCAAACTATGGAAATTAGAGAACCTACGTAACCACGTAAAAAAGTAGCCTAAGACCTACTGGCACTATACACGACGAGGGCAGCGTGTCCCGGTGCCAGTCCCAGACCACCAAGTAAAATGTCAAATGTCATGAGAAGTGTCAAAAGTAATGTAAAATTCCCTGTAAAATTGCAAAGAGTTTTACATTGCTTCTGACACTTTGCATGCCATTTGACATTCTACAGGGTCCGGGAATGCCCCCCCGACTAAAAGGTGGCGTGATCTAGGGCGAGCGTGAGTCACGTGCCAGACTGAGGCATGTTATGTTGGCACGAGTTAAACTCCCATTTCTGCTAATATGCACGGTAAATACTTGGCTGGCACAAGTGCAATTTATTTAATACAGATTGACCAAACCACGTATTTCTGGGACAGTCCGTTCGGAACGATAGATTGATACTGGTTTAATAAGGGTATGCTTAAGTTTCATACAACAAACGCACAAAAAAGGTATAAAAAAATTTTGAACCCGAGTTCTGTTATTTTGAATTGAGAAAACACCTTAACGGTGGGAATGAAAGGGTTAGAATAAAGCTCCGAACAAACGTGCCAATTTTTTTTTCGATAAATGGCGTATGCACTGGTAGAAACGGAAAGTTACGTACACTAGTTGACAGCCAAAACTTCCACAACTGCTGAATCTGTTTTGAGCACATTTCAGTTTACTGGAATAAATTTCTCACCCATGTCAACAGTAGTTAACGGACCTTATCCCGATAAACGCAAATGGAAATTTTGGAACTTCTGTGTGACCTTTCGTCATGCACTCAAATGCAAAAATTCGCCTGTAGTTTCACACGTGGAAAAAGTAAATATAACGGTTTATTAAAGCTCATACAATTTCTCGTGCTCAGAAGCGAAGAATGTTTAGCACAGCGTCCATGCAAGAAACAGTAAGCCCCAGCACCGCTGCATATTTTCTCATTTCAAAATGATTTAGAATCGATAATGCTAGGCATGCACAGCAGGAAAAACAAGCTATGTGCGGTAAACGATAGGTGACCGGCACAAAGTAATGGAAAAGCGCCAAAAATGGCAGCGGTGGCTACGTCGCGGCGTACACAGGACGTTTTTGATAATCGTGAAAAACCGGGGGTTTCACAAAAGTGCACAAGTCCATCTCATGTGCGCAATTCTAGGAGCTCCCGAGGTAACCGGTCGTAATCCCGATACAAAATTTGGCTTTCATCCCAAAAGCGTTTCTCTAGCTTCATATCGAAAGTGCACATTATAATTACACTCGTCAATATAAAATGATTTACATTAGATAGTTTATCTTTTTCGTCACAGCAAAAATGTGTAAACACTTAAATTTTACACAGTGCCGCAGCCCTAAGGCACAAAACGGGAAACATACGGCTGGTTGCCGCAAAAGAATGGGCCAGACGCCAACGGCGCCCAAGATATTGAAATCATGCAACGCGGCAAAAATATTCTATAATTTGCACACTCAGGTCTATAATGACCGAACTTTAAAGGGGCACCACGTAGTGTAAAAATAACGCTAAAATTGAAAATCTAAAAGTGAATTCCGTGCGATATTACCCTATCGTTATCTTTACACCATGTTCCCAAATGCGCGCGAAAATTGTAAACAAGCTTAATTATTTTTTACAATACTTTTTTAAAAGCTATATACCGTACGCAGAATGATTCTTTGTCCACGGGTTATTTTCAATAGAAATACCGCCCATTGAAAACATCCGCCGGCAGTACGCGCGTAAATGTCATTGAAACGGAGATAAATACCAACCGCGGGTAAAAATAGATACACATCCATATGGCAGTTCAATGGAAATGTTCGAGACGTGACAAGATAAGTTCACTTATCACAGTCTACAAAATGCACAGGAAATGAATTTCCAACGGAAAAGCGATTGTCTTTATTTTATGAAAGCACACACATATTATGCAGAATGATAACAACTTACAGCGGGCTGATCTGAAAAATATTTACACCGTTATTTGCTTGAATAATTCCATCCCATTAGACGGGCCAGGAAAAATAATCCCCCTCCAATAATTCCCCTTTTTAGGCATATGATTAATTTGTTGTGTATTCTTTGAACAATAATGGCACGTTATTGCATGTTATGCTGTTAATGAAGGATCAGTCATGAAACGAGTTGACAGAAACATATTTCAAAATGTTCACGAAAAAATTTAATAATTCTTCCTAAAAAAAAGTCTGACGAAAAATAATCCCCCAGGATTATTATTCAAGCAAATACGATATACCAAAAGATAGATAACGGAAAATAGCTAATCTGTGTAATATATTTTCATTGCTGATAGCCACAATAAAATGTACCGTCTTAACCAAATGAGGCACAAGCACACAGCCGATGTGAACAATATTTTAACAACAAGTAAACAGCATGGTCGACTGAGAAACGGCACAGTTACAAGATTGTTAGTAAAAGCGCAATGCGTAATTACACTTTTGCCCAGGGACGTATCCAGGATTTTTGAGCGGGGGGGGGGGGTGCTTGTTCACGGAACCCGGCGAACGGGGAGGGGGCTCAGCCATTTGTAGGCGCCATTGGCGTTGGCGCCAGCACCATGAAATGCTGTATACGTATGTAAATATACATACAAATACAGCAAAAACGCACAGTTAAGTAAATTTTGAAGGATTTGCGGCTACAGGGAGTAATATGGTAAAATTCTAATGGCTGGCAGCAACTGCGCGCTTCCGCGCAAAAATTTTTTCATTGCACCTTTCAAAATCGTACCGAAACTTGCATTTCCCCATGTTTTTCGGGTCTCACCCCGGGAAGGGGGGCCGGACTACATAAATACAGGACTTTTTGACGTCCATATTTGAATCAATAACTGAAAGGTGAAATATTTTCAGCAGCGAGTAATCACAACGCGAATACGTAGTCGACAACCGCACCAGTAGACCATGCCGTTCCCCCACCCCCCAAATCGATCACAACTCGTCCGGATTGGTGTGTCCGTGGCAGTTTGAGATGACCTGCTTCAAGCAGCGGCCGAACTCCCTGAGCATGAGCGCCTCCATATGCTGCTCGTCGAGGGCGGCGTTGCACTGGAGCGCCTGGCGCTCGCACTCCTCCGCCTGCGCCATGAGACACAGCGCCGTCGCCTCGACCACCTCGTCCGTCATGTAGTACCACGGCGTGCTGCAAGAGGACGCGAGACCGTGTGGCGGGTACCGGGGACAGTCTCAGACCCCGTAAAGTAAAGTGTCAAGTGTCATCTAAAATGTCAACCAATGCCAAAAGAAAACATTCTATTACTAAACTTTTCATGACAATTGACATTTTACTTTACATTTGTCATGACAATTGACACTTTGTATGACAATTTACATGACATTTGACACTTTGCATGACATTTGATACTCTGCTTTACATTTTACAAGATCTGGGATTGGCACCTGGTCTCCATGTCAATTCGGTTTTTTGTTGACGGGTCGCAGGACAATTTTAAAGTGCATATGTGGCAACGTGGAAAAGGATATTTGAACACGGTTGCACGACCCGTCAACTAAAATGTGAATAAAAACCAGACGACCCAGTTGACAACCCAAGCCATTGTCAACTAGAGTGTAGTAGGGGCATTTGGCACAAACACGCGGTCTCAGAAAAGAACGCCCGAGCAGACGCTAGTGGCGATGAAAAATCAATTCAAAAGAGAAAACGAACGCTTTCGGGTCCAACTGGCCCGTGCTGCCGCCGGCGCTGTGCATCATGGACTGGGAGCCGTCGTGCGCGCCGCCGGGCGAAGTCGCGTCCATGTCGGCGGCGGCGGCCGCCGCCAGACTCATCAGACCTGCGGCACAGACTAATCCAGTGACGGGATTGGAGCGAAGGGACCAACGATGCAGAGTTTTTCAGGAATTACGTTCATGGCAGAATTCAGCGTGGGAGAAGAACTTGGACGCTCACCAACATATCAATTTGTTTGCTTTGTTAAATTTCAAAGATTTAAAGACAAACGAGAAGATACCAACAAATTCACCAGCCATATGACTAGAACAATCTATTTTTTTCTACCCTAATATCGAACATTTCCATATGTAATATCAGGGGTCTCCATGAGGGGGGGGGGGTGGAGAACCACCCCCCACATAGAATCAGCCAGCTATTTAGCTATAGATCGATTCCTGAGAAATTGTACCTAAACTTTAGATCAAAATTATCTACCTAACAAAAAACAGCATTAATGGACAGAATTAAAGTAGCACCAATTTTTAACCATTTTATAGATTTTCACTACCAAAATCACTAGTGTACGTGCCTTATTGCCAATCAGTTATTTTTGTTAGTTTCAGTTATTTTTGGCTCTTAGGCCCCACACACGCTAGTTGACGCCAAAATTAGCGTCAACTCAGAGTCAACTGGTCAAAAATTCAATTGACCCTGAGCCATTTACAATATGTATCCAAAAAATCCCCTTCTTTCATTCTACATCAATCGACTTCTCAATATTTCTTAATCAACACAGGTAAAAAATTAAAAATAGTTATACTTAAAACAGTTGACTCTGAGTTGACTCAATCGACTTCTAAAAAGTAGCGTCAACCACCGTGTGGAGCGCCTTACACACGTATTTCAATATAACTTTCACCTATACTTTTTGCGATTTTCCTTCCTTTCTTCCTTCTCAACATTGGCTGCAAATGCAAATACAGAGCATGTCTCCCGTCACGTCGCCATCAGAAAATTTTATAAAAATATCGGGTGATGAATATCGACATTAAAATGAAATCTCTTATCGCCCCAAACAGTAACCGCGATACAAACAGCCGAGCGCACCGGAATTGGGAAAGTGGGCGCCAGATCGCTGGCTGAATTGGCTTCTGGCGGCGTTGAGGCCGACGAAGCTGGAGCCGGGCTGGCCGCCGCCGCCGTCGAAGCGATTCGAGTCCACGTTGCAGCAGCCGACGCACTTGCATCGGTTGCTGCAGGCGACGCGCGCCTGCAGCGGGGGACTTGTGTGCACTGGGGAGTGTAGCGAGGGTGCACTAATACGCACATCTGCCCGTTACGCACATTTGCCCGTTGCTTCACTTGACACTTTTTCAAGTTATTTTCAGAGTTCACTTCTGTCATTGCGCAACTTTTTTTCACTTCACTCATATCTGAAAATCACTTGAAAAAGTGTCAAGTGAAAAACGGGCAAATGTGCTTAACGGGCGGATGTGCGTATTAGGCATGCCCCAGTGTAGCGACCGCTGGGCACAGCGTTGCTTGCGGTTGTGAACCCATAGGGAACGCACCCGCACAATGATCGACATATTGGAAATTCGAATCGAGCTCAACGAACAGGACATACTTTTGAGAAAAACTGACGCACCTCATAGCACTCGCAGTAATTCTTGAGGCAATTCGACCGTTTGCAATGGCACCCCTTCAGGTGGACGCGCTCGCCTTCGGCACGACCGCGTGACGTCGGCGCTGCAATACAACTCAAACTTTCAGTTAATTAGTTGAGACTAGGGATGGCCGAAAAAGGTTTTTATTCAACAAAAAGGGTTTCTTTTTTCAAAAACAGGGTTTTATTTTAAAATAAAACAGTTTTTTTCAAAAGCTCCCAGATATGATCATGAGTCAACAGATACAGGTAAATCAGATAGGTGACAGTACTTTGTGATGTTATATATAGCCATAGAATGGCTTTAGAGCCATGGGATAGCATTATAAGTGGTGATTTGTGCCAAAAATATACATTTTGTTGTCGATACGTTCGTATATCGCCTTATAGTCGAATGTTCGTGACTTCAGGTAAAGTTTGGCACGGAATAGTGATGAAACAAGGTTATAAAAGGAGGTTGTTACTTTGGGAGTGAAGTTACACACTGTGGAGGTACATGGAAGCACATTACCTCAATATTATATACTACACTGACATATGATGGCTTATCAACCCATGGTAGCATATTTAAATGGATACTTGAATGGATAAATGGTAGCATATTTAAAAGTGGTGATTTCTGTCAAAAATATCTGTTTTATGTCAACTTGTTACGGATATCACCTTTTGTCGAACATTCGTGACTTCAAGTGATGTTGGGTGTGGAAAAGTGCTTAAATAAGGATGTAAGAGCAGGCTCACACATTGGCAGTGGTGTTTCACACTGTACAAGTATGTGGGGGCACATTAGCTGTATATTATATACACTAACATATCATGGCTTATTACAACATAATGGCGCTCCACACGCTGGAATGTCAACTGGTTTCAGTGTCAACTCGATTTTAGCTCAAATTTTGGTTGCATGACAATTTCAAGTGCACATGCGGCAATGTCGAAACGAATCAATATTGCCTTGTGCATTTGAACATGGTTTCGCAACCCATAAACTGAAATCTTGATGAAAACCGGATGGTGCAGTTGACATCAGTTGACATCCCAATGTCAACTGGTCGAATGGTTTTCATCAAGATTTTCGTTTATGGGTCGCAAAACCATGTTCAAATACACATGGCAATATTTATTCCTGTTTGACATTGCCACATATGCACTTGAAAATAATCCTGCTACCTAAATTCAGCTAAAATGAGTTGACTCCAAACCAGTTGACATTCCAGCGTTTCCAGCGTGTGGAGCGCCATTAGCACAAACAAATGGAACATTTAATGCTAAAAATGCTACGAAAGCAATGAAAACCACCACAAAGTGCAGGTGAAATTGCGCGCTTGCGCGCAAAAAATTGCAAAATACCTAGTGCCTAGTAGTAAAAAATTTGGCCAAGGTTTTTCTTAAACGGTTTTGATGGTCAGTTTAAAAAAAATAAAACGGTTTTTATTTTGAAAAAACCTTCGAAAAAAACCCTTGGCCGTCCCTAGTTGAGACAATCAGTTTTCGATATCTATAGTCGAAGTTGGCTTTTATCTAAGCTGTCCCTTATTTACCAACGACTCACCAATTTTGGGCTGAAATGCATTCGGATTACGCTCCAGGCACTGTTTAATCGCTTTGCTTCGTTCGAAGTCATGATCCAAATTGTTGTAGCAG
Organism: Sphaerolaimus hirsutus; assembly: GCA_964036195.1. Classification (NCBI taxonomy): domain Eukaryota; kingdom Metazoa; phylum Nematoda; class Chromadorea; order Monhysterida; family Sphaerolaimidae; genus Sphaerolaimus; species Sphaerolaimus hirsutus. Next base: position 11,058,325 of record OZ038452.1, on the reverse strand, counting down.
TCCTTGCAGTTGCACCCGTCGCAAAATTCACCATTGGCAAAACAATCGCAGTACCTGACAATCGGAGAAAACGGTGCAGACTGCACATGTGAACAATTGAAGGGTGTGCCTCTAAAAGTACCGATCTACAATTTTTTTCAAATTTTGAGTTAGGACCATTTTCGGGGTCCCCAAAGAAAAGTGCATTAAAAAATTACAAAAAGTGGGGGGGCGAAATTTTTTTGAGGTTTAGGGAGTCGAAAAATCCGAAAAAATAGCAAAATGCAGTTACGGAAATTTTAAAAGTACCGATCTACAAGGTTTTTCAGCTTTTGTATCTTATAAAGTACCGATCTACGCAGTTTTTCCAAAATTGTATTTTTAAAGGTACCGTCCTACAAGGACGTATACAGGGGGGGGCGGGGGGGGGGGGGGGCTGCAGCCCCCCCCCTTCCCGGGGTGAGACCTAAAAAGTCCCCAAAAATGCAACTTTTCATGCATATTTTTCGATGTTTCGCAAAAATTTTGCGCGCAAGCGCGCAATTTCGTCCCCATGCATTGTATTTTCAGCGGATCGGTCCCTGTAAACCAATATCCTTGGAAATAAACACATTTTTGCGACTTTCGCTGTATATTTATGTATATTTACAAAAATATATAGCGGTTCCTGGCGCTGGCGCCAACGCCAATAGCGCCATGGCGTGGCGCCTTTGTATGGCGCTAGCGCCAAAACGCCTTTCCGTCCCTATATAGGGCAAAATTTAGGGGGGGGGGGGGGCTGAGCCTCCCCCGTTCGCCGGCCCCCATAAACAAGCAGCCCCCCCCGCTCAAAAATCCTGGATACATCCCTGCCGCCCTACATATTATTTTTGTGCTTCTGAAAGTACCGATGTTAGATAGGCACTTTTCAGAGCACAAACTCAGTTTGTGCTGTTTTGCATGGATAGAAGTAGCGATCTACGCTGAACTAATTTGTGCTTCTGAAAGTACCGACGTTAGATCGGTACTTTTAAATGCACAATTTTTTTGGTAATTCCGAAAATTGTACGTAGATCAGTACTTCTATTTGCACAAATTTGAAAAAAATGTTGCGCTGTATATTGGTACTTTTAAAAGCACACATTTAAAAATTGAGAATGAAGGCAAAATTGGTAATTCTGAAAGTACCGATCTGCAATAAAAATGTTTTTAAAAATGTACATAAAATGTAATTGTTTGTGCTTTGATAAAGTACTGATCTTTGTAGTAGTAGTGTCTTTTTAGTAGTGCTTTGTGCTTTTAAAAATGCCGATCTGCATGACATTTTCAAGTTTGTGCCACAAAGAGTACCGATCTACACTAACAATTCACATGTCAATTCACAAAATTTTATATAGCTAGTTATACATGTGTCACTAAGGACTACCGAAAATCCTCGAATAAGTCCCCGGGGGAGTTATTTTATCGTCAGAATTTTTTGAGGGGGGAGTTATTCTTTCCTCAGTCAGCTAACAGGGGGGAGTTATTCCAGGGGGAGGACTTATTGGAGGATTTACGGTATAAAGGAAGTGGGCGGTAGTACGACGGGACTGACCAAAATATCGGGGGGGTTGGCGTGGTTTCTTTTCTTTACCTCGCCTGATTTTTCTTTTTTGGTTGGAGGTGGATATTTAAAGAAGTGGGTGAACGGGGGAGTTGTTGCGGCATATCGACGACGCCATTGGTCGCTGAGAACCATGACGTCATCGATTTTAAATTATTACCATAATCAGGGACACATGTGCATGCACTCAGCCACGTGATTATCACGTGATTAGCACTGCGTGCATGCACTTTTTTAGTAATTATTGTGTGCACCGCACCCGCGCACATGACGTGCCGCGCGACTTATAAATGGGCCGCGCACAGGTGCCTCCATTCAGTTGTTTTTACTCGCTCAGCGTTGACCAAACCGTAGTCGGTCAATGCTGAGTGGGTTTGTGTGCCAGAACAATATTTGGATGACTGCAACAGCGCATGGCGTGCGTCATGCTTTATCGCAGTCAGCCAAATATTTTTCTGGCACGAGCATAAAACGCCTCGCAGACTGGGGGTCCAATTGCCAAGGAAGTGGACGTGGACGGAAGTGGACACACAACAAAACACCACAAAAACCATACCTGATACTCATGTATGGGTATTGCATACTCTGAACATTCTATCGCAATTACCTCAAAATCGATTTTTTGTAGATCGGTACTTTTAGAAGCACCCCCTTCAATTAGAGCTATGCATGATCGCTGAGTACTAACAGTTTGAGACAAGCCGAGCGCGTGCAGTTGCACGCCTTTCTCCCGTTCCGCTTCATGACGCTGTAAAAAATGTAGAAAATCCATTTTGTAGAATCGGAAATAGAAATATAGAAAAGGTGTTTAGAAAACTAGTTAGGTTAAAGTCACTGAACTAGCTGATTTCGCAACGAAAGTGGGTAACGTTCAATGTGCAATGGGGGCCCGCAATCCCGACTAAAATCGACTACAACAATAGTTAAGCCACGTTTATAATGCATTTTGTGCCGACAAAAATTGTTCCATAATTCCAGAATACAGTTCACATCTGCAATAAAAAGCAGTGATTTATTCTTACTAGTTGAGTGTACACGCATGCCAATTTGCAGATAATTCGTTTCAAGTGTCTGTAGTCTTGAACGACAGAATCAAATCATCTGCAAACGTGTGTAAGCTCAACTAGTGAGCACACTTCACTTCTTTTTCTTGCAGATATGGAACTTTACTCCGGGAAATTATTAAAATGGAAAATAAGCCTATTTTGCAACAACCAAAATGGCACCATTAAATGATCCAGCACACACTTTTTCGGCCCGTCGTGTTTCGCGGATCGTTCCGTGCTGCTGCTCATGGACCTGACTGGAGGCGTGACGGAATGGCTTACCTGCAGCACCGGCCGATACTGCGGGTTTTTGAGGGGTTTACGGAAACAAATTTACCGGGTGAACACCAAACCACTCAAACACGCAAATTTAGGGGCCATCTTAAGCGAGTTACCATGTAGCCGGTAACCCCTCGTCAACACGTTCAAATAACGTTGACGTATAATTCGTATGGCCTGGCAGCGCACTACAAGCAACCAATATGGAATTGAATCGAGCACAGCATAACAAAATACCGTGATAAACAGCTCACAATTCTCCAAGTAACATGATTCACAAGCTCCAACCCAACATTCAAAGTCAGCTTAATCAACTTCATTTTTAACCAACATGCACATGAACCGCCCCAGTCACTGACCTGCGACGCGTGCTGGTGCTGCGCATTGAACACCATGGCCGCCTGTTCGGCCGTGCCCCCGATCAGCTGCGCCGCCGACCCGTCGCGCCCGTGCACGATCGTCATCGGCTTCATGCCGCTCGACCAGCCAAGACGACACTGCCGACTGTCGTAGATGAGTGAGCACGAGACTGACCCCCGATTTTTTTCTATTTTCACGAATTTGAATTTGAATTTTCACACTGCGGGGAGGTTTTCTGATTTGGGTCAAATCAATGGGTGTCAAGGAGTTTATTGAACGCGTTTCGAGTTTTTGGATACTGATATAGGCGGGAAAAATGTGAATATGTACCGTCTGCTGCAAGCAGATTACGCCGACCTATATTTTGCGCAGCAAATTTTGTTAATATTATAAACCGATCGTCAAAGTGTGGTAAAATAGTCGGATTATGTTATCTTTTTAGATGTATTTTTACACAGATTTTTTGTTAGGTGCTTTAGGCTCATTTCCCATGCCAAAATGGTGACCGTGGCATTTCCGCGACAGTCTTGTCTCCGATTTCGCAACTATTGAATGGTTTCCAAAGAGGGTATCCAAATACTGACTGGTATAAGTTATGTCCCGCACGTCGTCAATACTTCAACCATTCCTTCTACTTCCATCCAACAGTGGGAACACTCACCGTATATTTCTGTTATTTTTCTTTATTGATATACGTGTATTCCCTCGTTTACTTGCTAAAATAAATATTTGTGGGATGCTACTTTTATGTCGTGTAAAACATTTTTCAGGTACCATTGTTTGAGTCGTAAAAATAAAAAACCTTACTTGGTCGTGCCTGTGTGGCGCCCTTTGAAGTAGCCGAGATGTTGCGACACACAGCCAGTGCGGTGGTGCTACCCGTCAGAAATTATGCCACACTGAAGGACAGTCGGTTTGCGTGTTTTATGCTAAATTTCCCGTTGACGTTGTAGTGAACGTTCGTTTGGCACTCATCCAAATTCGCGATTGCAGTTTCAATCCGATTGAAATCGGTCAAGAACATTCAGAAGATCACCGCATCCATGAAGATGGTGGCAGCGGCCAAGTATGCCAAGGCTGAGCGCGAGTTAAAACCCGCTTTGCCGTATGGCGATGGCATCACTGGTATGTTTATGATTTACTTCAAACAATCCTCAGTGGTTTGTACGCTGAGTACCCACACTGTGAACTGACCTCTATGTGAACTTCAGAGTAGTGTGCAAATTGCCGTGTTTTGAGAACATTCAAGTTTTTATCAAATGATTTCTGATGACATGAAACATTTTGTCAATAAATTCGCAATTTGTCATTTGATCTGATATGGATCGCACCACGTATGATGTCTTGTTCCAGTGGACAACTTGCACAAGCGATTTGACCCAAGCCCAAGCGATGTTTCCCTATAATTTTGCTCAAAATCGATAAAATATGCTCTAAAATACGCTATTTTGCTAATTTTCATCTTCATTATCGCTATTTTTGTATATACATATGGTTACATACCTATTTTTTACATATTATTTATATTTGAACAACATCATCAGCAATTTGGCACATTATCAAGTCATCATATGGGGACTTTTCCCTGACACAGGGTGCAGGTTTGCCCTGACCTATGCCGGGTACTTTATCTGCTATTGCCGCTCCACACACAGCGATTTTCAAAATAAGTTCGAATGTTTTTTCGCTAAGTATGAATACCATATTTCTTCTTACCGAAGAAAAATAGAACGGCGCTCTTCTATTAAAAGAACTACGGTATTCATACTTTGCCAAAAAACGTTCGAACTTATTTAAGTGTGTGTGGAGCGGCTTTATTTTACATTTTAGCCTCGGATGTTTTATGTCATAACCTCATCAGCAGAAAGTATGATTCAACAATGTGCATGCGCACACTAGTTTTCACACAAAAGATTGAAAATTAACAGGTCAGCTTAGAACGCAATGTGAGTTTTCTACAATGCCGTGGCCGTCAACTACAGTTGACGGAGATTAAAAATTACTCATTGTGGAAAACTCAAACAATTATGGCTCAAACAGTTCATAGCTCATTTATGAGTTTTCGAAATTTCGTGTGAAAACTAGTGTGCGCAGGTCCATTGTAATCCGTTTCACCACACATCTCTGATCGCAGCATTCTACGAGTGCGCGGAGATCACTAAGGAAGAGAAACAGCCGCAGCACTTGATCATCGCCATGACTTCGGACCGGGGTCTGTGCGGCGCTGTACACTCGTCCGTGAGCAAGACCATCATGCGCGACATGACTGAGGAGTATAAGAAGACACTGGATAACACTAAGATTATTTGCGTGGGAGACAAGTCCAAACAGATGTTGTCCAGGTAATTGTTTTCTGATGTTGCTTGTGGGGCATTTTATTACTGTTTAATAGAGAGATGGAAACTTAAAAAGTTACTGCGTTTAATTAATGCTGTTATTCAAAATCACTTTGAAACTGAGTATCGATTGATAAAGTCTACCGCCAAATATAGAGCATCATAGGTAACAAATTATTTAGCTTTTGTATTTGGTGTAATTATTTTTCTGTCGCATGCATAAACATGGTCATTCGAGATGCAAATTGGTGCCCACTCTCGTGCGTTTGCTTCCAATCGTAGAAAATCTATTGGTTACATTGGGCTTGAATGTTTTTCTCAATTGTACAGTTGACTTGTCACACATGTTGAGGCATCTATCGCGAAAGTTTTTTGCAAACAGTGGTTTGAACACTGTTCCGACTCTTATTTATTTGCGCAGACGCTTCGCAAAGAACATCATCGCTTCGATCAACGAAATCGGCCGCGCCCCGCCCACTTTCGCTGATGCCAAGTATCTGGCCGAGGCGATTCTCAACTGCGGATTTGATTTCAAACAGGGCGAAGTCATATTTAATAGATTCAAGTGAGCTTTTGAGACATTTGTTTTGTTAATTGTGGTGCCAATTCAGCAAATGGAGAATTTAAAAAACCATATTTGAAGTGAAAAATGAGCGGTGAAGTGATGTAAAAAGTTATATAGCGTTTAAGTTAAGTAAACTTTTCATTTATAATTTCACATTTCAATTATCCTTTCACTTCTCATTTTACTTCTAATATGGGTGTTTACGTCTCAACGTCGAATTGATCCCGGTACAGCCACCGATTATACGGTGGGTTGATTGTTGGTAGGGTGTCAAATTTCCGTTTTCCGTTTCCGTTTTCCGCAGGCAAATTTTTTCCGTTCCGTTTTCCGGCTGCTGAAATTTTTTTCCGTTTTCTGTTCCGTTTTCCGGCAACTTTTTTTTCCGTGTCCGTTTTTCCGGCTCATTTTCCGTTTTCCGGCAAAAATTTCAGTTTTTCCGCCTTTTTACGTTTTCCGCCTCAATTTCCAGTTTTTTCGCCTTTTTTCCATTTTCCGCCTCGATTTTCCATTTTTCCGCCTCATTTTATGTTTTTCTGGCTCAACTTTCTGTTTTCTGATCAGCCAAACTGGCAGAAATTCATGCAGATTGTCAATGATGTAAAAAAAATTTCTGCTTCCAGCAAAATTACTGCAAATTTTTTCCACTTCAAGCACAATTTCAGCAAATTTTATCTGTTTTCAGGCAAAATTTCAGCAAGTTTTTCCATTTCTGTGCAAATTTGATTTTTCCGTTTCCGTTTTTCCGGCCTCTTTTTCCGTTTTCCGGCCGCTGAAACTTTTTTCCATTTCCGTTTCTGTTTTCCGCCAAGTGCAAATTTTTCCGTTCCGTTTTCCGGCCGCTGAAAAAAAATTTCCGTTTCCGTTTTCTGTAAAAAAATTTTTTTGACACCCTAATTGTTGGTTAATATTCTACAAGCTCCACGGGGAGCGCCAAATTTAAAAAAATGTAATCTTGAAAGATGCGTCAAATTTTGAAAAAAAATACAAATTTTGATTTATGGGATTAAACATCACAAGGTACTGAGACTTGTTGTCTCTTAGTAGGGTTCAAACGGGATTGACTTTTCGGGATCGGGATCGGGATTGGTTTTTTGAGATTTCGGGATCGGGATTGGCCGGGATTGGGGTCACGGGATCGGGATCGGGATTGGCATTTTTTCGGGATCGGGATTGGGGTCTTGGGATAGAGATTTTGGCCAATGTTCTGGCATCCACAGGTGTTCATAAAGGTCTCAAAACACTGTTGGATGCCAGCAACGTGGTATAAAATGGACGCTGGGGGTTTTTCGTTTTTTCACCTCATTTTTCACTTTATATAATTTTACTGTTTTTTCCGGGATCGGGATCCCGGACTTGGGAGTTTCTCGGGATCGGGATTTGAAACTTTTCGGGATCGGGATCGGGACTGCAAAATCCCGGAATTTCACGGGATCCGGGATCGGGATCCCGTTTGAACCCTATCTCTTAGCTTAAAAAATCTTTTTTTAAACTGTTAAGAAAGTTTTTAAAATAAAAGGAGGGTCTCTAAAACATTATTACACATCCCAATTCAACCACGCATAAACAATGCTTCACATTCTTTGTGGCTCAGGACGGTCGTGTCATATACGACAATGAAGCTGCCCTTTTTCTCTATGGACGTGGTGCGCAACGCAGAAAAGATGACCCTGTACGACAGCGTCGACGAGAATGTACTCAGGAGTTACTTGGAGTTCAGGTGGAGTTTCTAGTGTCCGTATTTATTGATTTTAGGAGACTCAGGTTTTTCATGTAGGATATGTGTGCTATATAGCGAGAAAATGCTGCCATTTAGAAGTAATTGTGCCAGTTCATGTTCTGTTATGACAGCACTGCTGTTGTCAAGCGAATTTTCTCGACCGCAGCATCAAATCCGATCAGGGACGTATCCAGGATTTTTGAGCGGGGGGGGCTGTTTGTTTACAGAGCCCGGCGAACGGGGGGGGGGGGGCTCAGCCCCCCCCCCTAAAATTTTACCTATACAGTGGCGGAATGGCGCCATGGCGCTGGCGCCATTCGTAGGCGCCACGCCATGGCGTCATTGGCGTTGGCGCTGGCGCCATGAACCGCCGATATGTATGTAAATATACATACATATAGAGTGATAGGCACGAAATTCAACGTATTTTATAGATGTTTGAGGGTGCAGGTTTCGATTTTCCGATAATTCCGGTGGACGGTGGAAAAATGCGCGCTCGCGCGCAAAATTTTTACATAGTACCTTGGAAATTAGTACCAAAAACGGCATTTTCCTCGATTTTTTCCGGTCTCACCCGGGAACGGGGGGGGGGCTGCAGCCCCCCCCGCCCCCCCCCCCTGGATACGTCCTTGAATCTGATTATCGACAAATCGTTAGCAAAAATTATGTTACACATGGACTATATAAAATGCATAAAATTTTACTGTTTTTTATTTCAACGCTGGTTTTCAACGCGCGCTCGAAATTTCGAAAACTCTTGAATCAGCCCTGAACGCATTTGAGTTTATCAGAATCAATTTTTTTATCCCTATCAACTTAACAGATTTCAGTTGAAAACTAGCGTTTATAAAGCTATTATATTGAATAAATTCAAAGTGAACTAAATACATGTCGTCGCAGCGACGTCGAAACATGCAAACATTTACACCCCCCCCCCCTCCCCAGTCTGGCCAGCCTGCTGTACTACGTGCTCAAGGAAGCAGCCACAGCGGAGCACAGCTCTCGCATGACGAGCATGGACGCGGCCACCAAGAACGCGGGCGAGATGATCGACAAGTTGACCATCTACTACAACAGGACCAGGCAGGCGGTCATCACCACCGAGCTCATCGAGATCATCAGCGGCGCCGTGGCCCTGGAGGGTTGATTTGCACATTTCACACCTCAAGTCTAGGCCCTGTTTGAGTGATTCCTATTTAGATTTGTTTGCGCGCAGCCATTTTAATCGAGTCGGTTTTTATGTTGAAATTTAAAACTTGGGTTTGAACCGCGCGCTTTTTTTGTCTGCGCGCTAGGAAGAATTTTAGACAAATATCGTACATCAATATATTTATTATTATTTTGATCGATGATGTAATGAATCTAGGTGTGAAGGTTAAATGGTGGATTGATCATTTACGTATGAACTCGTGTGGAGCATGTCACTGTCCTATGTTTCTTCACTAGTTTTGATTTATTACAGCATTCAGTTCTAAACAAACTAAATAGAATTTTAATAAATTATGACAACTTCGAACTGACGAGCCTATTTTATTTGCGGATCGGAATGTCATCGTTGAGCTATACAACTTCAGTTGCTACTGCGATTTGTCAACTTTTTGCCAAGTAAAAACTGAGGAGTTTAAGTTACGGCGTCAAAATAACCCGTGCACCCGCCTAGACATGTTTCGTCTGTCTAATGTGATCATCATCTTTTAGTAGGACCAAAATGGCGGTGGATGCTAACCAGTTGGCGGAGCAGCTGCAGCGGGCCGCCCACGTCGTCATGGTGGGTGCTCGACTTTTGCTTGCCTTTAGCTATTTGTCGCTTGGTGTCGTCCCTATTTGTGGTTGCGGCTTAGATGTAGAGAAGGTCACTTGCTCTGAGTGTTGTTTCTGTAAACGCCAACAAAACTGGCATTTGCAGCCAGGGACGTGTCCAGGATTTTTGAGCGGGGGGCTGCTCGTTTACGGAGGCCGGGGGGGGGGGTAATATTTTACCTACAGAATGGGGCGCCAGCGCCATGGAACGCTGTATATGTATCTAAAAATACATACAAAAAAGCACACCGTTGAGTGTATTTATTACGATTTTAGACCACATGGAGCAAATCTGATGATAATAACTTACGTGTGGTGAAAAAGTCGCATTTTCCGGTCACTTTCTGGTCTCGCCCCGGGAAAGGGGGGGGGGGGGGTGGGGTGGCCCCTCCCCCTGGGTACGTCCCTGTTTGCAACATTCTGTTTCCCTCCCCGACTCTGTCTGCATCCAAACCTATCGCAGTCATCTACGGACGCGGCCGAGCGTCAAGCGGCCGACAATCTATTTCTGTCGCTCCGCCAGCCGGGCAAACTGCCGCTGGCCACCGCCGTCCAGCTGCTGTCCATGTCGGGCGTCGACGGCATGGTCCAGTTCCAAGTGGTCAGCGCCATCAGAGAGAGCGTGCTCAGACAGTGGCCTTTGCTCGCCGCTGATGATTGTCAGAGGGCTTGGCAGTGTCTCATGCAGTTCGCTGTGGACAGGCGCGAGTCTGTTCGGGGTTGTTTTTGTTTGGCAGTTTTTGAGCGTGGTCATCCTACTGTGCGGGGCGTTTGCGCAGAAATGCGTCAAATGACAGATTTTGTGAGATTTTAGCGTCAGATTTTATGAGTGAAATAACTCGAATTAAACCAGTGATCAGTCAATTTTAGATTTTATGGGTGGAATAAAGTGACAATCACTTTCCCCGTTCTCACGTGTCTACTTTCCATTTTCGTGTTTCATTGTCGCTCACGAAAGTTTACTTGATCGTTCAGTCTGCCGTCGTACGTGGTCGCCGAGTGTTTGCAAGCAATGGCCATGATCATCAAACGCGGCACTCTAGACGGAAAGTCTGGCAGCACGGAAGCATTTTTCGCAGCTGTCGAGCGCTTGGTCAACGAAGCGGCCGCGCAGCAGAATAATACAGGTTTTTTAAACGGGAGCATTTCATTTGGTGGCGCGCACACTAGTTGACACATGTGTGTCAACTCTAATTTCGGCTTCACATTTCGCAGAGCGACCTCCAAATTCCATGCGGCCATGTTGGATAATAAATATACGTCTAGTGCATTGAAAGATCGTTCTGCGAAACATAAAGTCCGAATCAGAGTTCAGAGTAAAATTCGAACTTTTTTATAGTTTTTCACCTTCAAAATTCTAATTCGTGTTCCGTATTGCTTATTTTAAGCTATTTTTGGTATTTACTACATGTACTTATATACCTATTTTAGCTGTTTTTCTCCTACTTTTAGCGATTTTTACTTTTTTCCTTTTTTCCTTCTATACCTCGGAAAAGCCTATATATTGAACCCCTCAAACCCCCCCCCCCCAATTTTTTCAGCTATCATTCCCTCCGGAGGAGCGATTTACTATCTATATGAACCCCCGCGGGGGTCCAAATCTACAAAACCCCTGGTTGACGCAGACCAGTTGACACAAATGTGTCAACTAGTGTATGGGCGACCATTGGTGCGCAATTATACATATCTACTGACGCTTCAATAGTTTTAGGGGCGTGCGACTGCGGGGCCATGTCGCTGGCGTGCCACGCGCTCCTGGCCATCTGCACCGAGTACTGCACCTCGTGGCGCGCCGCCATCGTCGGCATACCCTGGGACTTTCACGTCAAGGCTAAGCGAAAGTTTGAGGTGAGCACTGTTTCATGCATGTGTCTTACCGTGTTTTCTCGAAATAACCCCACGAGAAATGTGTGTAAAGAGAATGAAATTGCCAAAAAACTGCAGTTTGTCATCTGTGTAGTGCAGAACACGTTCTAAACAATTACTGAGTTTTGTTAGGACAGGGCTTTTACCATATACATTTAGTTGTGTAAGTCTATATTATTGTTGCATTTACATGTATTTACATGCGGGTTTTGTTGCATTTGTCTACGTATGCGTACTTTATGCAACGTCAAAGTAGTGGGAGTTCAATAAATTAAGAACCACCCTCGATTTACCCCCCCCCCCTCAAAATTTTCACACTGAAGCAAATGAAAACCCCCTGGGAGTATTTCGAGGAAATACGGTATATTGTATATGTTCAAAACTAGTAACATCGCGATTGTAAGTAATATGTTTCAATGGGCCCCCACACACTGGATGTCAACTGAATTCGTGTCAACTAAATGTCAACTCAATTTAAGTGATACTGTGATTTCAACTTATCTATCTGATAGAGCATAGGTCATTTTACATCATGACACTTCATTTTCATTGTTCCTGTTAAGTGTGATGCTTTTTACAAACTTCTGGTTTTATTCAATTGACACTGAGTTGACGCGAATTTGCAATGTCAATTAGTGTGTGTGGGCCCAATGTTCAAACCAAACATAACGTCTCCGCAGACGACGGACTTGAAGCGCATCTTCTCTTACTGCCTGCGGGTGCTCGACTCGCTGCACAAATCCGCCGGCACGGCCACTGGCAGCGAGGCCAGCGGTCAGTTGTACCGCCGCTTTTTACAAGTGGCAGAGTCGGTGCTCGGCTGGCATTTCGGCAGCAGGCATTTGCCGGCCAGGCTAAATTACGCGGTCGAGTTTCAGCCGAGCAGCGCGCTGAGACCGCCCGCGCACTGGGCCGATGTTCTGCTCGATGAAAAGGTTGTCGCCTTTTTCTTTGAGGTACGTTTGTGGAAAACCCTTTTTTAAATAAGACCGTTTTTCTATTTACTAAAATATATGAAAATAGAAACCGTGGTGCGTGTAGATCTAATGGTGTTTACACTCGTGAAACATCGTATGATTAAGGCGGTTTGGCATTATGCGTATAAAAAAACGTTTTTTAAATTGGAAATAGTTTATCATGCATTGCCTGGAATTTAATATATCTGACTATGAAATCCGTGTGATTTCGTTACACCCGATTCATGCCTTTTTTGTGTGTCGAAAAATATAAATATATCCTAGTATTCACTGAAGTGATACGCATCCAACTATCTCCATATCTATCTATCCAAGTAACTATCTTTCGTATTGGGGATTCATGTGACTGGATGGCTGGAGTTTTTCAGCGATTTTTAAAATTGTGTTCCATGTTCCATGCTTCGATTTTCCATGGTAGTATTAGGAATGGGGTAAAACGTTTTTTTCACGATCCGGTCTAAAAACGTTGTTTTTTCTCTCCAAAAGTTCACAAATATGATTATGAGTCAACAATTACATGTATGTCAGGCAATTGGCGGTACTTTTTGATGTAATATATAGCCATAGAATTACTGTGGAGCCAAGGGATAGCAGTTTAAGTTGTGATTTCTGTCAAAAATATCCATTTTATGTCTACTCATTTGGGATGGCACTAGGGTTCAAACGGGACCAGTTTTTCGGACCGGGACCGGGACCAGAAATTTTCTAATGTCGGGACCGGGACCGGGACTGGGGGGTCGGGACCGGGACCGGGACCGCCCCAGTCCCGACTTTTTGCCGAACCATGTACCGGGACACCGGGACCGCGGTCCCGTTTGAACCCTAGATGGCACGTGTTTTTTTACCTCTTAAAAAAACGTTGTTGTTTTTTTAAACAGAGGCATCGAAACCGTTTTTTGTAAACAGCAGCCAAAATTTTTTGTACTTATGCACTAGGTATTTTGCAAGCTTTTTGCGCGCAATTTCACATACACATTACGATTGGTGGTTGTTTTCATTGGTTTTGAGGCATTTTTAGTGAGAAAACTTTCATTTGTTCATGTTATTGCGTAATAATAAGCCATGATATGTTAGTGTAGTATAAAATATCCAGCCATCACTGTCAATGTATTAGCCTTTTCTTATAACTTTTTTAAGCACTATTCCATGCAAAACTTGACTTGAAGTCATTTGACAAAAGGCGATATGCTTAAGAAGTCGACAAAAAGTGAGTATTTGTGACAGAAATAACCACCTATTTATAGTGCTATCCCATGGCTCCACAGCTATTCTATGGCTATATTTTACATCACACAAGGACGTATCCAGGGGGGCGCGGGGGGGGGGGGGGGGGGGGGCTGCAGCGCAAGCGCGCAATTTCTTCCCAATGCATTGTATTTTCAGTGGATCGGCCCCTTTAAACTCAAATCCTTTGAAATGAAAACATTTTTGAGAATTTCGCTGTATATGTATGCATATTTACATACATATTAAGCGGTTCATGGCGCTGGCGCCAACGCCAATAGCGCCATGGCGTGGCGCTGTTGTATGGCGCGAGCGCCAAAACGCCTTTCCGTCCCTATATAGGGAACAATTTTAGGGGGGGCTGAGCCACCCCCCCCCCCGTTCGCCGGCCCCCGTAAACAAGCAGCCCCCCCCCGCTCACCCCCCTCCGCGTGCATCATTGGGGGAAGTAAACATTGTTTTGCTATTTGTTTGCATATCAAACATGAATGGAAATGCATCCATGGCTAGGGTGTCAAATTTCCGTTTTCCGTTTCCGTTTTCCGCAGGCAAATTTTTTCCGTTTTCCGTTCCGTTTACCGGCTGCTGAAATTTTTTTCCGTTTTCCGTTCCGTTTTCCGGCAACTTTTTTTTCCGTTTCCGTTTTTCCGGCTCATTTTCCGTTTTCCGGCTAAATTTTCAGTTTTTCCGCTTTTTTTCCGTTTTCTGCCTCAATTTCCATTTTTTTCCACCTTTTTTTCCATTTTCCGCCTCGATTTTCCCTTTTTCTGGCTTAACTTTCTGTTTTCTGATTAGCCAAACTGGTAAAAATTCATGCAGATTGTCAATGATGTGAAAAATTTTCTGTTTCCAGTAAAATTACTGCAAATTTTTTCCACTTCCAGCAAAATTTCAGCAAATTTTACCCGTTTTCCAGCAAATTTCAGCAAGTTTATCCATTTCCGTGCAAATTTGAGTTTTCCGTTTCCGTTTTTTCCGGCCTCTTTTTCCGTTTTCCGGCTGCTGAAAATTTTTTTCCGTTTCAGTTTTCCGCCAAGTGCAATTTTTTTTCCGTTTTCCGTTCCGTTTTCCGGCCGCTGAAAAAATTTTTCCGTTTCCGTTTTCCGTAAAAAAATTTTGTTGACACCCTATCCATGGCCACTTAAAAAATCATTTTTATTGTGTTCACAGCAAAAACATGCATTTTTTGAAAACAAAATTGCAAATGGTCGATGAACTTTTTTTTCACGCAGGAAATACAACAATTTTATTACTTTTAAACTTCAAAATAACTTACTTTTAAGCTTTTCCACAGCTCTACAGTACTTATATTACCTCAGAAAGGATAACTGTGCACTGGCTATCAATTTACGGGGTGTGTCGGTGCACAAGTAAACCCGGTGCACAAGTTGCCCCGGTGCACAAGTTAACCCGGTGCACAAGTTGCCCCGGTGCACAAGTTTTTATACCCCGTGCACAAGTTTTTATACCCCGTGCACAAGTCTACCCGGTGCACAAGTATAGTGCCCGTAATTGTGCATCGGGCTGGGTGGATACTTGTGCACCGGGTGGATATTTACTTGAGCACACTTGTGCATTACTTGGGCACCACTTGGGCACCTGGCAGTTGCATACTTCCCAAATATAGTTATAAGTAGTGATTAACAATGGCAAACCCTCCGGAAAAAAATATTTTTATTTTAAGTGTTTTTCTCTGAAATGATTTTTCTAATTTCAAATTTTTTCCGAAAAAAGTTTTGACTTTTGAATGCATAACATGTTTTACAGCCTTACCGCTGTTACCGCATGCGTATTTTGCTTAAGCTGCTACAAAAAATCAATGTGGATTAGGGTTCAAACGATATGACTTTTCGATATTTTTTCAAAATTTTCGATATCGATATTCGATATTCGATATTTTTTTCTGAAACTCGATATTCGATATCGATACGATATGGAACCTCGATATCGATATTCGATATTCAATATTGAAAAATGGTCGATATTCGATATTTCGATATTTTCTATATTCGATATTGCGATATGCTTTTGGTATAGCAAGGCATATTTCAAGTGGCATATTGTATTTTCATGTGGTTGCACACATGTTTAATCATCTCTTTACTGAAATTTGAATGGTGCAAGTGAGTTTAACAAGCTTTACATCACTCAATGGTAGAAAATAGAAGAAAAACATGATGAATCAAAGTGTATCAGACAAATAACAATTGGTAGATATTACAGTTCATCCTAACCTAATTGCTTAAGGGCATGTTGCAAAAAAAAGTATATCAGCGTTTTCTGGCTTCAAATTTAGCACTCCAACAACAATGACATTATAAATACTGTACTTTTACTCATCAAATACAATACTATAAGCACATCAGATCAACCATAAACATCTCAAAATGAAAATGAAAAGTAAATTTGGGGACACAATACAGGTTCGATCGATCGAAAAAATGGTCGATATTCGATATTTTTTTAAAATTTTCGATATCGATATTTGATATTCGATATTTTTGCAAAATTTTCGATATCGATATTCGATATTAGATATTAAAAAATGGTCGATATCCGATATTCGATACGATATATCGTTTGAACCCTAATGTGGATATGATATTTTTATCAAGTTTCTGCGTTTTTTACTCATTTTCAGCGAAAAATACCAAAAAATTCGAAAACGTTTTTGAATTTTGAATCTTTTGACCCCCCCCCCCCGATTTTTATGTATTTTTTCACCGCGTAACTAAAAAATCGAAAACGTTTTCGAATTTTCGAATCTTTTTTTTTGCCATCATTAGTAGTGATGGAAAAGTGGCCCCCATCCTTGTGCACTGGATGGGGTGCTGACAACTGCCCGGTGCACAAGTGCCCATGCGCCCGGTGCACAAGAATCTGCCCGGCCCGGTACACAAGTACGGGGGCCATACTTGTGCGCTGATTAGACTTGTGCACGGGGTATAAGAACTTGTGCACCGGGGCAACTTGTGCACCGACACACCCCCGTAAATTGATAGCCAGTGCACAGTTATCCTTTCTGAGGTAATATAAGTACTGTAGAGCTGTGGAAAAGCTTAAAAGTAAGTAATTTTGAAGTTTAAATGTAAAAAATTGTTGTATTTCCTGCGTGAATAAAATTTAGCACGGTATTAGTACTTGTGCACCGGGGCAACTTGTGCACCGGGGCAACTTGTGCACTGGTCTTGCGCCTCAATTTACATGTCTTTTATTACCCTCAGAGGCGATTAACGTGAGATATATCACTAATTTTGACCCCAGCGATTTTTACAAAAAAGCGATTTTTTTAAGTCGGGGTCATTAAAAAAAATCTAATTTTTTCCAATCCTATATATACCTGTATATGTTGTCCCATAACCATATCTGGGAGCTTTAAAAAAACCGTTTTATTTTTAAAAAAACAACGTTTTTTAACCCATTAAGCCTTTTGTCGAACGTTTGTGACTTGTGGAGTTGGGCATGAATAGTGCTTGAATATGGTATAAGAGGAAGCTTATACATTGAGAGTGATGTTTCACACTGTAGAAGTATGTGGTAGCG
Organism: Sphaerolaimus hirsutus; assembly: GCA_964036195.1. Lineage (NCBI taxonomy): Eukaryota > Metazoa > Nematoda > Chromadorea > Monhysterida > Sphaerolaimidae > Sphaerolaimus > Sphaerolaimus hirsutus. Next base: position 11,041,051 of record OZ038452.1, on the reverse strand, counting down.
CATTGGCTGGAAATAGTATACATACTACACTAACATAGCGACCCAACAGCTGTGGGCAACAAACACCGCGTGGCAACTGCGCTCTGTGGACAACTGCGTGCGCGCGGTGGGCCGCAATCACCCCCGGACAACCGCCACCGCCACACTGCGCACGCCAATGCATGAGCCGTTTTCCCGCTCGCGCCTGACTGGCGCCACTTCAGCCGTTAAGCCGCTTGTGTGAACGCATAGGTGCCGCGCTTTATCGCTACTAGCGTTCCGAAAATCTCGGGAGATATATAGTTTAAAAAATATATAAATCTTTTATTTTTTTTACTCCAGGTTTTAACGGAGAGAATTTATTTGAGAAAATATAATAAAAAATATTTTTATGTAAAGAAAATATATAAAAAATCTGATTCATATTGATTTCTATTTTCTATGGTAGGTTTTTTTTAATATTGACGTATTTTGTGTGTTTTTTAAATAGATTTTCTGAGATTATATATTATCATACTTCTGATAAACTATTTTTGGAATGCTAATCCCTGCACTCGCGTTATGTAGCCATGCGCTGCGCCATTAGCGCCGTCTAGGCGTGCAGCCTACCGGCAGCGGCATGCGGTGCGCGCGTGTCGCGGTTGTCCGGGGGTGATTGCGGCCCACTGAGAGCACGCAGTTGGCTCTGAGCGCAGTTGCCATGCGGTGTTTGTTGTCCAGGGGTTATTCGCCATCACAGCTCACACAACAGCATGAACAAATGGATGCTTTTACACTACATAACAATATCAACACCTTTATTTTAAGAACAACCATGGTATGTGAAATTTGCAAGCTTGCAGCTTGCGCACAAAAAATTTGCCAAATAAGTTCATAGGTACTAAAAAAATTAGCTGATATTTTTATTTTATGGTTTCGATGATTGCGTTTTTAAAGTCGGTTTTTTAAAACCTTTGAAAAAAACCGTCCGGCGATACCTATGCATCAGTCATTAGTCGACTCCTAAGTGACAGTCGAGAAATTGACTCAAAACCCAGTATGGTAGAAAAACCATGCATAAAATCGATCCAAAATCGGGTTCAGGTGCACCGGAACGTGCGGCACGCGTCGGGCGACCGGGGGCTGTGCCACGACTCGCTGCAGTGTCTGGCGCACTTGGCCAGCCTCATGGGCGAGATATTCCACGAGACGCCCGCCCAGTCGATCGCTCAACTCGCTCCTGTTAGATGGGCTTTTGGGTAGGGTTCAAACGGGATCCCGATCCCGAATCCCGATCCCGAATCCCGAAATATTTCGGCATTTTGCGGTCCCGATCCCGAGGCCTCAATCGCGGTCCCGATCCCGAAACCTCAAACGAAACTATCCCGATTCCGAAAAGTCAATTCCGTTTGAACCCTACTTTTGGGTGGATGTGTTATTTTAACATTGTGCCATTTTTCAACCGAGCAAGCGTTTGATCCAGACACTGCCGATGAGCAACACGCGTTACGACCCCGAGAATCCGCCCGGAAAGCGGCACGGCGACCAACCGCTCTCTCGCAGACAGCTTTACGTGCAGACTTTTGTACGCTCCTTGCTTGAAACGTTCGCAGGGTTAGTGTTGTTGCTCCGTTGAAGCTGTATTTACTGAAAGCTGTAAAGATACAGTAGTGAATTTGCTGTTTACCTTACCGCAAATTCGAAAACAATTTCCGTACGGTTTACCGCGGTTGTAAAAATTTACTGTGTCATACCGTGTTCTGGTATTTTTGAAGTTTACCGTGTCGTACCGCAACCGTTTACCGAAAAATTAAAAAACTTCAAGCTCAAATTGAACTGAAGTGTAAACCTTTAGAAGTGATTTAACAAGTAATTAGCAATTTTTGGAGTTTTTACAATGTACCACTTGCTTTTTTGTGTCAATTGGTTAAAAAGGTCATCGCTGTATGTATGTTTTGCACGTGGAAACATTTTTGAGCGTCACGTTAACAGTGGGCCGCTGGGCCACGAAGCGCTCGGGTTGTCAACTATGCTTTACAAGTTGGCAACATTCCAACCGGTGTCTGTCCTGTTCCGGCTGCCGCAGAATGACATCGATTCATTGGTGCACTTTTTGGCGCAACTCGCCGAATCTCTGTGCGTGCAGGCCAGCAATGAGGCCATGGTTCGTTCGTTACATTTTTAAGTTTGTATTTTTTCGCTTAGGTGTGCCTTCGTTCTTTCAGTGCGAGTCAGCTGTGCACCAGTACTCGAGAGTTCGTAACGCTTCACGAATTCTTCAACTGTGATCCGTAATTCCGTAATTTAAGCCATAGTAAATATTTTGCTGATGTGCTGCTTTTTTGCAAAGTTAGAATTTTGCAGAGCTAATTTTTAATGTGCACTAATGTCCTAAATATGTTATCTTATTAAATGTGTTCCCAGATGCCGTATTTCCACGAAATACCCCCTCGAAATACCCCCTCGAAATACCACCCCCTCGAAATACCACCCCCTCGAAATACCACCCCCTCGAAATACCACCCCCTCGAAATACCACCCCCTCGAAATACCATCCCTCTCGAATTACCCCCCAGGGAAAATATAAACCCAGGGGGTAATTTGAGGAAATACGGTACATACATATTTATACCCCAGGGGGTTTATTTTTTCAGAGTGAAAATTTTGAGGCGGGGTTTTTCGAGGGGGGGTTATTATTTCGTCAGAAATTTTCGGGAAAGTCATACTAAAGAAGGCGCTTTTACATACCCCAAACCGGTAATAAACGTGACCAAATAGGGTATATAGGGGCACAACAGGGACGTAAACGTACATCGCTACACAAACTAGCGTATACGTAAGCACCTTCCCGATCAAGTCCGGCCCCCCATTTTTTATTTTACTTCTGACGTTCTATCTCCAATTCTAGGACGCCAGAAGCTGAATCTTGGGGTAGATATTTGCGCAACCCCCCCTACTTCGCTTGAATTGGAGGGGTCGCGGCGACCCCTCCAGTTCATGCGAAGTAGAGGGGGGTAGCGCCAATATCTACCCCAAGTTTCAGCTTCTGGCGCGTCCTAGAACTGGAGATAGGACGTCAGAAGTAAAATAAAAAATGGGGGGCCGGACTTGATCGGGAAGGTGTTTATAACTGCGATGCAAAATGGTCGCAATTAATACATCATCTTCCTTGCATACATGATGTACCTTATTCCAGAGGGGGGGGGGGTATTTCAAGGGGGGATTGTTTTTTCCTCAGCTCGAAAACACGGGGGTATTTCGGGGGGGGGGGGGGGGGTTAATTCAAGGAGGAGGGGTAATTCGAGGAAATACGGTATCTATCTGTTATTTGTTTTCAGACATCTACCGATGACACTACACTCCACGATTCATTGGTCAAAGTTTTAACAGTGTGGGCCGTGCTGATCAAAGTCGACGGCCGAATGTGTCCAGAAAATTATTTGCTGCGGCACACCGCGAGAATTTACGAGACGATCGTTCGCAGTTGGCTGTCGCCGCCCAGAGGCACCAGAGAAAAGGTGTGGAACATTCAGAGAAGAAGTTTATTTTGGGATTAGATGAGTCTAGAAGTGCGAGGCTCTCCTGTAAGAATAATGCGCGTAGAATTCTATCGGTATGTCGAGATTACAAATTAGTCACGTATAAACGATAAACCCCCCCCCCCCGACCCGTCAACATTGATATCTCAAATTTGGCAACGTGAGCGATTTTTCCTTCAGATGTCCGCATCAGTACGAGACGAGGCGCTCGACGAGCAGCTGTGCGACGATGACAGGCGCAAATATTCGGAATTGTTGTCCCTTGGCGCGCAGCTAGGCAGGCACACGGCCGCCGGATCTGTCGCACTGCTTACTGGGTGCGTTTTGCGAAAACATTTCGACTCGCTATTGGATGATGTCAACGTTCTTGCGCAGGCTACTGAAAGACAGCATGCAACAGCTGAGCGGCTTTCTCGGCGCGTCGTCGCTGGATGCTGACGCGGTGGCCACTTGGCAGGATGACTTGCATTGGCTTCTACTTTTCATAGGTTAATTCGCGCCGGGGTATTTTGTCCCTCGCGGGAGCTTAATGGGCCCCCACACGCTAGTTGACATCGACACCAAATGTCAACTGGTGCCGATCCCGATGCAAAGCTTGCTGACGAGCCGACGATCGACGTTCAAACGTATGCTTTGAATTGGGAACGGAACCAGTTGACATTTGGTGTCGATGTCAACTAGCGTGTGTGGGGCCAATAGCGAGTATACATGTGTAGTCGGTAGGACTACATGTGCAGCGGGTTCACATGTGTAATAGACCCCAGCCGTCACCACCATGCCACTGGTCTATTTATCCATTTATGTTTTTTTTTCAATCATTATCCAGGTCACTTGGTCGCGCGCAGCGACATGTGCGGCAGCGCGGAGCTGGCCGACGGCATGCAGGAGGTGTCACGGCTGGTCGGCAGCGACGCGGCCGCCACCGAGGCTCTAGTCGTCGCCTGCATCAGCTCGCCCGACGCGCTGCCGCCAGAGCAGATGGTCGACCCCGTTGTCAGGTGTGTCCGCATGGGCTTGCTCTTATTTAGCTATGGAGTAAGGAAATACCTACACGGAGGCACTATTTTTCACCCCCATTTGCCACTATTGGGACACCAAAGAACCCGTGAACGAGACGTTTCAGGCGATAGGTACATGATCGGCTTCATCTGGTTCTTGGGGAGCGAGCATCATTATAATCTGAATTTCCTCTTCCTGGGGAACGTATATACCGTATATCCTCGAATAAGACCCCCCCTTGAATAACTCCCCACCCTTGAATAACTCCACCCTCAAAATCACTGACGAAAAAATAACTCCCCCCCCTTGAATAACTCCCCACCCTTGAATAACTCCACCCTCAAAATCACTGACGAAAAAATAACTCCCCCCCTTGAATAACTCCCCACCCTTGAATAACTCCCCCCTCTGTGATGAGTGGAGAGGATACTGGAACAAGTGAAAAAAACGAAATGCAAATGCAGTGCAGTGTGTGAGACAAAAAATACAAAGGATGTTAGCATACGGCAGCGAAAGCAGATGCACAGTGTAGGGTTGGCAAGCGATTTTTTTTAAGCGATTTTTTTTTTAAATTCCGATTTTTTTTTTTTAAATCGCAGCACCCGTACCGATTTTTTTTAAAAAAAGTCGCTGGCAAAAAAATTTGGTACTCAAGCACTAGGTAAAATGCAAAAATTTTGCGCGCAAGCGCGCACTTACATGCAAACAATCCACAAGTTTCTTTTTTCATGGCTTTGACAACCAATTTGGGGGGTGTAGTACCCATTTATGTGTGCTTTTAAGCGTGTAAGGTAGGCTGTGAATTATTTTAGGAAGTATTCATAGTTATGCTTTGTGTTGTCACATCAAACATTTATGCAAAATGCATGCATGTTCACTTCCAATATCATTTATATTTTGTTCTGAGCAAGAACATGCTATTTCTGCAAACAAAATTGCAAATGGTCGATGAAATGTGATTCACGTCACAAATAGATCAATTTGATTTCATTTACACTTAAAAATAACTGACTTTGAAGCTTTTCCGAAGCTCTACAGTACTTATATTAGCACAGAAAGTATAAGTGTGCACTCCCTACCAATTTATATGGCTTTTATTACCCCCAGAGGCGATTTTAGGCAGAAATGGGGCTAATTTTGACCCCAGCGATTTTTATTAAAAAAATCGATTTTTTTCCAACCCTAGCACAGTGTGTATTACGCAGTGTATACACACCTATCTACCTGCAAGTTTTTCCTGAACATTATGAGGAAAAAGTAACTCCCTCCCTTGAATAACTCCCCACCCTTGAATAACTCCCCCCTCAAAAACTCTGACGAAAAAATAACTCCCCGGGGGACTTATTCGAGGATATACGGTAAATATTTTCTGTGGTAATCCTTTTCGTTTTCCTTTGAAATCTCTTTGTTATAGGTGTGAAAGATGGGGCCTCCGTCTATTTAGGTACTTTTTCAGATTTTTTGTACTCACTGAAGCAGGGGTCTCCAAGATTTTGGCCCTCGCGGGGGCTGGATAGATAGCAAATCGTTCGTCCGAAGGGATAGATAGCTGAGAATTTTTCTGGGGGGGGGCTGGCGGGGGCACAATATATAGGCTTTTTCAAGGTTAAGAAGGCAGAAAGGGAAAAAACTGCTAATAATCAGTTAAAAGTAGCCAAAAGTAGCTTTAAAATGGTTAAAAATAAGTATATAACCTTTATAAAGCCAGAAAGCACGATTTTGAAGGTGAAAAAATATAAAAACGTTCGAAAGTTAGTGATTTTGAGCGAAAGTTGGGGCAAAATTTCTCAAAAATCACTCCAGATAGATAGATAGCTGGCCGATTTGGGGGGGGGGGGCAGCGAGGATACGTTACGTACAGATACGGAACGGTATCCTCCCCCACCCCACCACCGAAGTCCAGTTCAGAACCGTTTTTAAAGCAACCGATTTTTTTAAATTGCAGCATCGAATCTGATTTTCTCAAATCGCACGAGAAAATTTCAGTATGGGTGCACTAGGTAAACGGTGAAATTTTGCGCTCAAGGTCTCAGTTTCACCGGGAAATGTGGTGGTAGGTACGTGGTAGTTTCCCTTTACTTCTGAAACGTGCAAATACAATCCGGTTCACTTCCAAACTGATTTATTCAACGTGAATTTTGTAAACTGAACTCTTAAACTAGCAGAGATTCTCCTCCTACCTTCGGTCCTGTTTAGCAGTAAATATTCTACATGTTCACGTACTAGCGGAAATTTGTACTATTTACGTCAATTATGAATATAAAGACACATTGTAACTACTTTGTAGCTATACCCACTCCAAAAAAATTTCCAATAAAAATACCGTATTTCCTCAAATTCCCCCCACCCCCGGGCTGGGGGTAGAAATTCATGGTATCCATTTTGAGGGGGGTATTTAGAGGAAATGGGGTATGTACAATTTGAGGAAAAATTGTTCTAAAAAATCTGAGCTTAAAACATCGATTTTTACGCAACCCAAATGGACGCCCTTACTACTCTTGCATTGCGATGTGCCATCGGAGGCGCTCACCCTTCTCCATGTACCCGCGCGAACCGGCCCGCGCAGGCTGTTCTGCTACACCCTCCTGTGGTCGACGATCGAGCTGCACCTGTGCACCCGGTCGACCGACTGCGCGGCGCTCAGCCCCCAGCTGGCGAGCAGCACGCTGTGGTGTCTGCGGCGCTCGGTGCTCGCGCTCACGCCGCCCCCCGAGGACGACGACCCGCCGCCCACGCACAATGGGCAGCGGTCGGCGCTCGCTAAGCACGTGAGTTACCAATGGCACGGTTTGGGGGTGCATTGCTGTGCGTGCATTCGTCTGAAATGTGGAAATACGGCTGGAAATCGCTTTTCTTATCATTTTAAGTGATGCTCCGCCTTTAAGGGTTTTCAGTTACCCAGGATTTTTTAGCGGGGGGGGGGGCGGATTGTATACGGATATTGACGAACATGGGGGGGGGGCCCAACTGAAATTTGTTCCTGCACTGACGGAATGAAGTCATGACGCTGACGCCATTTCTAGGACGCGCGCCATCGCCTACTATGTATATACCTATTTATACCTAAATATACTATACTAGGCACCTTGGTGAGTACATTTCTAATTGTGTTTATACTCATGAAACATCATATCAATAAGGGTGTGTGTGGAATTCCGCGTTTAAAATCGTTTTTTTTTATACTGGAAATAATTTATCATGCATTTTACCTGGAATTTAATACATGTAGCTCTGAAATGCATGAGATTTCGTTACACCCGGTTCATGCCAATTTTGTGTGTCGAAAAATATAAATACCCTAAATCCTCGAATAAGACCCCAGGGGAGTTATTTTTTCCTCGGACGTTTTAGAGGGGGGAGTTATTCGAGGGGGGGAGTTATTTTTTCCTCAGAAACTTGGAATTAATTCATTGTATCGATGCAGTCTGTAAACACATGTAATTCAGGTATTTACCTGTCTAACAACAACAAAATGATGTGTATACACTGCATACATATAATGTATCTGCTGTCGCTGCTGTAGGCATATATTCTTTTGTATTTTTGTATTGTATAGTTTTTATCCAGAGGGGGAATTATTCAAGAGGGGGGAGTTATTCGAGGGGGGGGGGTTATTTTTTCCTCACCTCGCTAACAGGGGGGAGTTATTCGAGGGGGGGTCTTATTCGAGGATTTGCGGTATATCCTGGTATTCGCTTGAGTGATCGCTGTGTATCTATGTGGATAATACCTAAATGACTTCCCTATTGGGGATGCATGTGACTGGGGATTGCTGAAGTTTAAAAAAAAATTGTCAAAACATCGATTGTCTACGGTATGCAGTTTGAGGGGAGCAAAAAAGCGTTTTTTCACGATTCGGTTTAAAAAGCGTTATAGGTATATGGTAAAAAAATGTGGTTGTGAGTCAACAGATACACGGCGCTGTGACAGGCAAACGTGCGCCCCCCGCGCAGCCATACGCGTGCCTGCGGCCGGACAGCAGCGCTGTGTCGCGCACGCTGACCGAATTCCTCCTGTGCAAGTGTCTCGGCGCGCTGCGCTTCTGGTCCGGCGAGCGACACGTGCAGGAGGACGCCGCAGAGTTGCTCATTGGATGCGTGGAGTTTGGACAAAGGTGCTTTGCTTCGCGTGACGGGTGACTGTTTAGGGTTGAATTTTTATCGGATTTCCCGTGTGTCTTCATGTCGTTCCATGTCGACTCCATGTGACCAATAGTTCATTCTTACGGTTTACAATGCAATTCGTCTAAAAAATCTGAGATCAAGTACAATTCTAGGCTTTTGAAAAATGTCTGCTGCCAGTCCCGAGCCAGTAAATTGTAAAGTCGAGTGTCAGTAAAATGTCATGTAAAATATCATACAAATTTGTCAATTTGTCATGCAAAGTGTTAAAATTACAGCGATCTGAATGCATAAATTCGAAGTTTTTGCGAGATACCTAGCTAATTTGCCCACATACGCTAGCTGACATCGCAAATTCGTGTCAACTATTTAAATAACACAAAAAATGTAACGCATCACACTTAACAGAAACAATGAAAATTAAGTGTCATAATGTAAAATTAACTATGCTTTATCAGATAGGAAAATTGAAATCACATAATTCAACTAAAATGTAGTTGACACGAATTCAGTTGACATCAGGCGTGTGCGGCGCCTTTGTACTGCTACAGATGTACATATTCTCTATAGATCGTTGGAGATCGCCGGGTCGCCGCAGCTGCTGGGCCAAGTGGCCGCCGTGGAGACGTGCAAATTGTCGTCGCTCGGCCGCCGGCTGCTCACGCGCGCCCTGCTCTTGGTGGGCACGTGCGCGAACGACGACCAGCTGAGAATGCAGCTGTATGTCAATGTGAGTTGTGGGGTCGACTTTGAGTGAACGAAGTCGACTTTACTAGGGTTGGGAACTCGACCCGATAGCCGCACATTTTTTTGAACCTAAGCCCGATGCCCGAACCCGAAAATTTTGAAATTCCCAATCCTAGCCTTTCCTATCTTACCACTCGAGGTTATCATGACCTGATATACACGCAGACCCTGGAGAAGCTAGGGAAACGTTTCGCCGCGCTCTGCGACCAGTGGGCGGGCTCTCATTCTGATGAGTTGGTCACCCAACTGCTCGACTGCATCGAGTGTTTCACCGGAGCCGCCGAAGCGACTAGAGTGCAGAACGCTGCTTTCATTTTCGGTGCGCATGCGCAATCGTATTGCATACCTTTTTTTCGAAATACTCCCTTCAATAAACCCCCCCCCCCTCGAAATATGTACACCCAGGTCTTTTCAAGCCGAGGAAATATAGTAGTTGGTGTAGCGATGTACGTTGATAAGTCCACATGACGAAATAATAAACCTCCCACGAAATACCCCCCTCAAAATTTTCGCTCTGAAGAATAAAACCCCCAGGGGTATATACCGGGAAATACGGTACGTGTCTTCCATCAAATGCAAGTTCCCACCGACGCAGACTTCCTCATGCCGGTGTTGGAGCGGTGCGTGCAGTTGCTGCAGCACACCGGCTCGGTGACGCTCAGCTCTTCGCTGGTGGACGGCGTGCTGGCGCTGTTCGCGGAGTCCACCAGGAGACTGGCCGTGTTCCTAGACCAGCGGGCCGACTGCGCTAGGTTTTATAAGTAAGTGGGTGGGCTCTAGGGTGTCAAGTCAACAAATTTTTTTACGGAAAACGGAAACGGAAATTTTTTTGCACTTGCCGGAGAACGGAAACGGAAAAATATTTGCACTTGCCTGAAAATGGAACGGAAAACGGAAAAAATTTGCCTGCGGAAACGGAAAAAATTTGCACTTTCCGGAAAACGGAAACGGAAAATTTTTTGCACTTGCCGGAAAACGGAAAAAAATTGCCTGCGGCAAGCGGAAACGGAAAACGGAAATTTGACACCCTAGTGGGCTCCATGGCCATCTAAACCCGCTGGTCATGTATGTAGACCCGGCTGCCATGTTATTCTACCCGCTGGCCATGTTGACCCGGCAGCTATGTAGCGGCGCTAGGAATATCTTGACTTCATCGAGTTAAGAGTCACAAAAACGTCAAAAATGTATATTTTTGATTTTTTTGGTCACTTTTCACTTTTTGAGCGCTGAACACATTTGAGTAAAGTTAAATATGATAAGAAATGGCATTATCATATTTGACGTTATTCAAATGTGTTCAGCACTATAAAAGTGACAAAGAAAAACGTTCAACAATGTCTATTTTTACTTGCCACTTTTTACTTGCTTTACAGCGTGATAAAAAATGATAGACCAAGCAATCTCCCCCAAGGAACCAAGACCAAGGGGTAAATTGTAGAAGTATTCGAGTCATCCTGTCATCCTTATCCTAACCAGCAACCTTATTTCATTTCAATATCCCAGGGAAATTGCCCTGTTCCCGCGCAGTACTCTATTGGCGCTATTCGGCGCGTATCAAACTGCGTCGCTGTCCAAGTACTCCGGCTGCGGCGGGCCGGCCCAGCTGGCGGCGCTGCTGGACGAGGACAAGGCGAGCGACTTGGTGCTCGTGATGGACGTCATCGGCAACATGCTCAGCCGCGAGTTGGCCCTGTTCATCACCGTCGAGGCCACCGATGGTCGGTTGTACTTTCGGTGTGGCTTCGCGACTTGTGAATGATTCTTTGCGGAAATTGTCAGACAGTGTTAAATCTATTCTATCAAAACAGTTAAGAAACGTTTTGACGAATTACATTAAACGTGTGCGGAGCCACATTAAACCGTTTAACGTGTGCGGAGCCACATTAAACCGTTTCTCGTTGTTATATGGCGCAAAAACTGGTGCGGGGGTGTTCGCAGACGGCGCGGCCGCAGCCGCGAGGGCCACCGCGGTCGTGGTCGCCGGCTTCGACATGGTCCTGCCGCTGATGACCGAAGAGATACTGCGTTTCCCCGCGCTCTGCTCCAAGTTTGTTTCTAGCAGCGTTTGTGCCGCGTGAACGCAGATGAAGTTAACGCACGCCGGTCGCAGGTTCTTCAGCTTGATGCAGTACATGAGCAGCATGCACCCGGACACGCTGGTCGCCAACCGGCCCGACTTGCTCGAGGCTTTTCTCAGACTCGCTCAGATGGGACTCACCAATCAGTCGGTCCCCCTTTCTATCAGTCGGCGCATTACCTACTTGAGGAAGTTTGAGCCATATACCGTATTTCCTCGAAATGCCTTCACGGAGTCTATTTCTTCAGATTCCAAATTTTGAGGGGATTTTTAGAGGTACGGGGGTATATTTCGCCAGAAATTTCTGTGAAGGATCGTAGTAAAGATTGGCTTTTACATACCTTAAAACTGGTAATAAAACATATTTATCTATTTCAAGTTTTCAAGCTTCAAGTTCATTTTTCAGGGCAAGTTGTTAACATTATATATCTATCATTGTAGATTCTACACAAACTATCCTGTGTGTAAATAGTGCTATGCATATTGGCGGCAATAAATACATCCTATACCTCGCATACATGATGTTCCTTATTCCAGCCGGGGGGGGGGGGCTATTTTTCATCAGCTCGAAAAGACCTGGGGGTATTTCGAGGAAATCCGGTAAATCCGTTTCCCATGCACGTTTTGATTTTCAGGTACGGAGTGGAGTGCACGCGCTCCTCCATCGACATTGTCGGCTCGTCGGCTGTCTACCTGTGCAACTGCGACGATGAAAGATCAAAGGCTATCCGCCTGGCTATGGCGGCTTTTCTCAAGGTACGGTTTTGTATGAAACGGTTTTGCTGTAATGAATGAAATATTTCAGATAAACATACAGGGTTAGTGTTTCGCGGTATAAATAACTATATATAAGTGATTAGTCAAGAGACAAGTGCAAAGCTGTCAGAGAAAATGAAAGTAAAATGTAACAAAATCTTAAAATGAACGTAAGATATTCAATTGTCTTTTGACCTATCGGCACCAGATCTAAGAATGCGTCACAAGAGCGAAATGATTGTGGCTACACACAAGTACCCATATACCGTTTTTGAATACATTTTAGTTTACCATAATGAATGATTTTTGATCGCGGTCAACAGCAGTTGACAGACTCCCATTGTTGTAAACTCCAATTTGTTCAAAACGTATCACTACGCTTCCCGACATTGGGTGGTGGTATTATAGTGTGCGCAGCACCATTTTGGGGAATGGAAATTATAAATAGAAGGGTGTAGAGTTTAAGTTGTTAGTTGCACTTACGTCCGGATGAATATAGTTTATTTATTAAGTTATTTGCGGTGGAATACAACTTCAAACTACATCAAGGACGTATCCAGGGGGGGGGGACGGGGGGGCTGCAGCCCACCCCCCCTTCCCGGGCTGAGACACAAGAAGTCCCGAAAAATGCAACTTTTCCTGTATACTTTTCGATGTTTCTTAAAAATTTTGCGCGCAAGCGCGCAATTTCTTCCCCATGCATTGTGAGTTGGGTTCGAACAGGATAGACTTTTCGGGATCGGTATCGGGATTGCCTTTTTGAGATTTCCGGATCGAGATCGGGGTCATGGGACACAAATATAAATACATGTTATATGTAGATGATCAAATGAATCGACTAAGTAATTAAGTGATTAGTGATGTTGTGTACAAATGTGGCTTGTTATGTTCAATTTGGCAATTTCATTTTTCCAGCCCGTGTTGGCGATAGCCCTGCAGAGCAGCTGCGACATGGAGATCTACACGGATGCGTGCATGTCGCTATACGCACTGATCTGCGCCAACACCGTGAGTTCCACGTGCTTGCACTTGCTTTTACGTTAGCGTGAGTCTAGCTGGATTCAAATTCATCCTGCGCGGAAAGGTATTCTTGATCGGTCATGATGTTGCACAGTATACTCGACAGTTTTAAAGGTGTCAGCGTGGTCCAGTGACATTAGGTAACATTTGTATCCCCATTAGGGTGTCAACTTTCCGTTTCCGCCGTAGGAAACGTTTACCTTTCCGTTTTCCTTCAGAACGATTTCTTTATCTTTCCGTTTTCAGTCAAGTGAAAAAAACTTACCTTCCGTAAAAAAAGTTTTTACCCTTTGACCTTTTCCCCGCCAATGCTACGACCAAGCATTCGGTACAGTTTTCAGTTTATATGGGTTGTCAGGTGGTCGCTCAGGGTGCGGCAGGGGTTGTGAAGCATTTTGAGTCGACATTAATTTTGTCGAAAAATAAATACAAAAACCGGAAAGTTTTGAGAAAAATGATATTTGTTAAAACAATGCAAAAAATTTGTCATTTGTTTTATTTGACCCCCACACTAGTTTCTTCTCTCCCGATTGGGCCCCCACACGCTAGCTAGTTGACATCGACACCAAATGTGAACTGGTGCCGATCCCGATTCAAAGCTTGCTGACGAGCCGACGATCGACGTTCAAACGCAAGCGGGAACGGAACCAGTTGACATGACAGTGTAGCATTCCGCAAAAAAGCCCATTCCGCATTTTTGCCCATCCCGCAAATGTGCCCATTCCGCAAACAGGTGATGCAACTTGCGGGATGGGTCACATAATTTGCGGGATGGGCAAAAATGCGGAATGGGCTTTTTTGCGGAATGGGCCCTTGCCGTTGACATTTGGTGTCGATGTCAACTAGCGTGTGTGGTGCCGTTACCTCGCGAGTTACCACAGGAAGCGTGGCAGTCGCTGTGCGCGTCGCTGTGCCAGGCGTCGCTCTCACCAGAAACCGTGGCCGCGGCGCTGCGAGAATTGCTGCCGCTCGACCAGCGACTGGTGAAAGTGGGCGCGCCGCCGGTCAGATCGGCCAAAACGGCTTTTCGGGAGCGTTTTGACAAGTTTTTGGTGAATATCAGTGGGCTAGTGTTGATGGAGCAGGTCCATGTGTGAGGCGATTTTTCTTTCCTGGGATGTGTCGTTTTGAAGTGTCACTTTATTAAATACTATTTCCGTGCCTGTGATGCGTGTCTGTTTAATCAGTCCCTCGCTCTCTCCGAGTGAACTGCTTGAAGTGCTTTTCACTTGAAGTGCTATTGCGTTTCTTTTGGATGTCCCTTATTGCTCCCCCTATGTGCATTTCGGTGTATTTTTCATAATGAATCAGTCGCAGGGTTGGCAAAATCTCAGAAAAAAATAAAAATAAAATGGAGTATTCAAGAATAAAATAAAATAAAATAAAATGGAAAATATAATAATAAAAATAAAAATTGTATAAAAATTCGAATTTTTGTAAAAATTTTAGTAAAATTGTATAAAAATTCGTATTTTTGTAAAATTGTATAAAAATTCGTATTTTTTGTAAAATTTTATCTCGTTGCTTGAGTTTCTACCTGTTTATTCATGGATCTGGGAGCAGTCCCAAGTGTAAAGTGTCCAATGTCATGTAAAATGTCATGCAAAGTGTCAATTGTCATGACAAATGTAAGGTCAAGTGTAAATTGTCATGACATGTAAAAAATAAAGTATCAATTATCAAGTAAATTGTCCAAATCTTATGTTTTATATCTGAATCTTATGTTTTGTATCCAAATTATGTTGTTGTTGTATCCAAATCTTATGTGAACATTTGGATACAAAAACATAAGGTTTGGATACAAAACATACTATGGATACAAAAACACAAGATTTGGATACACAATTTACACTTTGCATGACATTTGTCATGACAATTGCCACTTTGCTTGAAATTTGACATGACACTTGACATTTTGCATGAGAATTGACACTTTACTTAATATTTGTCAAGACAATTGACAAATTGCATTACATTTTACAAATGTGCCCAGCACACTCCACTAGTCCTTCTACTGAAAATGCAAACCATTCTTATCAATAATTGTAACTTTACACTTGCAGCTAGCTAACAATACATACTGCATGCAACTTTTGAAAAGTAAGGGAAAAATTTGTCACAGGTTTTTCATGTATAGGTCTAATTATAACATTTTTTTGGCCTTGCATGCATGATTCTGATTTTTTGTACAATTTTTGTACAATTTTTGTAAAATTTTTGTAAAATGTGTCATTTTATTTTATTAATGACTTTTGGGAATAAAATAAAATAAAATACAATGAAACAAGAATAAAATAAAAATAAAATAAAATTTTTATACAATTTTTATACAATTTTACTAAAATGAATTTTTATAAAACCAACCCTGATCAGTCGTACATTACAGTTATCTGAGTTTCCTTTGATTGCAACGAGATTCTCAACGGAACACTGTCACGGAATCTCTGTCGTTGAACGTGCTCACAAAGAGCCGCGCCCTTGAAAAACTCCCCCTGTTGGAGAGGTGAGGAAAAAATAACACCCTTCCCTTGAATAACTCCGCCCATCTGGATGAAAAGAATAGAATACGAAAATACAAAATAAAATTAGCCTACGGCAGCGACAGCAAATGCATGATGTTTATTCAGTTTATACACATTTTTTTGTCGTTGGACAGTTAAATACTGAATTACCGTAAGTTCTCTAATTGGGCGCCAGGTCTCCAATAATGCATCCTCTCCAATAGTGCGACACCCTTGCGCACGTTGTGCGAGTATAATGTGCCACTCTCCAATAATGCGACACCCTGAGAGAAAAACAAGAAAAACCACGTAACGATGTCGCAATCTGCGGAAGCCGCGGATTCTGTGCTTTCGGAGTATTAGGTAGCCGATTTTGCCGCTGTCATTCACTGCTTTATGGGTACTTTTGATTTATGAGATTTATCGCTTTAAGATGCGATGCTCACATTTGAGTTATGTTGACATTGAAGTTTATGATTTGACAAAAAATAAAATGCGCCACTCTCCAATAGTGCGCCCCTAAAAATGTGCTGAAAACAATAGTACGCCAGGCGCCCAATTACCGTATTTACTCGAATAATTCCCCCCACTTGAATAATTCCCCCACTCGAATAATTCCCCCTGTTAGGCGAGTGAGGAAAATATAATTCCCCCACTTGAATAACCCCCCCCATGCTTGATGGTAGTTGATGCACATTTATTAAAAAACAATCGATGAAGTCAACTCGAGCAAAAGAGCTGTGTGGTTTGATTCACTGAATGCAAATGCAGTATACTCCGGTTAATTTACACCTTGCACGCGTGGTTCCCGCTGGAAGTGCGCCGATGATGGTTAACGCGTGCGAGTTTCAGAAAAAGATGACAAAATTGATTGTTGTTATAATGTTGTTCATCAACATATTCAAATCGATGAATGCATGATTTGAATATCATAGGCACGCTTCCAACACGAGACATAAATCAGTGCGAGGGCAGAGTATCATGTACGCCGAGTATACATCCGGTGTTCAAAAATGCAATGTAATGTGCACTACCAATGGAAACAAAATGTGTATTTAGTGTGATAGAAACATGGCTGAAAATTTTGACGAAATAATAATCCCCCCACTTGAATAATTCCCCCCCCCCCTGAATAGTTCCCCCCTCAAAAATGTCTGACGAAAACTTAATTCCCCGGGGGAATTATTCCAGTAAATGCTGTATAGAATTAACGGTAAATGTGTGAACAGACTGCACCTGCACAATGAATAAAGTCCAAGTTTTCTGAGGAAAAAAATTACTCCCCCCTCAAAAACTTCTGACGAAAAAATAACTTTCCTGGAGTCTTATTCAAGGATTTAGGGTACATAACACACGCAACGATGGGTAAGTTCTCCAAAAAAACACTTTCTGTGTTTTGAGTTTTTCAAAAATGAATACCTGTGTTTTGAGTTTTTTTATCGAAAAAAACTTGAGTAACTCTGTTTTTATTTCGGTGTTTTTTGTTAAAACTCGAGTTTTTTTAGTTTTTTTCTAAAAAACTCGAGTTTTCCCCCCAAAAATCTGATTTACAGCATTTTGATGTGGAAACAGCGGGTTTCTTATAAAATATTGGTTTTGCACATGTTTTTAACCCCACATAACATATGTGTATTCATTCAAGTGTCAAAAAAGTCCATAAAAATGTCCTCAATGAGGACATCCACCCACATCACAACACCAACATCAACAAAATGCTCACAAAGGACAATTTACGCAGTACTCCAAAATTCTTCAATGGATGTGCACTGTATGGAAGACTACAGAATTGATTTGAACAACAACTATATTTAAACATGTCCACCAGGAGATGTGCATGCCATCCTTGAATTATTTTTTGTTCCATCATAAAATTTGAATACATTATGTACATATTTACATGCTATACATGCATATCTTATCTTGTTTAGTTAGACTGAATTGATGTGCGTTTTGAAAATGTGTTCAACCGCTTCGCTGAAAAAAACTCAAAAAACTTTTCTGTGTTTCCGTGTTTCTGTGTTCTCCAAAAAAAACTCATTTGAGTTTTGAGTTTTTCAAAATTTGTGAGTTTCCGTGTTTCTGTGTAAAACAAAAACACAGAAACTCAATGAGTTTCTGTGTTCTATTTCTGTGTTTTTTCCATCGTTGAACACACGTTACTCACTAACTATATAATAACTTGCCGTTTTTCAGGGTTCCATACTTTTACGATATCTGTTTTTTAATGATATTTTTAACTGAAATCTAGATCAAAATAGTCTACCGCCAGCTGTTTAATAATCGAAACTCCGGCATTTGCATGAAAAGTAGAGGTTAACCGTCTACTTAATTCATACAATTGCGTGCGATCGGCTGCTCCTTACTTAAATACCTAATTATTCATGATACCTACGTGAAATACTGGTTTTGCACCGTTTTGACTACCGCCCGGAAGTGTGTGTTTCCGTTAAGCGTATGGTTTTACTAATACTTATAAAGAAATGTGGCCGTAAAGCATATTCGCTGGCTATTATGGATACTTAGCTGGCGTATAAAACATTCATGTGCCCATTTTCATGCGCCTGTCCCTCAGCGTTGACCATTTTGCCGAGTGCTTCACGTCTGGTTTCCTACTCTGCTCGTGGACATCCGACCCGACCCGAGCCGGGGCCCGCGCCGATCCAAAAGTCGCCGCGTGGGTCTGTGTTTTTGTCGTGATTTTGTGTCGTTTCGATGCGGACAAATGCGATTGTCTTTGTCGTCGCGGGCTGACACCAGCGTAGCTGTGAAAACTTATTTACGTTTACTCAAAATACGCGTGCTTTTAGAAAGTATGTGAGTACAGAAAACTACTTTTAAGGGGCATATATACAGCATAGGTAGTTATTAATACGCATTTACGTTTACTCAAAAAGTACGTATACTCAAGTACTGAGTAAATACATTTACGTATTCTTTGGAAAAAGTACTCGCTTTTATGTATACTTTTTAAAAGTACTCGAGTACAGAAAACGTAATTCAGATGGGCTTTGTCATACGCTTTTTCAAGGCAGATGGGGAAGAAATGAGAAAAAAAGCAAAAAATAGAGAAAATGCTGAGAATAGGCACAAAACACACGAACTAGTGAATTTGAAGGTAAAAATTGTCAAAAAGGTATGAAAATTAGTGATTTTGAGTGAAAATTGGGGCTAAATTCTGGAAAAATACTCACTTTTACGTTTTCTAAGGGCAAAAGTATTTTACTCATGGGTAAAAGTAAAAAAAATTACTTTACGTTTTCTGTACTCTGCAGTGAGTAAAATAAAAATACTTGCCTTTTACTTTTAAAAAGTTCAGTACTTTTAACAACTCTGGATACCGGCACCTCAATTGCAAGTCTAGATCTGATCATATCCTACCAAGTGTCATTTTGGGTGTCCCGAAACTTTTGGGTGAACTGGTTCATAATGCCGGGTGCCGCCGCGACCATATTGTAGTTAAGCGCATTTAGTTTTTCTTCAAAACAACTTGGTGCATTTATTTTACCTATGCGTGTATCTGATTTCAAGCTGCCGTGTCGGATAAATGTTTTCCTTTTCAACTTGCGGTTTATATTTATTCGTTTCAAATAAACGTAGAATAACGTGCCACTTTTGGTATTTAGTCGTTGCGGTAATCAGTTCCCTAACGCGGAAAAATGGACTGAACAATTTTCAATGGAATTTACATGTCAAGCTTTCAATCAACCGACACCCCTTCCGGTCCACTGGATTTCCCATTAAGATATTTATGTAATGTGTGTTGCCAAGTTGAAATGCTTATGACATGTAGGGCTGTCCGTGGCTGTAATCCTTCACTGCTGCGTACAGATGTTTTTACCTAGGTAGGTGTATTTTTTTTTAATTGGGCACCTACCTATTGAATACGCTGGCACTGTCGGGGATTGCATGCTTTTTGATGCTTATTTTGTTGAAAACTGGTATACTTCGCACTCGGTATGGCAATCTAGCATAACCCATCTGAATAATGAACCAAAAATTATACAGTGTTTTTATCATGATATTTCGTTTTTACTGTGGGATAATTAATTACGAAATTTATCGCAAGAAATTATGGTAGGATTCTGCTCATACTTTGCCGTCCGCCGAGTATAACTGTTCAATAAAATTGCGTGAGCGGTTATCAAATTAATGCGGCATCGATAATATAGTTGGCGCTAACTAACGCCTGGCATCGATAATATAGTTGGCGCTAACGCCTGGCGTCGACAATATAATTTCATCAAAGTAGGTAGGGAAAATTTGTTTAAAGTAAATAGATGCATAGATGTACAAATTTATCCGGTGTCGCTCCTTAAAAATTCAAAAACTAGGTAACGTTAATCTGCATGAATTAAGTATGGTAAGTTATCGCCGACAAGTGGTCACATATAGACATTTTTGTGTCCGCAATCGTTCCACTTAAAAGCGGCACCGTGCAGCGGAACCATATAGGGGATTTGTGGGGTAACATTTTGGGGTGCGGGGGTCCGCCCCCGAGCTCGTGCTTATAACTCTGTAACCGCTTGCTGAAAATTGTTGATATTTTGATATATTTAATATGGTTTCAGGCCGCGGCTCATTTTTATTGACGCACACCATCTCTGGTGTGGAGGGTTGTAGAAGGGTGCCTTTGATTTTCATGTTACCCCCGACCTGAAACCATATTAGGTGTATTTATCCAATTTTCAGCAAGCGGTTCCCGATTTTTTAAGCACGCGTTCGGGTGCGGTGCGGTGCGGACCCCCCCCCCCCAAAAAAAAAATGCTACCCCAAAAAATCCCCTATGGCCCCCCGGCTGTCCCTCTCGGATGCATGGCTTACCACCTGGTACAACTAGACCTACTATTTATTTCGCATGCTCTCTTGTGGCTTTCCTTTTCCTCAAATAATAAATGACTGATAGCAAGTACATATATATGTGTTTATGAATGTAAATACAGACGTGTGTAGTATTAATGTACTTGCCACAGATGTTAAAATATACCTACCGGTACCGTATTTCCTCGAAATTCCCCTCCGGGGGGGTGATTGTTTCATAGTGGTCCCGAGAAGGGGGAGGGGGGGTTAAACGAGGGGGGTTATTATTTCGCCAGAAATTTTTCCAAATCCTAGTACAAAATCGTCGTTTGTGATGTACACTCGGGTACAAAAATGCATCAATAACTGACATGTATAGACTCCTGTAGACTAATAGTAGTAAATACGTAGATGGAATAAACACTGTTCTAACGTGATTACGACATTGTTTTAACGTGTGTTCTGCACTACGCAGAACACAAACTGCAGTATTTGTCATGTACGTTCTCTTTGCACTCAATCTGGGGGGGTATTTAGAGGGGGGGGGGGGGGTGATTGTTTCATAGTTGTCTCGAGAGAGGGGGTGTCAAACCATAGGGGGGGGGGGTATTTCGAGGAAATACGGTATTGACAAATTACGTTTACTTTAGCTACAAGCAAACCTTTTTAATTTTTTGTTTAAAATGTATAATACCGCAAATCCTCGAATAAGATCCCCCTCGAATAACTCCCCCCTTGAATAACTCACCCCTGTTTGTGAGGTGAGGAAAAAATACCCCCCCCTCGAATAACTCCCCCCTCGAATAACTCCCCCCCCCCTCGAATAAATCCCCCCCCCCTTGACTAACGCCGCCCTCTGGATGAAAACGATACAGTACATAATACGGGGGTATACCATTAAGACAAAAGCGCTTTAAGACAACAGTAGCTTTAATGCTACAAAAACGCTGTAATGTTTGAAGATAGTTAAGTTCATGTGAAAGTTCATCGTGTCAATTCTACTTTAACAACTATACTTCCAGCCTAATTGCATCACCAAAAAGTTACAAAATCGATATATATTTTTTATCATAATTATAAAAGTCTATTGATATTTTTCGACCTGGAACATGACATGACCCAGAACTTTTGTCGCAATGAGCATTTTTGTTCTATTTAAGCTACTGTTGTCTTTTAAGCAATGACGCACACCCCAAAAATACAAAAGAATATTAGCCTAGAGCAGCGACAGCAGATACATTATGTGTACGCAGTGTGTACACATCTTTTTATTGTTGTTGGACCGTTAAATACCTGAAATACATGATCTTACAGACTGCACCCATACAATGAATTAAGTCCAAGTTTACGAGGACAAAATAACTCCCCCTTGAATAACCCCCCCCCTCAAAAACGTCTGAGCAAAAAATAACTCCCCTGGGGTCTTATTCGAGGATTTAGTGTACTTTTGTTAGGATGAATATCGCTGTGTCGACATCACTGGCAATAAATAGATATCATTTGCAAAGAACACCGATAAAGCTTCAGTGTACATTCTTTATCTGTATAAAATGTTGTTTAAAAATATTTGTCTTTCATATCGGTGGCGACATACTTAGGTACATACATATCTAGGTGAACGCTTTTTGTATGCTTCTTACGCACAAACAGGTAGTATACTCGGCGGACAGCACACCTAGTATGAAAACCTACCATAATTTTATGAATAAAATTTTGTGATAAATTTCGCAATTAATTATTTCATGGTAAAAACGAAATAGGTCTTATGATGAAAAAATGTAAAAGTTTTGGCTCATTATTCAGATGGGTTATGGTAGGTTTTCATACTAAGTGTGATGTCCGCCGCGTATAAGGTCTGTAGATATTCTGTTAGCCATTTGGTTTACAGTTTGGAAGATGCTATAATTGGTGGATGGATGACCTGACGACATTTTTCTAACTAATTTAGTTTGTATTGGCAATAAAGTGAGCACCGGAATTCTCTATATTGTTTTCTCCAACATACATATGTATCCATCAGCGGCGTAAATAATTGTTCTCCCTCCAATTGATGCTTCCCGCGCTCAGACGCCTCATTTCAAAAACCACAAGCCCAAAAAAAATTTCGAAGAGAAGACTATTAGACTGTAATCTGTGGTGTGTTTCAGTGCCGACCAGCGTCAGTTATGCGTGACTGCGAGTCATCACCAACGATGGAAAAAACACAGAAATTGAACACAGAAACTCATTGAGTTTCTGTGTTTTTGTTTTACACAGAAACACGGAAACTCATAAATTTTGAAAAACTCAAAACTCAAATGAGTTTTTTTTGGAGAACACAGAAACACAGAAACACGGAAACACAGAAAAGTTTTTTTGAGTTTTTGTGTTTTTTTTCAGCGAAGTGGTTGAATGCACATTAATTAAGTTAAACTAAACAAGATAAGATAAGCATCTATAGTATGTAAATATGTACATAATGTATTCATATTTTATAATGGTACAAAAAAAACATTAAAGATGGCCTGCACATCTCATGGTGGATTTGACAATTTAAGTTTCGACATTTAAGTATACCTTATTACCTTGAATAAACCCCCCTTGAATAAAATCCACTCAAAATGGACTTTTGAAATAATAAGCCCTGCCCCCCTCGAAATACCCCCCCTCCGGGATGATGCACATCATGTATCCAATGTACATGATGTATTTATTACTGCTAATTTGCATCGCAGCTACACATAGACTGTACTAGGTTGTGTAGCTGACTACATGTTTATTTCAAATATATCCTGTTTGTACGCATTTATAACCTGTTTTGGGTACGTAAATGCCTACTATTTTCTATGATCCTTACAAAACTTTCTGACAAAATAATAATGCCCATGGGAGTATTTTGAGGTAATATGGTAGTTGTAGTTCAAATCAATGCCGTAGTCTTCCATACAGTGCACATCCATTGAAGAATTTTGGAGTACTGCATAAATTGTCGTTTCTGGGCATTTTGTTGCTGGTGTTGTGATGTTGATGTCCTCATTGTGGACATTTTTAAGGACTTTTTTGACACTTGAATGAATACACAAATGCAGGGAAGTATTCAGGATTTTTGAGCGGGGGGGGGCTGCTTGTTTACGGAGCCCAGCGAGGGGGGGGGGACTCAGCCCCCTCCCCTAAAATTTTAGCTACATAGTGGCGGAATGGCTCCATGGCGCTGGCGCCATTAGTAGGCGTCACACCATGGCATTGAAAAAGTCGCATTTTCTGGTCACTTTCTGGTCTTGCCCCGGGAGGGGGGGGGCTGCAGCCCCCCCCACCCCCCCCCCCTGGATACGGCCCTGCAGAAATGTTATGTGGGGTTAAAACATGTGCAAAACCAATATTTTATAAGAAAACCACTGTTTCCAGATCGAAATGCTGTAAATCAAAATTTTTGGGGGGAAAACTCAAATTTTTTGGAAAAAACTCGAGTTTTTTAGAAAAAAACTCAAAAAACTTGAGTTTTTACAAAAAACACAGAAATAAAAACAGAGTTACTCAAGTTTTTTTCAAGAAAAAAACTCAAAACACAGGTATTCATTTTTGAAAAACTCAAAACACAGAAAGTGTTTTTTTTTTTTGAGAACTTACCCATCGTTGGTCATCACCGCGCCCGCCCACGTGTGTTTGCGTTCTCATTTCACGCGTTTTTCCTTCACATTCTCCACGTTATTTACCGTATTTCGTCGAAATACTCCCGGGGGTTACGTACAGCAGACGTAGAAAAATGCAACAATAAGCACATGCACAATGTATTAAAGTCTAAAGACTTATTTATATAGGTAAGTAAATATGTAGATAGTATAGAAACCCTGTTCTAAAATAACACAGTCATTGTTTTTTAACGTGTGTTCTGCGTTGCCCGGACCACAAACTGCAGCTTTTGTTATTTTACACTCAATTTGGGGGGGGGGGTGATTTCGAGGGGGTTTATAAATTCATAGTGGCCGTTTTGAGGGGGGGGGGTATTTCGACGAGAAACGGTACATTTTTTGCTCGTGAATCTGCCGCGCCGAGATGTGCGCCTGCTTTCACAGTGGAGTAGACTAATGAAGCTTATTAGTTTTCCAGCTGAGCGACAGAATGGATTCATGCGGTCGGTGCGGTCGTTTATTATCACATGGTCACGTTTTACGCGTTTACGGCTGTCTTTTTGCACATTTTCACCTATTGGGCGGCACGTTCTCTAAGAATAAAATGCGGCTGATCGGCGCTAGCGTACTATCTGATTAGGGCCGCTGCAAGTGGCAGTTATAGCAGTATACATATACACCGTATTTCTTCTAATAGAAGAGCGCCGTTCTATTTTTTCGTCAACTTTTTTACCTGCCGTTCTATTAGAGGTGCCGTTCTATTGGAGGCTGCCATACTATTTTTCTCACCAATATTCTTCAGCCGTTTTTCATTTCAACATTAGTGTTTTTAGTGAAAAAAGAATAACATTTTACCATGAGAGCATCAATTCAAACAAAACCAAATGTGAAAATAACCCTTTATCATAGTTCTGAACACCTTGGATTTTCTCA
Organism: Sphaerolaimus hirsutus; assembly: GCA_964036195.1. Lineage (NCBI taxonomy): Eukaryota > Metazoa > Nematoda > Chromadorea > Monhysterida > Sphaerolaimidae > Sphaerolaimus > Sphaerolaimus hirsutus. The sequence goes on along the minus strand of OZ038452.1, from coordinate 11,015,995 downwards.
CCGCTTATTTTTCTCATATTTGTGTGTTCTGGCACTCTTCCAACGTATTTCTACCTGCCGTTCTATTGGAGTTGCCGTTCTATTGGAGGCTGCCGTTCTATTGGAGGCTGCCGTTCTATTAATTTCGTGAGTGCAAAAAGTGCCAGAAACTCCCGTTCTATTGGAGGTGCTATTCTATTGGAGGTATGCCGTTATATTAGAAGAAATACGGTAGGTATTTGTAGGTTATATACGCGACTACATTATGAGCGGAAACCGACACCGCTTTTGATCGACCATTTTCCGGCTTTGGTCGAAAGTTTTGTATTTACTTGTAGAATTTCCCTTTGAGGTTGAAAGAAGGTGCGAGTTTGCGGCGCTCGACTCTACTTTATCTACTTGATGCATCGGCTTTGAAGCTTGCACAATTCCTGATCGATGTTGCCTTCCAACACGATGTGATGCAGGCAACACACTGCCTCCTTCCATTCTTTCAATGAGCTCGCGAAGGCGACATCTGCTTGAGCACTGATATGACGTAGTTTACCGGATCATCCCCGGCAGTGTTTCATCGGAAAGCTTTCAAATTGAATATTCATTTGACAACCCACAATTTGCATATTTATGAAGCGCCCGCTTTTCATTTTCAAAGTGTGGTATCATCTTAAGTGCATCGAAATCCGAGCAAATACGTGAATACATGAGTAGATCCAAACTCCTGTTCTGGCTATTTATGCAAATGCGTGTGATCGCGAATGTCCCTCCTGCATAATATTTTTGCCATCATGCCGTGGCGAAGTGCCATGTGAAAGATAAATAGCATTTATGCTCAGCTTATTTGTTTTGCTTGCTGCGGATGAAAGTATTGTTGCAGTTTCATAAAATGCGCTGAAAGCGAGCGAGCAGCCTCAAAATGTATGTTTTGTCCTGGCAAATCGTTAATATTACGGTAGAACGGGCTTGAGAACCCGACCGGCCAACACTGAATTAATCTAAAATCGTCGTATTTCTGTATATTTGAATCGCATGTTAATTTTTTCAGCTCGCTCTAAAAATTGAAAACGGCCACATGCACTGTCATTTCATCCCTCGATTGTTCCGAAAAAGGGCATTGCAGGCTGCGGGCGTCTTTTCTGCCATTACTGAAATAAATATCACAGTCGGTGGTAATGGTGCTACAGCGAAGATATAAGTTTACAGTAAATGGTCTTTATTGGCTGATGATTTTTACAGTAGAATCCAAGCTTTCAGAGTATCACTACTTTTGCACTACGCGCTGAGACAGATGTGTTGTAAGCGCTGGACTGCACAGTTGTTAATGCGTATTTACTTTTACTAAAAAAGTTAGCATACTCGAGTACCGAGTAAATACATATACTTCAAAAAAGTATCTGTACTCGCTTGTACGCTTACTTTATGAGTGTACTCGAGTACAGTAGAGTAACTTTTTCGAGTGCTTACATAAAGAATACATATTAATCGAAAGAAAACCCCAATTTGTTGTCCAGGGTAGTGATGGAAAAGCACCAGAGAAAAGGGTGCCAAGCGCCAATGGCGCCATGGTGCCATCCGGAAACTGGGCGCCAGGCGCCAAGGGCACCACAGGAAAAAAGCGCCAAGCGCCAAGGGCGCCATGGCGCCTTTCAGAAAGTGGGCGCCAGGTGCCAATGGCGCCACGGAAAGAGGGCATCAAGCGCCAAGGGCGCCAGGGCGCCATTTGGAAAATAGGGCGCCAGGGGCTAAGGGCGCCAGAATAGATACTTATATAAAATGCCCTGCCTTTGGCTTAAATATTACTTCAGCACTGTACTGCACACATTTCACTTGTTCTTTCATTAAAAAGGCCCTAGTTAATTTTAAAATTAAAATTTTCTCCCTAGTTCATGGAAGTCAGCTTGGCTTGTTGATTGAAGGTTGTGTGAAGACTGGAGTGGTCGGCTTGGTTTGAGAGTTCAGATGTCCAGGTTCAGAGATGGATGTTTTCTTTTATTAGCTGGTAGACTGCTCGAAAAGCCCTCAAGCCGCTACTTTTATACTCAACCCTCTATTAGCTTACAACCAATCAGCATGATCCTACTAAACGTAATATTACGGTTTCTGGCAAAGCGCCAACCATGAAGTATTGGATACCTGCAAACACAGACATAACTTCATCACTTTGTGACCTAAACATTTGGATACATGGAAATACAGACATAACTTCCTCACTTTGTGGCCTAAAGTATTGGATACATGGAAATACAGACATAACATCATCACTTTGTGGCAAGGTGCCAAGCATATAGTGTTGGATACATGGTTAAGCACATAACAGCTATTTTTCGATACACCATCACGAGGACACTAAGATACTAAGAATAATTATTAGATAAATATACTTAAATTTCCACAAATCATTCTCTTTTTATTGCCAAGATGGCAACATGCCCTGTAAAGGTCCTTTCATGGAAGGTATGAATAGTCATGTAAAATACCCTGTAAAATGGTTAACAACATACTTCCCTTTTTCCCATTGATGTTTTCTTGAAATGGACAAAAACTGAATTGCGATGATTTGAATAAGTTGATTTACGAGTTTGCGAGTTCAAGAGCCCATCATTCTCAGCTTCTGATCCAGATGCATCTGATGTACTGTTGGACTTCGCTTCGCTTCGCACCACTTCGTCCATTTTTTGCGGCGAATTTCTATTATCCGCGCACACGCTTCTTCATTTTTTTAAATATTCTTTCATTTACGCCATATTCACCTTGAAACCTTGTTGGCGCCATTTTGGCGCGCTTTTCGGCAGGGCGCCTGGCGCCAAGGGCGCTATGGCGCCTTTCAGAAAGTGGGTGTCAGGCGCCAATGGCGCTACAGCAAAGTGTGCCAAGCGCCAATGGCGCCATGGCGCGGCGCCCTTTGGTGCCCTCAAATGGCGCCAGCGCCATGACGCCATTCCATCACTAGTCCAGGGTAATCATTCATAATGCTTTTTCCAGAAAGAAAAGGTAAATTTACTCGCTTGTACGCTTTCCTTAAAAAATACTCGCATTTACGCTTTCTGGGAAAAAAAGTATTTTACAGTCATTTACTCGCGAGTCAAAGTAAATAATTTTCACTTTACGCTTTCTGTACTCGGGGGTGAGTAAAAACAAAATACTTTACGCATACGAATAATTGAAAAAAGTTTGGTACTTTTGAACAACTCTGCTGGACTGTGGTAAATGGAAATTGAATGCCAGAGCAAATGTCCCAACTGCATACAGAGGAAAATTGCAACCAATTCCGCTGTCCCTACATAATAAAAGAGTCAATTTTATTTCCATTTGATGACACTTATTGCGTGCATTTTGATTGTCTCCGCGGCTGAAGTCTGCCTCGCAGCGTGGTCTTTTGCATGTAAATACGCGCGTTAGAATCAAAGATAAAATACTTGAATGATGAAACTTGAGTTTGTCTAGTCTTTGCCGCAATCGGAACTGACGTTTGCTAAATGCACATTTTGTTTTTATCGCCGTGTGAAGTCGAAAAGGTTCAGAATCATAATTTTGTTTTGTCGAATTCACTTTAGGATACGTACCAAAATGAAATGGTCACGCGGCGCGGCACCAAAAAGCGGGAAGTTACACGGTGTAACTTACACCTTCGCACATTTCAAGTAAAATGCTCCGCAGACTCACAGTCAGGTGCCATGGTGATAAATTCATTTACGGGTAGGGTGCCGATCAAGACCTTATTCCTTCCCAACAGCTGTGTGTTGAAATAGGTAGACGCATATACAGGAACTGGTGCCAATTTATGCGGCAAGTATATATATTGTTGTTGATAAATTTACACTGACCTGAACAAATTGTCTTATCAATTGTTACATTTCTTGTGTACACTTTCAAACCCCCTTCAAATGTCACAAAGAGTCTGATAGACTGTATAAAGCCCCGCCATTATGGTCTGACCATGGTGGGCACCAACATTTTACCCTCTGACTAGGGTGTGAAAAAATTTTACACAAACGGAACCGGGAAATTTTTGCACTTGCCGAAAACGGAAAAATGGAATGCCAGAAAACGGAAAACAGAAAGCGAAATTAGCAAGGAAACAAAAATGTTCCTACAAGTTTGTGGTAACAGATTTTTTGCGTAATTGAAAAAAAACCTGCATGCAGGTTTGCCAGTTTTTGCCTTTGATTGTGGTATCTCATCAGTCAACTATTGTTTCTACCACAGTGGAAGAAAATTGTGTAGTGAAAAGTCCATCAACTTTATGTACTTCTGATGTGAAACTTCAGAAAATCACATTTACTTTTTGGATAGTATCCCATCTGAAAGAGATATTAACACACATTGACAGCACACGTCAATCACTCCAATATGTACATACTAGTTTACAATCTCTACAATGGGAAGCAGAACATTTTTCAAATTACATTTCATTTGGATACATAATGGTAGAAGCAGCATAAAATACTGAAATGGAAAGAAATACTGAAATGAAGTGCAACAACAAAATGCCATAGTACAAAAAGCTAAAATAAAGTTTTGAAAAATGTTGGCAAAATACTGGTGGGAAAACAGAGAGTTACGCCAGAAAATAAAATAAAAAGCTGGAAAACAGAAAAAAGCGGAAACACAGAAAATTGAGCTGGAAAATGGAAAATAAGCTGGAAAAATGGAAAATTAGTGAAAAAAGTGGCACAAAAAATTAGTGGCTGGAAAATGAAGAATGGGAATTTTTTGGCTATTGAAAATGGAAATTTGACACCTGACCTCTGACTTTCTATTTTCTGTCTCAGTTTTCTGCAGGCAAAATTTTTCCACTTCCATTTCCAAAGTGGAAAAAAATTCCATTTCCGTTTCTGTTTTCCAGCCGCTGAATTTTTTTCCATTCCCATTTCTGTTTTTCCAGCTCATTTTCCATTTTCTAGCTAATTTTCAGTTTTTCCGCCTTTTCCAGTATTTCACAAAATTTCTGCAAATTTTTCCAATTCCAGCAAATTTCAGCATATATTTCTGTTTGCTGGCAAAGTTTCAACAATTTTTTCCATTTCCATGCAAATTTCATTTTTCCGTTTTCCATTTGCTAGTCTTTCATTTTTCAGTTTTCCGTTGTCCGGCAAGTGCAAAATTTTTTCCCTTTCTGTTTCTGTTTTCTGCCAAGTGCAAAAAAATTCCATTTCCATTAACGGCAAGTGCAAAAAAATGTCCGTTTCCGTTTTTCATCCAGAAAAATTTGAAAACATTGTCAATTTTCGAATTTTTAGGGTGTTCTTGGTTGTAAATGCACGTACAGATCGATCATACACATCGTAGAAATTGTCAAATTACTGTATTTCCTCGAATTACCCCCCCCCCTCGAAATACACCCCCCTCAAAATTCTCACCCTGAAAAAAACAACCCCCTGGGGGTATTTCGAGGAAATAAGATTTTATATTTTGGTATATTTAGATTTTAAATAAACAAATGGTTGAAAATAAACAAATGGTTGAAAATGTGTCAACTTCCAAGACGACAACAGCTTGGAAGTAAGTAGGAAAAAAGTAGAGAGAAAAATCGAAAATGCGGAAGATAGTTGAATTCAGAATAGCGTAGACTTGTAGGAAATCTAGAAATTCGAAAACTAGGTATTCTCGAAAATTCCAGAACTCATATTAAAATCACTTCAAAATTTAATCATTTTTTTAAAGAGAGATTTTATAGTTGAGCATTAGCGACACATGAGCCACGTTATCCTCTGACAAATTGCTGTATTTATTATAAAACACGTTTTCGGAATTAAAAATACGAATTCCAATGAGTATAATCAAATATCTCCAATAGTTCAAAATAAAAATATCAAAAAAACAGTTGAAACTTTTGCAGCCGCGCCGCCCTAATCCGCGAGTAGCTACAAAATGTCTACAACGGACTATCTACCATTGTCTGATTGCGATAGCTTCAAAAATGCTAAATATCTCGCAATCAAAACCACCATCACAAAGGACCACAGGGGTGTCAGCTTTTGGCAGAAAATTCAATTCAAAAAGTCAGTGGCCAGAAATGAGGAGCTTGTGCGGCTACTACAGAGCGTTAGTTACCTGGTGCCAATCACAGTTGTTAAAATCTAAATACGTACATTTACTCGAACAATACGCGTACGCGAGTACGCGGTACCGTATTTCATTGAAATACCCCCCCCCCCCTCGAAATACCCTCCTCAAAATGGGCACTATGAATTTGTGGCCCGGGAAATGCATAACAGACGTTCAAAACACTTACTGCTTCACGTAAGAATGTTTATACAATCTACATCCTTCTATAAGGCTGTAAAAACTTTTAATTGGTGGTTATTGTTGCATTTTTCACGTTTTTCTCTCAAAATTTTCACTCTGAAAAAATAAACCCCCTGGGGGGTAATTCGAGGAAATACGGTAAATACATTTACATATACTTTTGAAAAAAGTAATGTACTCACTTTTACGCATACATTTTCAAAGTACACGCGTGCAGAGAAAATGTATTTTTGTTGCTAAAATCACAATTTTCTGTTACTAAAATAAGAAAATTTTGAAGAAATCATGTCATTTTTCTAAAAAATACTAAATACCTAATCACTTAAAAACGACATCTATTATGCCTCCCAGTGTAAAACTGACACCCTCACATGTAAAAAGTAGTAGTTTTTACGTTTTTCAGGAGAAAAGTACTTGTTTTTACATTTTCTTGGGAACAAAGTATTTTACTCACAGTTACGCATGAGTACAAGTAAAAAAAAGTATTTTACATTTTCTTTACTTTGTGGTGAGTAAAAAAAGTACTTACATTTACATATACTTTTGAAAAAAGTGCAGTAATTCTAACAACTCTGGTGCCAATTCCGCGTGGAGAACATCGTTGTTAAATCGTGTTTAATTTTACTCGATGAATAAGTATACGTTTACGTTTCATCCGAAAAAAGTCCTGTGCTCGCTTTTGCTTTTACCTTTGAAAGTACTCGAGTGCAGAAAACGTATTTGTGATAGTCGTTTTTATACCTTTTTTCAAGGCATGGAAGGGAGAAATGAATGAAAAAACTAAAAATGGCGAAAAATAGCCAAAGCATGGGTAAACTATAAATATAAGATCATATATAGGGTCAGGCCTATTATGCATGTAAACCCATTACGCATCTACATCCATTAAGCTGAGATTACAGCTCAGCGTAAAATGATGACGTAAAATGAAGTCGTAAAATTAATGGAAATGGCTGATGCTACAGGTCTCCAATTTTTTATTGATAATATATGTATCAATTAGTGATGGAAAAGCGCCAGAACAAATGGCGCCAGGCGCCAATGGCGCCATGGCGCCATTCGGAAAGTGGGCGCCAAGGGCGCCACAGAAAAAGGGCGCCAGGCGCTAACGGCGCCATGGAAACAGGGCGCCGAGCACCAAGGGCGCCAGGGCGCCATTTGAAAAATAGGGCGCCAGGATAAATAGGTGCGCACGATACTCAGCGTGTGCTGAAAATGTGTCTGCAGCACTGTAGTGCACACACTGACATTTTTATTCACATTGTCCAGCATGTAATCAACAAAAACGAGACAAGCCTTTTTGCATAAAATTATACTCAAATGGCCCTACACACACTAGTTTTCACCGTGACTTCTGTGTGAAAACTTAATTTGGTTTACACACTGTGGCAGCGATGAGATCAAAGAGTGATTTTTGTAGTTTTCCTTTGTGTACGACATTGATGAGAACTATGAAAAAAAGTGCAAACATGAATGAGTTTTCATGCAATCGATGCATTAAAAAATCGTTGGCACGCTTCCAGTGGGAACCACGCGTGCAGGGTGTAAAGTGTCTGGAGTAGTGATGTAAAAAGCGCCAAAAGCGCCATGGCGCTTTTCCAGTTTGAGCGCCAGGCGCCAATAGCGCCACGCAATTTTAGCGCCAAGCGCCAAAAGCGCCATGGCGCTTTTTTGGATCAAGGCGCCAAGCGCCAATAGCGCCAGCGCCAAAGTAGTACTGTATATTTACTCAAGGGATGAGATGCTTTATAGATATGGAACGTGATCATTTTGATATTATAGCAGAAAATGACCTACAGTAACAGTGAACATAATCTGGTCCATTTTTTGTAGTTTTGGACAGAAAATCGCTTTTGACGGGGCCTTATACCATATAAAGCTAGCGTTCAAAGGAATGGATGATTTTCAGAAAATATAATCAATTATAATGTTAGACAATCTCTCAAAAATAAAAATTTCATTCATTAACCTCTAAAAACCGCAGGAAAATATCAATAATATCAATAACTTGGCATATGATTTATTACTTCACATTGGTCACATTTATTACATAACATCAGCTTGTAGTGACAATTGTGTAAAACGTGTGATGCAGCCAGTAAAGGCATTTTTTGCAACTGCTCAATGAATGACGCATCGGAAAGTGTCTCGCAATTTACCCCATTTAGAATAGCCCATTTACGTCTACGGACAATATAAATAAAAAAATACTTGGAATTTTTCGGAAGTTTCCTAAATTTTGTGGGCTTTACGTAGACACGTATGGCGCTTTTTTGGCGCTAATTGTTATGCTAGCGCCAAGCGCCAATGGCGCCACATTATTATAGCGCTAAGCGCCAAAAGCGCCATGGCGCTTTTCCAGGTCGTGGCGCCAAGCGGCAATGGCGCCACAGCAAAATAGCACCAAGCGCCAAAAGCGCCATGGCGCTTTTTGCTTTGGCGCTAGCGCCAGGCGCCAGCGCCATGGCGCTTTTACATCACTAGTCTGGAGTATATCTACACAACAAGACACACTACCTATTTAGTTTTCATTTTTTTAACCGATTTTGAAAACTCAATTGGAAAACTCACGCCTGATCTCACGAGTTTTCAGAATCGGCAAAAAGGAATTGTTTGCAAGCTAGCGTGTGTGGGCTAAGGTTAAGGTTCAAAGGTGAGTAAAAAACTCTACCTCAAAAATACCTCCATTAGAAAATTTACTTGGGGTGAATTTGAAATTGTAAATTTTGACAATTTTTGTACCTGTAATGACATCATTAGTTCACTCCACGTAAATTTTCTTATGCAAGCATTTTAGAGGTTGTTTTTTACACAACTTTAAACCTTAAACCCTCCCCTTAAACCCTCCTTAAACCCTCCTCGGACCTGGGTGGGACAGCAAAAACGCCACACTTTTTTGACATATATGGTGACCCACCCTGCAGTGAGTCGCCATGGCCCCTTCCTTTCATGAATAGTAGAGGGGGGTTACACCTATATACCACCCAGATATTGGCTTGCCACCCTGCCCACAGCTGGAGATAGGGCATCCGAAGTGTAATCTAAAATAGGGGGCCGGACTTGGGTGTGCAGGTGTTTAGTTTTCAGCCGAAATTTTGAAACGTCGTAAATCAACATTGAAGGCATTTGAGTTTTCTAAAATAAGGTGCCCGTCATCTACAGTTGACAGAGAGTAAAAATGACTGATTCTAGAAAACTCAAATGCGTTCAATGCTGATTTACGAGTTTTCTAAATTTCGGTTGAAAACTAGCTTGTGTAGCCACATTTTTTCAGAACCTTTCGCCTATTCATATAAGAGTTATCATGGATCAAACGACAAACTGGGAAATTAACTGACGCCATCAGAAATTGTGTATTGGCTATTATACTTTTGTAGTAGTGATGGAATGGCGCCATGGCGCTGGCGCCCTTCAATGGCGCCAAAGGGCGCCAGCCCCATGGCGCCCTTCAATGGCGCCAAAGGGCGCCAGCCCCATGGCGCCATTGGCGCTTGGTGCCCTTTTCTCTGGCGCCATTATTGCAAATGGCGCAATTGCGCCCTTGGCGCTACGCCTACGCCCTTACGTTTTTGCCAGTACCGGGTATTTCGGTCAGGAATACGTAACAATATGTACTGGTATTTTCCAAATGCGTAAACGTAAACGTAAATAAAAATACCAAAATACCCGGGTATTTCGGGTAAACGTAAATACGTTTTTGCAACACTGATAAATAGTTGAGTGGCCTCCGAGATTGATAGATAGGTAGCAGGGCAATTTGGGGAAGACTACCGTATTACCTCGGATTATCCCCCCCCCCTTGAAATAACCCCCCCTCCAAATACCCCCCTAAATTTTGGCTGAGGAAATAAAAAAAACCCTCGAAATACCCCCCCCCCCAAAAATTGAGTGTAAAGAGAACGTACATGACAAATACCGCAGTTTGTGATCTGTAAAGTCAGAACACACGTTAAGACTGATGATTGAGTGACGTTAGGGAAAGGTTTATGTGTATATACAGTTATTAATGCCTAAAAACACATATACGTCTATGTAAACGCTTGATTTTTTAACGTCTGAGTATGCGGAATTTCTGAAAATTTCTGGCGAAATAATAGACCCCCCTCGAATAACCCCCCCCCTCTCAAATTATCCCCCCCTCAAATTTTGCTGGCGAAATAATAAACCCCCTGGGGGTATTTCGAGGTAATACGGTATTATACCTTCAAAGATGGAATATGTGTCTTCGATTCGTTTTTTTGCATGAAAACTTCATCTCACCAACTATTTAAGAGGCAGATCAAGCAACTTTGTTAGTTTCAATGGACTTTGGGGACTAGGAAAATGTAAAAACACTGTGTGCTGTCTTATAAATGCTTCTGTTACGATATACACGCTGAAAAAGTGACTTTTATCCTTGGCGCAATTTTGGCGCCCGGCGCCATTGTTTCTGGCACCCTTTGGTGCCTGGCGCCAATTTTTCAGATGGCGCCATGGCGCCATTGGCACCTGGCGCCATTTTCCCTGGCGCCCTTTGGCGCCCGGCGCCATTATTTTGAATGGCGCCATTGGTGCCTGGCGCCATTTTTCCTGGCGCTTTTCCATCACTATTGTGTAGTAGTTGAGTGAAACAACCACTACACTTGGTCTCTTTTGTATTATAAATACCAAATAGATTCAAATCAGTCATGTCTAGGGTTCAAACTGGACCACGGTTAGATGGTTAGGCAAAATTTCGGGACTGATGCGGTCCCAGTCCCTATATCGGTCCCGACACCGATAAAAAATATCGGCCCCGGTCCCGATGGCCCAGTCCCGATACCGGTACCGATAAAAAAATATCTGGTCCCGGTTCCCGCCCGAAAAACTTTGAACCCTAGCTATGTATGTCTACGATAATTGTGAACAAAGGGAAAGCGGACAGATTTATTCGTCCGCAGTGCATGATAAAAAAACTCGCCAATGCATACTTTGCAATAATTGACAGCTGTTTTGGATCAAAACTAAAAGTCATGAAAGGTTGGTTCATTATCTCACCAGCGAATTTTGATAAGGGATAATCGAGGGTTTTATTATTTCGTCAGGATTTTTATGTTTACCGTATTTCCTCAAAATCCTCAGTATATTGTTGTTTTTTGTTGAAAAAATTATGACGGATCTTCACAACAATTCTAACGAAAATCGAATACCTCCCATTAGAAAACCACTCCCGTGAAATGTCTGAGTAAAATATAAGCTATGGGGGTATATTTGAATGTACTCGGTATTTAGCTTTGTAGATTTACTATTAACTTCAACTTATGTCTCAAACAGCGTCTATCAGAAGAGGTTCTGCTAAATTGTTCCCTCGGGCAATATTACTTATGCGTATCCTTTATGTATAGTCTTGGAAGCAACTTAGCTAGGAAACGCTAAAAAATACAGTAGATGAATGAAATTTTATATGAAAGGTTTTTTGCTACACAAGTAACGATGGCAAAAAAAATTCAAAAATTTGGAAACGTTTCCGAATTTTTATTTTATCACAAAAAACAACACATTTAGAAATCGACTTTTTTCGACGTTTTCAAATTTTCGATTTTTTAACGGTATTTGATGTTAAAAATGCGTATGAAATGCAGAAACACCATTGAAAACAATCGATCCACACGGATGTACCTAAGTATTTGTAGCGGCAGAACAAAACATATGCAAAATGTGCCTGCGGTATTTTAACAGCTGGGGGAATGCCCAGAATATGTACCGTATTTGCTTGAATTGTTCCCCCCTTGAATAGTTCCCCTCTCGAATGATCCCCCCTGTAAGACGAGTGAGGAAAAAATAATTCCCCTCCTCGAATAATCCCCCCTTTAAAGATTTGATTCATTTGTTCTACCGTATTACCTCGAAATACACCAGGGGGTTTATTATTTCGCCAGCAAAATTTGAGGGGGGGATAATTCGAGGGGGGGTTTATTCGAGGGGGGTCTATTTTTTCGCCAAAAATTTTCAGAAATTCCGCATACTACATAGAAATTACTACGCATAGAAATTACATAGATGTACCGTATTTCCTCGAAATACCCCCGGGGGGTTTATTTTTTCAGAGTGAGAATTTTGAGGGGGGGTTAAACGAGGGGGGGTATTTCGAGGGGGGGTATTTCGAGGGGGGGTTTATTATTTCGCCAGAAATTTTTTGAAATCCCAGTGCTAAAATGTCGTCTGAAACGTACGCAGACGTCGAAAAATGCAACAAAAATCGCCATTTATAAGACTCTAAAGATATTTATAAGTGTGTAGACGTACAAACACTGTTCTCACATAACAGAGTCATCGTTTTTAACGAGTGTTCTGCATTGCCGGGATGACAAACCGCAGCCTTTGTCATTTACGTTCTCTATACACTACATTTGGGGGGGGGGGGTATTTCGAGGGGGGGTTTATAAGTTCATAGTGTCCATTTTGAGGGGGGGTATTTCGAGGGGGGGGGGGGGTATTTCGAGGGGGGGGTATATCGAGGAAATACGGTGTATGTGTTTTTAGGCATATATAGGTAACTGTATTTACACATAAATCCTCCCCTAACATCGCTCAATCATCAGTTTTAACGTGTGTTCTGCATTGTACAGATCACAAACTGCGGTATTTGTCATGTACGTTCTCTTTACACTCAATTTTAGTGGGGGGGTATTTCGAGGGGGGGGGGTTATTATTTCCTCAGCCGAATTTTAGGGGGGGGGTATTTCGAGGGGGGTTTATTCAAGGGGGGATAATTCGAGGTAATACGGTACCTAATTTTAACAAAAATGGCACGTTATTGTGTTCATAAGGCATGTTTCGAGAAATGAGTTGACGGAAACATGCTTGAAAATTTTGCCGAAATAATAATTACCCCCTTGAATAATTCCCCCCCTCGAATAGTTCCCCCCTCAAAAATGTCTGACGAAATAATAATCCCCCAGGGGGATTATTCAAGCAAATACGGTATTAAAGATTCAGCAGCAAAATTCGAAATTGGTATACCATTTACTGTAAAAAAATTGGAAATTCAGAAAGTATTTAAATAAAATTCGGAAAAAAAATTCGGGAGATCAAAAACTATTTTTGGAAAAATACGAGATTCAAAATTTCATTTCGCCAGAGGGTTTGCCATCGTTAGACAAGTGCGACTTGATGGATTTTTAGTGTTTCATCTTACCGTCGGTGGCATTTCTCAAAACGACTGGTTCATAAATTTATAACTGTTTAACATTTTGGACTTTGCCTCGGCTGATGCACAAACTGGTCCTTAGCTTAATTCCATTTAAATATACCGTATTTCCTCGAAATACCCCCGGGGGGTTTATTGTTTCAGAGTGAGAATTTTGAGGGGGGGTTAAACGAGGGGGGGGGTATTTCGAGGGGGGGGTTTATTATTTCGCCAGAAATTTTTTGAAATCCCAGTACTAAAATGTCGTCTGAAACGTACGCAGACGTCGAAAAATGCAACAAAAATCGCCATTTATAAGACTCTAAAGACATTTATAAGTGTGTAGACGTACAAACACTGTTCTCACATAACAGAGTCATCGTATTTAACGTGTGTTCTGCATTGTCGGGATGACAAACCGCAGCCTTTGTCATTTACGTTCTCTATACACTAAATTTGGGGGGGGGGGGGTATTTCGAGGGGGGGGTTTATAAGTTCATAGTGTCCATTTTGAGGGGGGGTATTTCGAGGGGGGGGGGTATTTCGAGGGGGGGGGTATTTCGAGGAAATACGGTATTCCATATAGCAGTAGTCGCTGATAGAATTATCTACCGTATTTTCTCGAATTATCCCCCCGGGGGGGGGGGGGTTAATTTTTCAGAGTGGATATTGTGAGGAAGGTTAAACGAGGGGGGTATTTTTTCGCAAGGATTTTTTGAACTCCCAGTACTAATTCGACGATTGTAACTTACGCAGGTACAAAAATGCAATAAAAACCGTAGACCTACATCTATGTAATTGTTTGATTTTTATACGTCTGAGTATGGGGAATTTCCAAAAATTTCTGGCGGAATAATTGACCCCCCCCCTCGAGTTATCCCCCCTCAAATTTTGCTGGCGAAATAATAAACCCCCATTTCGAGGTAATACGGTATGTAGATGGTAACAAATGTACGGCATAAAGTAACCCGAGTATATAAACCCTGTTCTAATGTCACACAATCATGGTTTTTTACTTGTGTTCTTCATTGCCCGGATCCCAAACCGCAGCTTTGTTATTTACGTTATCTTACACTCAATATAGGGGGGGGGTTTTCGAGGGGGGTTACTAATGTTTGTTTATTGCACAAAACTTAGCAAATGCATTCATATTACTGGCAACATGAATAGTTCGAACTACTTATTTATTTATGTAAATAGGTGCATCTCTACACCGTCGCTATTTAGAGTGGCACAACATTATCTAATTAGCATTGCACTGAAGCCTAAACTGGCTGCATTCTTTTGAAGCCCAATTTCAACTTGAAAAATGTTGCCGCAAGCTGACTTTTCCCATTTGTTTCCACCTGATGTAATTGAGTTTTCACTTGGCGAGTGCACAAAAAGTGCGCACCAGGCAGCTCCAAACGGATGGCCAATTATTGACCGGTGTTGTGCCGAAATCGTGCACATAGTTCAGTGATTAATGGTGACCTATCTATGCTTGAGATTTTTCGCCAAGTGGATTTCTTCGTCTCAACACTGTTGCGAAGCTTGATCGAAGTTAAAGTGCAAGGTATTTCTGCTATCAATCGTGCATTGCTCTGCCTCTACTATAATCATCCAAATATAGAATTCAATTTTTTGCGCGTGTCGCCCGGCTCGGCATAGCAGCAGTTTTCGCAGCTTATTTAGCCGCCAGGCCCCATCCGCTTTCCCAAATAAAATATTTAGTTGACACATCCAATTCATGCCACCACGCGGACATTCATTTATCAGCTTCCATGCGGCCCATTTTATCTGCTTAGTCCCACTTTGTACGCGTACGCGAAAATGCAAATACCCGGCGAATACTTGTGTTTTGCATTCGTGTTTGCGCCGCGCGACTGTCATCGGCGCGCGGCCATAATTTCCCTTCGCCGGCGGGCGGCCGATGCCCCGTGACCAGGGTTGGTTTTAGTAAAATTCTTTTTACTAAAATTGTAGTAAAATTGTATAAAAAGTTGTATTTCATTTTTTTTTATTCTTCAATTTTCCATTTTATTTTTATTTTATTCTTCAATTTTCCATTTTATTTTTATTTTATTCTTCAATTTTCCATTTTATTTTTATTTTTTATTTTAGATCGTGACCAGAATCGGTTTTTGTAAAATTCATTTTATCAAAATTGTAT